>JAQPPZ010002894.1:0-450000 GCA_028583015.1 Wollemia nobilis | reverse complement strand
ATTATCTAGGATGTTTACTAAATAAGTATCATTATCATCTTGTATCCTAGCCTCAATTGTTAGTTGTTGATGAACCTGATTTAAGAATTCAAGCATGTATATTCCTCCCTCATTTAACAAATAAATCTCATTATTGGTGTTAGAAAAAATTGATTCCAATCCTTCAGTCACCTCTAGTGGAATTTCATCATAAATAGCATTTGAATCCAATAAATGATTATAAAAATTTTCACCTAAAGCTTGGATATTTGGACATAAAGGTTAGATTCTACCTTTTGCACATTTTCATTTACCATCACTTGGTGAGCCATTATGACCTTTTCTTCTTCATCATTATGGGCTTCTTCATCATCATGTATCTCTTTATCTTCATCAATGATTTGTTTCTCAACAACACCAAAATTAGGCACCCAATCAAAAACATGTCTATTGTTTTCAAACCATAAATATTTTTGGTTAAGGAATGTGTCAAAAAGGCTATATTCATGACCATTTGCTTGAGACTTTTCAAATAAAGCAATATTTTCATTTAGATCATCGATAATATCAAACCCAAACCATGAGTCCTCTTGATCAACTACTTGAATTATTTTGAGTAAATCAACATTTTTATCATTTGGAAGCATAGACATCAATTCCAAATCCTTTTTACCTACTAATGGTATTTCTCCAAAATAGTCATATGAGTTTAAAACTGCCTTTTCACAAGACAAAAATTAAAGGGAAGCCTTTACCTCTTCCTCATCCAAAACAAAGAAATCATAAGAAGCCTTTACCATTTCTTAATTTTCTATTTTAGTAAGGTGTTTAATAGAGTCATATTCAAAATGATTGAATCTTGGAACTTTCTCTATTTCAGCAAGTTGCATGCCATACTCTGATTGTACAGAGATTGCAAAATTTTCATGAGATATAACATTTTCAATGTCTTGCATATCAAGTGAAATAGGAATTTCATTAGTAATAAAATGAGAAACCAATGATTCCGCATACTTTTTCCAATCCTCCTTTGTAAACAATAATTCTAAGCCTTCTATTTCTATCTTGTTATGACTTGGCTCATGTTGGATTTCTTGATCATTGTCATAATTGTCTTCTAAAAACAAGTGATGAAATTATATCATGTCTTCAAATTCATCCATGGATTCCTTTTTAAACTCACTTTCAACTACTTTTGATAACTCAAATACCTCTACTATGGGATCAATAGTTGAATTCAGCTTTCTATAGTTATCCCAATCCTCCTTTGTAAACAACAACTCTAAGCCACTCATATCTTCTTCTTGGATGATCTCTAAGGTGGTTGTGAAATTTGGGTATTCACTTATATCCCCTTGATTTCTTATATTAGACATCATTTGATTCAAGGGTATTAGATTGGACGGTTGGCATGGGTTGGAATCCATAACCCTTGGTTTTCCAAAATGGCTAAGAAATGTTTTCTTTAGTTGAGCCCAAGAAGTGATACGACTTAAATGCAAGTGTATATATCACTCAAATGCAACCTCATCCAAAGTGTATGAAAACAACCTACAAGGAAAATCTCTATGCATAATTTACAAGTAACTTAGAATGTCCTTGTATATTTGAATATGTTCCTCATCCGAGACCACCTCATGCTTAAACATGGGTAAACAATCTTCTACACCTTCAAGAATTGGATAAGGATCCGTGTTTAAAAGGCTATAATAATAACCTATCCAAGATGTAATTCCTACTGGAGTAAACATTGCCATTAACGGACCTTGAAGCATATAACTTTAGTACCAATTTTATTAGTACAATAAATGTCTTGCAAATAAACACAAAATAACTAACAAATATTAAAATATATACATCAACTAAACCATGACGTTAAAGACCATTCTTCAATTTGCAAAGGTTAGTATCCCTGCAATAATCAATTTAAAAATTTTAAATTAATGAATACGATCAACAAAACCTCATTAGTCAAGATAAATACCTTCAAATAATCCTTTCAAATAATAGGAACAATATAGCATCTAAATAGCAAGAATAACCAAATCAGGGCCTCCTAGCGTCAAAAGGTTGAGTGGTGATTTTGCCCAAGTGCAAAACCACACTCATAGTTAGGATTTGATTACAAACCCTCTCTTGCAAAGAAGTATAAACTTCTCCAAGGTTCCCTTTTACTTTAATGTGTGCATGAAATACCTTAGTGCTCTGCAAAATAACTGTCAACAAGGGGCCTGTGTTGGGGTTGCTTTAATATAATATGCTTTTATTGCTCATTGCTAATCTTGTTTTAATCAGTTTGATTATTTATTAACTTTGCTTTGAATGTGAAAATAAGATATTAACATCTGCCTCTCAAGTGAATATGAAAATTATCAAAAAATCCTCTTATATTGCTATAAAAGCCTTTGATTTGCATTTTAAATAATCATCTTTAATACAAATGATTTCCATAAAGATAATTAATTTATTGCTTGAAATGTTCTGTAAATCATCTCCTTCAGTGAAATTATGATTTTCAGTATGAGAAATCAATTTATTACATTTTTATGTAATAGCTTATGAAATGCTTCTAAATTTCCCCCCTGTTTATGAAATTGCATTTTCATACAGAGAGACTAATCTAGCATTTTAAATGAAAATAGGAGTCAAAATATAGAACTGTGTAAAGTGAGACTCCAAAACTTCTTGTAAATGTTCAGTGCTTTTGGAACTTTGAAAATAATTCAACACGAAATCAAAGTGCTCTGAACAACATTTCAGAGCTTATTATTTCAAATTTGAACCTCTGTTTTGTATTTTTTGTACTTTTATATTTTCTGATTTTTTATTTTATTTTATTTTATTTTGAAAAATCTTTTAAAAAAAATGTAAAAAAGGTAAGGAAAGAGAAGAATATAAATAGAAAAACAAAAATAAACCAACGAAATGCTGCAACACAGAATATCCCAAAGATCTTGCAAATGTAAGTGCCCTGCACAAAACCGACATTAAGGTGATCCAACTTCAAGTAATATTAACCTAAAATGTGGTGCAATATCCTAAGTATAAACAACAATATATTGAAAAGTAAACAGATTAACCAAAAAATATGCATTAAAGTCTGCAAAAATTTCAATGTATTGGAAAAAATGACAAATCTTCAATAAGTTCAACGAGCACAGAGTAGAAACTGCTAGCAATGGCATCAAATGGGAGCAAATCCGGTCCAACAGAATGGAAAGAAAATTCCAAAGACAAACCCCACCTCGATTGTGGGTACACAGAGAAACATTGGATGTGCACCTTGATTTCGTGAAAGACTTGGTCTTTGGTCACCCAACATTGTAACAATTGTATCACCTTTTGAGACTTCTCTTTCTCTCGACATTTCAATGTTGGACGAGTCTAGGGTGCACAAGTGATGAAATATTGTACTTAGGAATATTTGTGACCAACAAGAAACAGAAAGTGATAAGATATATCTTGCTAGGAGGTATATTGTATCGTCAAAGCTATGACGGAGTCATCCTTCATTTCTTAGAGCCCCAAGAATTAGCTTGGGTGATTTTGTAAGATCACGGTGGTACATGCGATGGCCACTTCAGTGGCATGGCCATTTTCAAGCGCATCCTTCGAATGGGTTATTACTAGCCCACCATAGAGAAGGATTTTTATGAGTATGTTAAAAAATGCATTAAATGCCAACATCATGCAAATCTAATGCACCTACCATCTTAGGCCTTACAACCCATTCAGGCAGCTTGGCCTTTTTCTTAGTGGGGTTTCGATCTAATCGGAAATATCTCTCCCCCATCTTCAGGCCAACACACATTCATCTTAATGGCTATTGAGTACTTCACCAAATGGGTGGAAGCAGTCCCCTTAACATCGATGATTGGTCCTCATATTGTGGAGTTCATAATTCACAATATCATTTGTTGCTTTGGGGTACCCTTCAAAATAATATTGGATAATGGTCCATCATTGAATTGCAATTGCGGTCTGTCTTCCAAAGGTTCCCCTTCACTCGATTTTCCAATCACCTATTTAAAAGTGTACATGTTTCGTTTCATCCTCATTGTTTCTTTCGAAGAAATGCCTCCTCCATTTGAATGGTCTTGTAACGCTTCTTAATGATATCATTCCATAGTGTTGGAAATGTCTTTATAACAACATAAAAATGAAATATTAGATTCACTATGGTGGCCTAAAGTAGTGTAGGATTTATAATATTATATCATGTATATTTAATTCCTACCCTACTAACATTACAATAAAAACACTGGACCCATTTTCCCTTGTTGCCACACACGCCACTATAACACTCATTGTTTGAGATGCAAACACATGGAGATGCAACTAAATGGTTCCACTCTAGGAGTACGTTGTTAGATAGAATTGTGTCTCTGCTATCACTATTTGATGCTACCATGAAATCGACGTCCCAATAAACCTTTTATAATTCCAACCGCCACTTGCATGTGTCTTCGTTGGATGAGAAACATACATCGAAAGTGAAACATTACCGCTATCATGCTACATAATCGCTCTACCCTCTGTGCTAATTCGTAACTATTCTGGTAGGATACATGCTCCGATATATGGCTTTTCGTCCTGGTGATATGAGTTGTTGCCCGACGTATCTGACTACACCTTCTGCCACTACGATTGATGTCTTCCTTCGGTTTGAGTTTCTCATCACGAACATCCATGTTGATAACTACAACTTTCAAGAAATACCCTTGTTGTAGCCATACCTATCACACAACCTTGTCAATTTCTACCACTTTCTGTGTTAGTGTGATCCCCATTACTTTCTGACACCAATGAACAAGATTCGAATAAATGCAAACGTGAATTCTTGTAAGGGTATGCTAATTTGGTAATTTTCCATATATATTGCATCTCCCAAATCCAATTGGATCTTCCGTGTAATAATGTGATCTGCTCAGTCCATCACAATGCCATGCTTTTGGGCTTCTACTTATTTTATTACATTACCCATAAATGAAACATTAACACATGCCCCTAAGATGAAGGTTTAAATAGATTTCCATTGATCCAAATTTGTACTATGATCACCATGATTTCCACACTACCCGGTCGATTATAGCCAGCCTTGGGTATCACGATGTTTCGCTCCATCATGTTGGTGTGTAGTCATCACTGGATGGACATCCCTTAGCTTCAATTAGACAATATTACCAACATTGCCTTTTTTCACTGTGTTTCAATTTTTGGTCTACCATTTCTGTCTATGCCTTCATCTAAAGGTTTCCAATGATGGACATCGCCACATCCCACTGTTCAAGGATAAAACTTGCACTTTCCTAAGTTTAAAACAAGAACTTTCCTATGTCAAGTTTACCACTAGATTTATCTCTGAGATATCATGAATATTATCCAGTCTTATCTCCAATGCATCAGCATCCTTTTTTTTAATTCTATTGCAATAGTGTTAGACATTTGAATCATCCCCTTGACCATTGTTGGTCTGCATACATGGCTACCTGAGTCAAATGATAGTAATTTCGTCGCCATCTCAACCACGTTGGCTTATCCATATACTCTGTTGTGTCATTCAATTATGTCCTTGCCAATGTTGTGACCTTCCATATATGTGTCTTAACTGAATACGTTTAGCCTTGTCGCTCTATATATTTCACCTAATCATGCTCTAGAATCAAGCTTCGACTCACTTTCTATTTTACAATCTTGTCTTTGTAATGTTCTCCGATGACAACGTAACTTTTGTCACATTCCTCGACACAATCAATGTTATCCAGTCTAGTCTCCAGGTTGTCTATGCTTAGCATTCATGGAGGTCTTCGTTTCACTCTGCCATCGGGAGGGGTTCTCACTATAATCTAGGTCAAGCAGCCACATCATCTGCTACATGTGTGTGTTGTCATGTCATAAGCCACCACATCACTATCCACATACTGCATGGTTGTCAAACTCATCACTTGCCGCTATGCTAGGTCACTATCGATGTTGATCTCAGGATTCAGGTCATCCTCATCTGTGTAGGTCCATATTTAAATTCTACTTTGTATCCGTCAATCATCCGGTTGGCCTACTACTTTACCATTATGGCAATTGATAACACTCGACATCTTCGTGACCACTTGATTGTCACGAATGGCAGCCAGGTCACCTGCGTCTTCGGCTAGTCACTTCTCTACCTTCATCGTAACCTACATCCAAAACATGATTGTCAATATAAGTAAAATTAGCTCCTTTTGAAATAGGGTAATCTAAAACTAAAATCAAATCTAAAATGGTAAAAAGAGACAACTCTAAACTCACTAAAACAATTGAACATCAAAACCTAACTATCAAAGAAGTAATTAAACTTAAAACTTTGACTCACTAAAACCAAAACCGTATAAAATGAAATAGCATCAAGTTATATTTCCATATAAATATATATATTATACATATAAAATATATATATATATATATATATATATTGATATTATTATTGTTTTTATTTTATTTATATATATATATATAAATATATATTTATTTTAGACCAAAAAAACAAATCAATCAACCTATAAAAGGTTGACCTACTTTAAATCTAAGTTATAAGCAACTGAGTTTAAAGCCCAATATGAAGAAACAAACAGTCTATCCAAAAGCAACCTTGGATAGCATTTTGCAAACATAGAGGAGGTGGCTATCAAACTACACTCAAAGAAGACCTAAAAATCCAAAATAAATCAAAATAAAAGGTGGGTCACCAAATTTGGGGATAGTTGTGGTGAGGCCACAATAAATGGTGACTCTAATGGGGGATGCTCCTGAGCATTCTGGACGAAAAATCTGGAATCTTCAATTCTGAAACCCAACAAACTAAAAATTAGAAATAAAACTATTTAGCAACATTTGAAAGTGATGGGGATGAACAACTTCAATCGAAAACACATGAACCCTTGATTTATCTAAGTTTGTGAAAGTGCTTTCATTTTGGCATTCCCAAAAACCATTTATAATCCATCATCGATTTGCATTAGGCTATAAAAATTACTCATTAAAAATGTGCCTTTGCATTGCTCCATAGAGATTCAGGTGTTCATAGCCCCGATGGAGGTGCTTCACTCACCCAGATGTTGGATCACATTTACACTTGACTATTTATTGGAATTGCTCCACTGCCATCCAAGCGTCTATAGCCCCGGTGGAGATACCCTAAGCCTTTGGATTAATGTTGGCTCCTTTTTTTTTGTATATTAAACATGTTGCTTGGTGAACTTCCTCTGCCACCTGAGTTAGAGCTCAAAAAAGTTAAAGATTGAGATATAAAAAATTTTACCTAAAACTGCAAAGCAAATGACTTCCTCTTTCAAGATTTCAAGAATGCCCCTTAATATTATGTGTTCATGTGTAGCATTCCCAAATGATTCATGGTTCCCAAAATTCACTATCTTAGTCCCCAAAAATCTAGGAGCAATTATTGAATAATTTTATCCCACATGATATGCAATTCATCCTTAAAGAGGCCATAAATTAGTAGTTATCCCAAAACACTACAATTAAACAAGGGAACCAACCAAAACGTAAAACTCACACTTACAAACTAAAACTTGGAAATAACCCAAAACTTACTCCAGTACAAATTTGACAAGAAAATAAATGCAAAACTCACCAAACCCAAGATTTGAAACAAAACTCAAGACAGAAAACTAAAACCAAAACACAAAACAAAATAATAATATACAATATTGTACAAGTTGCAAAAATTTTGGCTATCACTTCCCTGGGTCCCAAACACGATTAGCATAATTTGAAAGACTTGCAACATAAAATGCATACCAAGATTTACAAAAATCCTAGCAAAACCATATTAGATCAAGCAATGCAACACTTTCCATCTTACCTCTCTAACGTAACCACTTTGATTCAAGTTTATTAACATTTCCATGTTTAGCATTTGATTCCTTAAATTTGCAAATGGATACATGGTTTTCAACAATATTTTGTTAATTCAAAGAGATGCAAATTTCAAACTTAGATTATTTTTGTTGAGCAAGGTGCAGCAAAAGAATTGCAAAAGTATTGTCATTGTTGTCAACACAATCAGATTGATGCAGTTGATGCAGTTCAGAGGTCAGTCAGATCAAGTGCAGAAAGTTTCAAGGAAAACATAAGTGACCCAGATTCAAAAACTGGCAAAAAGAGACAAGGAAGAAAACTGTCGCGATATCGCGACATGTTTTCTGTCGCGATTTCGCGACATGGTCGAGGAGAGAGAAGGCGCAGCCGAAAATGTCGCGATTTCGTGACATGTCAAGTTTTCACTGAGGAGAGAGAAAATGTGTCGCGATATCGCGACAAAAAGTAGGAGAGAGAAAATGCACGCCAAATTGTCGCGATTTCGCGACATGGTCGAGGAGAGAGAAGATGCGAGCAAAACTGTCACGATTTCGCGACATGCTGGCAGAGAAGGAAACAAAGGTGTAGCGATATCGCTACATGTTGAAATGAAAGGAAACAAAGGTGTAGCGATATCGCTGCATGATGAAAATACATGGAACTAAGGTGTAGCGATTTCGCTACATGTTGAAACAAGGAGAAACTAAGGTGTAGCGATTTCGCTACATGTTGAAACAAGGAGAAACTAAGGTGTAGCGATTTCGCTACAGGTTGAAACAAAGAGAAACTAAGGTGTAGCGATGTCGCTACATGTTGGAACAAAGGGAAACTAAGGTGTAGCGATTTCGCTACTAGTCAAAAGTGTAGAACTGAAAGATGCAGCAATGATATTACAAGTCAAAATTTCATGAAAAGAGGCAAGGTAAAAGCACAAGGCACAAAGTTGTAGCGATTTCGCTACTGCATGGAGCAAAGAGCGTACGGAAGCCAGAAGCGTCACGATTTCACGACAAGAAGGATGATGACGTCAGCAAGAGCCGGAAGCGTCGCGATTTCGCGACATGTTCCATTTTCGCTGGAGTTGGCAAGGAAAGCTGTACGGAAGAGCAAAGCGTCACGATTTCGTGACATGTTCCATTTTCGCTGGAGTTGGCAAGGAAAGTTGTACGAAAGAGCAAAGCGTCACGATTTCGCGACATGTTCCATTTTCGCTGGAGTTGGCAAGGAGAGTTGTACAGAAGAACAAAGTGTCACGATTTCGCGACATGTTCCTTTTTCACTGCTGCTGGCAAAGAAGAGTGTACGAAATCCGGAAGTGTCACGATTTCGCGACAAGCAGGATGATGACGTCAGCAAAGTTGAAAAGTGTCACGATTTCGCGACAGGATGAAAGGAAAGCTACTGGAAGCCGAAAGCGTCGTGATTTCGCGACAGCATTGAGGATGACATCAGCAAAAGCTCAAAGTGTCGCGATATCGCGACAAGATGCAGGGAAAGCTTCCAAGAGCCAAAACGGTCGTGATTTCGTGACATGCTGAAGGATGACGTCAGCAAAAGTTCTAAGTGTCGCGATATCGCGACATGAGCGAGGGAAAAGCTTTCAAGGCCAAAATGGTCACGATTTCGCGACAACCTTCAGGGTGACATCAGCATAAGTCAAAAGTGTCGCGATATCGCGACAGGTAACAGTCTGGCATGTAAAACCCGCAGGAACATGCAAGGTGACACGTGTCGAAAAAGCCGACAGGAAAATCATGCAGCCAGTTACGTAAAAAGTAACTGAAGTCAGACAGACAGTTAATCGTTGACAGGTGTTGGACATGCAATGCAACAACCAAACATGCAAAATTGAAACGCATTCGAAAAGCCGAATTTGAAGGATAATAAAAGCATTCGAAAGGTCGAATTTGCAGGCATTCTAATGGACGTATTTGAAGCATACGTAAAAGCTGAACATGGAGAATCGAAAAGCTTTCGAAGAATCATATATGGAGTTTCGAAAAAGCATTCGAAAAGTCGTATTTGAAGAAATTGAACAACCAAGTACATGAAACAAAATAGCTGTATTGCATGGTTTCCAAAAGATGTATTGCAGGGTTTCGAACAGTCCAAGTGCATGGAACCGAACAGTCAGATTGCATGGATTCGAACAGTCAGAGTATGTGATTCGATTGCATGCAGGATTGAAAGGTTATAAAAGAATAATCGTACAGAGAAGATGTTGCTACTGTTAGAGAGAAATTGCTGTAAAAGGAGAGTTAGAAAAGAATCAAGAGAAAAATAAGCAGAGCCGTGAGAGTGTGCAGAGTTGAGTTAATTGCAGACCAGTCAGGGTCGTGCATAAAGTGAAGACATTTTTATGTGATTCTAAATTTATCGTAATTGCAGTCCAAGTTGGTGCTTGGTACTAGGAGTTGGTGCTCCATCTCATTGCAGTAGAAAATTACAGGGGTTGGTGCTCCTTCCAGCTTGGTGCCGGTAAAGTGTTTGTAAAATTGATTTTGCAAAGACTGGATTTGGATTGGAGTCCAAGCAGTCATTTTTGAGGAGTAGCCAAATTGGTGAACCTCGGTATATTGAGTGTTGTGGTTTGCTCTCTTGTTCAAGTTTTTTTTTGTTCTCTTTATTTCATATTAAATGTTGTAGATATAAAAATTTAATAGCTACACTGATTCACCCCCCCTCTCAGTGTCATTGTGTAAACATCAATTGGTATCAGAGCACAGGTTCCTTGTACAAGCTTAATCAGCTAAGGAGATCTTGGAAGAAACAATGGCAGGTGGTGAAGGATTTTCATCCAACAAAGCTCCCTTATTTGATGGAACAAATTACACCTTCTGGAAACTCAGAATGCAAACATATCTGAGTGCATTGGGATACGATATTTGGGATTCTATAGATAGTGGATACACAGCACCCACTACCCCTCCAACAGATACTGCTGAGAAAAAGAAATTTGAAAACAACTCCAAAGCTAAGAATGCCATAATGTGTGGGCTTGTTGACAGTGAACTGATAAGAGTCATGAGTTGTAAATCAGCAAAGGACATGTGGGATAAATCGAAGAGCATCCATGAAGGAGACAAGAAGATTAAGGAAGCAAAACCGCAAACTCATCGAGCACAGCTCGAAGCACTGCAAATGAAGGAAGATGAAAACATAGAAATTTATATGCTGAGAGTCAACGGAATTATTAATGCAATCAGAGGACTTGGTGAAGAAATTGATGATGCAGTTGTGGTGAAAAAGGTTCTCATAACACTTCACAAAAGATTTAACTCCAAAGTCTCCGCAATAGAAGAGGCAAAAGATCTAAACAACTTCAGGATGGATGAGTTGCATGGTTCCCTCGACAAAGATATGAAATGAGAATAGGACAAACCAAGTCTACAGACAGAGAAGCAACTTTTAAAGCACACAAGAATGTAAAAGCCGAACATGAATCTGAGGATGAAGGAACACTGGATGAAACAGAAGCCAATTTTGTTCGAAAACTCACAAAAGGAAAAGGAAAATATAGAGGGAAGCTACCTTTTAAATGCTTCAATTGTGGAGGAGTCGGTCATTTTGCAGCCAAATGTCCAATGCAGGAGAGAACCAAAAATGGTGAAGGGTCACACCAAGAAAAAGGTGACTGGAAGAAGAAACAAAATTTCAGAAAGAATAACTTCAAGAAGAAAAGCTTCATAACCAAGAATGTCAGCAGTTCAAGAAAGCACAGATGAGGAGTCTGAAGAAGAAGGAGGTGAAGCTCTGTTCATGGCACTTGAAGAAGAAAGAACAGAGGAAAATCAGGAAGGTGATGAAAATTCCAAGGATGAAGTCAAGTGTATTTGGAAGGAGAATTGGTTGCTGCACTTGAAGAGTTGAGTGCAGAAAGGAAGAAGAATAAAAATTTTTCAAAGAAATTAGAGAATGCCACAGACATAATAAACAATCTGAAAATACAGACAGAGGAATTCAAGAAAATGTCTGAAGTTCTTGATGAACAATTAACTATAAAGACAGTTGAATGCAAGCAAGCTAGAGGAAGACATCCTTAAGTTAAGGATGCAGTTAGAGGAGATGAATAGAAAATTGAACTGTTTTCATAAGTTTGAAGAAAGTACTGTAAAGTTGGATAAAATGCTAAATAACCAAAGGCCTTCTGGCATCAAATTTGGTTTAGGCTTTGATGAAGGAGAATCTTCAAAGGATTCAAAGAACTTGAATATAGAACCCACAAAGAAAGAAGAAAAGATCGTGGTTGAACCAGAAAAACAAAATAATGCAAAAGAAAACAATAATGCCATATTCAAGAAGAATACTGACAAATATGGATTCACAAAAGTCACACATCCGAGGAGGAGAAGAGTCATGGCTCCTACTTCAAACTGGCAAAGACCGGCACCCAGGTTTAATCATGCATTTTCTGGTTATTGTTTTAAATGCAATGCTTATGGCCATAAAATTTCAGATTGCAGGCATAATGTATCTCAAAGGAATTTTACCAGCAGAAATGTTTTTTCTCCTTTAATGAATTATGCAGTTGAATGTTATAATTGTCATAATTTTGGACATATTGCTAGAAACTGCAGAAGCACTTTTTCATCAAATAATTATCAGGGCAGAAAATCTCAGCTAAGTGGGTTGAAACAAAACCAGAAATTTCCTATAAAATAGGCACATGCTAATGAAAGGACAAAGGCAAAACAAATAGCAAAATCTGCTATCAAACCGTAATGGAAAGAAAAGGAATCTTTGATTGTCCAGATCGCTTTTAAAGCTCGGAACAAATCAGCACCTTGGATACTTGATGATGGTTGTTCCAACCACATGACAGTGACAAGCAAAAGTTTGAGAATTTACAGAATTATGAAGGTGGTTCTGTGAAATTTGGAAATAATGATGGAGCAAATATTGTTGGAAAGGGATCAGTCAAGATCAGTGATGGCAATATAAAATCAAAAGAAGTCTTGTTTGTAATTGGCCTGAAGCATAACTTGCTAAGTGTAAGTCAAATATGTGACAGAGGTCATGATGTAATCTTCAAGAAGGAGGGCTATGAAGTAAGAAAGACAAAAAATGGAAAGTTAATAGCCACTGGACTGAGAACTTCAGGAAATCTGTATACACTTTCAAAAACTGCAGAAGGAACATGCTTGATGGGACAGGAAGATGAAAACTGGCTATGGCACAAGAGGCTTGGGCATATTAGTTTTGACAATCTGGCAAAAATCAGTTCAAAAAGAGCAGTTAGAGACATACCAAACATTGGCAAACCTGTAAATAGCATCTGTGAGTCATGCCAAAAGGGAAAACAAACCAGAGCCACTTTCAAAGCAAAAGAATACTTCACTAGCAAGCCATTAGAACTAATTCACACTGATCTATGTGGACCCATGAGAACCGAAAGCATAAATGGACACAAATATTTTATGCCGTGTATAGATGACTACTCAAGAATGACATGGGTACTATTTCTGAAACTCAAGTCGAAGCCTTTGAAATGTTTAAAACCTTCAAAAATCTTGTTGAAAATCAATCAGAAAAAGAATTAAATGCCTAAGATCAGACAAGGGAGGAGAGTTTATCTCCGAAGAATTTGCAGAATACTGTCAAAAACATGGGATAAGAAGACAGTTTTCAGCAACTAGGACACCTCAACAGAATGGTGTTGTAGAAAGGAAGAATAGAACAATGGCAGGAAATGGCAAGGACAATGTCGGTAGAAAACAAAATAGCTGATAGATTTTGGAAAGAGGCAGTTCATACCGTAGCTTACATTCAAAACAAGTGCATGCCGAGACCACATGAAAGCAAAATAGCTTATGAGTTGTGGTTTGGCGTAAAGGCAACAACGAAGACATTTCAAAGTATTTGGCAGCAAGTGCTACATAAAACGGATCGAAGATAACCTTGGTAAATTTGAAGATAGAGCCGATGAAGGTATCTTTCTCGGTTACTCAACAAAAAGCAAGGCATACACATGTTACAACAAGAAGTTGAAGAAAATTGTTGAAAGTGCTGATGTAAAAGTTGATGAAGGTAGAGAACAAGAAACTACTTATCAAGAAAACTACCCTATGTATGAAGAAGTCATTGAAGGTGATGATGAAAAAGAAATAGAGAAGAATCAGAAAATTGATCCAGATAGTGTAAAAACTGAATCTGAAGAAGAAGAAAACAGGAAATTTAAAACAGGAACTGGCAGAAAAATCATCCAAGTGAACAGATTATTGGGGATCCCACAGATGGTATTCAAACAAGAAGAACAGCAGTGAGGAACTATTCTCTGTTATCTAGTATTGAACCTAAAAATGTTGTTGAAGCAAGCACTGATGAAAGTTGGATGAAGGCAATCAATGAAGAACTAGATCAGATAGAGAAAAACAATACCTGGGAATTAGTACCTAGACCAACAAATAAAAACATAATTGGTACTAAATGGGTTTTTAGAAATAAATTGAATGAAGATGGGCAGGTTGTCAGAAATAAGGCAAGATTGGTATGTAAAGGCTATGCTCAGGTTGAAGGCATTGATTTTGAAGAAACTTTTGCACCGGTAGCCAGACTAGAGGCAATCAAGATGTTTCTGGCATTAGCAGTTCATAAAAACTTCAAAGTATATCAAATGGATGTAAAATCAGCATTTTTGAATGGAAAACTGGAAGAAGAGGTTTACATTGAACAACCCGATGGCTTCCAACTTGGTGAAAATCCAGATTTTGTTTGCAGGTTAAAGAAAGCTTTATATGGATTAAAACAGGCACCCGGAGCATGGTATGCAAGGTCGGATAATTATCTAATTAAACAAGGGTTTAAGAAAGGTTTGGTGGATAGCAACTTATATGTCAAAACATAGAAGGGTCATCTTATTGTTCTTGTTGTTTATGTAGATGACATAATATTTGGCAGAAAGATGGATGAATACTGCAAAGACATATCAATTAAAATGAAAAAAAAATTGAGATGTCAATGATTGGTGAACTTTCTTATTTCTTAGGACCGCAGGTCAATCAAAATGAAAAAGGCATTTTTATTTCTCAAGTTAAATATGTAAAAGAAATGCTGAAAAAGTTCACAATGGAAGACAAGAACCGGTCAAGACTCCCATGACAACAAGTCGCAAGTTGAGCAAGGATGATAAATCCCCGTATGTAGATCAAACAATGTACAGTGTCTATGATTGGAAGCCTCGCTGTATTTAATGACCACTAGACCAGAATATATTACAAGCAATATGTATGGTTGCAAGATTTCAGGCCAGTCCCAAAGAAACTCATGTAACAGCTGTAAAGAGGATTTTCAGATATCTCAAGGGCACTATGGATTATGGGTTGTGGTACCCAAAAGGTAAATATTTCACTTTGATTGCATATTCTGATGCAGATTGGGCAGGATGTATTGATGACAGAAAGAGCACAAGTGGAGGAGCATTTTATCTTGGTGACAGGCTGGTAGCATGGCACAAGCAAGAAACAAGAATCAAGATCTCTATCCACCTGCAGAGGCAGAATACATTGCAAGCAACAACATGTCGTACTCGGATATTATGGATGAGACAAACGTTGAAAGATCTTGGTATTCATTTCAATGAACCAATTTCAATTAAATGTGATAACACTAGTGCTATCAACATATCCAAGAATCCAAAGAATGCATTCAAGAACCAAACATATTGCAATCCGATATCATTTCTTGAAGGATAAAGTTGCAGAAGGAGAGGTTAAATTGGATTTTGTTCCAACTACAGAGCAAGTAGCTGATATATTCACAAAACCTTTGCCTAAGGAAGTATTTGAATACCTTCGGAAGAAGTTGGGAGTAGTCACACCACCCAAGCACTGACTAGCTATGGGAAACACATTCTCAAGGGGAGCATTCAAACTTTTTAAGTCCGAGAATGTTGTGCATAGACTCGGGGGAGTCTACAGCAGACCCTTTGGTATTATTGGCAAAGGGGGAGAAGAAATTAAGCAAGGTTGCAGTAGTGTTGCCAACAATTCCAAAGGGGGAGATTGTTGAGCAAGGTGCAGCAAAAGAATTGCAAAAGTATTGTCATTGTTGTCAACACAGATCGATTGATGCAGTTGATGCAGTTCAGAGGTCAGTCAGATCAAGTGCAAAAAGTTTCAAGGAAAATAGAAGTGACCCAGATTCAAAAACTGGCAAAAAGAGACAAGGAAGAAAACTGTCGCGATATCGCGACATGTTTTCTGTCGCGATTTCGCGACATGGTCGAGGAGAGAGAAGGCGCAAGCAAAACTGTCACGATTTCACGACATGTCAAGTTTTCACTGAGGAGAGAGAAATGTGTAGCGATATCGCTACATTTAAATGTAAGGAGAAGATGAAAATGCATGGAACCAAATTGTCGCGATTTCGTGACATGTTCGAGGAGAGAGAAGATGCGAGCAAAACTGTCACGATTTCGCGACATGCTGGCAGAGAAGGAAACTAAGGTGTAGCGATTTCGCTACTAGTCAAAAGTGTAGAACTGAAAGATGCAGAAATGATTTTACAAGTCAAAATTTCATGAAAAGAGGCAAGGTAAAAGCACAAGGCACAAAGTTGTAGCGATTTCGCTACTGCATGGAGAAGAGCATACGAAATCCAGAAGCGTCGCGATTTCATGACAAGAAGGATGATGACGTCAGCAAGAGCCAAAGCGTCGCGATTTCGTGACATGTTCCATTTTCGCTGGAGTTGGCAAGGAAAGCTGTACGAAAGAGCAAAGTGTCACGATTTCGCGACATGTTCCATTTTCGCTGGAGTTGGCAAGGAAAGCTGTACGGAAGAGCAAAGTGTCGCGATTTCGTGACATGTTCCATTTTCGCTGGAGTTGGCAAGGAGAGTTGTACGGAAGAACAAAGTGTCACGATTTCGCGACATGTTCCTTTTTCGTTGCTGGCAAAGAAGAGTGTACGGAATCCGAAAGTGTCACGATTTCACGACAAGCATTGATGATGACGTCAGAAAAGTTGAAAAGTGTCACGATTTCACGACAGGATGAAAGGAAAGCCACTGAAGCCGAAGCGTCGTGATTTCGCGACAGCATTGAGGATGACGTCAACAAAAGCTCAAAGTGTCGCGATATCGCAACAAGATGCGAGGAAAGCTTCCAAGAGCCAAAACGGTCGTGATTTCGCGACATGCTGAAGGATGACGTCAGCAAAAGTTCTAAGTGTCGCGATATCGCGACATGAGCGAGGGAAAAGCTTTCAAGGCCAAAATGGTCGCGATTTCGTGACAACCTTCAGGGTGACGTCAGCATAAGTCAAAAGTGTCGCGATATCGCGACAGGTAACAGTCTGGCATGTAAAACCCGCAGGAACATGCAAGGTGACACGTGTCGAAAAAGCCGACAGGAAAATCATGCAGCCAGTTACGTAAAAAGTAACTGAAGTCAGACAGACAGTTAATCGTTGACAGGTGTTGGACATGCAATGCAACAGCCAAACATGCAAAATTGAAACGCATTCGAAAAGCCGAATTTGAAGGATAATAAAAGCATTCGAAAGGTCGAATTTGCAGGCATTCTAACAGACGTATTTGAAGTATACAGAAAAGCCGAACATGGAGAATCGAAAAGCTTTCGAAGAATCATATATGGAGTTTCAAAAAAGCATTCAAAAAGCCGTATTCAAAGAAATTGAACAGTCAAAGTACATGAAACAAAATTGCCGTATTGCATGGTTTCCAAAAGACGTATTGCAGGGTTTCGAACAGTCGAAGTGCATGGAACCGAACAGCCGTATTGCATGGATTCGAACAGTCAGAGTATGTGATTCGATTGCATGCAGGATTGAAAGGTTATAAAATAATAATCGTACAGAGAAGATGTTGCTACTGTTAGAGAGAAATTGCTGTAAAAGGAGAGTTAGAAAAGAATCAAGAGAAAAATAAGCAGAGCCGTGAGAGTGTGCAGAGTTGAGTTAATTGCAGACCAGTCATGGTCGTGCATAAAGTGAAGACATTTTTATGTCATTCTAAATTTATCAGAATTGCAGTCCAAGTTGGTGCTTGGTACTAGGAGTTGGTGCTCCATCTCTTGCAGCAAAAAATTACAGGGGTTGGTGCTCCTTCCAGTTGGTGCTGGTAAAGTGTTTGTAAAATTGATTTTGCAAAGACTCGGATTTGGATTGGATTCCAAGCAGTCATTTTTGAGGAGTAGCCAAATTGGTGAACCTCGGTATATTGAGTGTTGTGGTTTGCTCTCTTGTTCAAGTTTTTTTTGTTCTCTTTATTTCATATTAAATGTTGTAGATATAAAAATTTAATAGCTACACTGATTCACCCCCCCCTATCAGTGTCATTGTGTAAACATCAATTTTCACAAGCATGTAATATTTCCTTTAAATGGGGGCCTATTTTTAAATATTTTAAAGCAATATCATTATCCATGTCTTTATACCAATCATGCTCATGCAAAAATTTACAATTATCTAGGATGTTTACTAAATAAGGATCATTATCATCTTGTATCCTAGCCTCAGTTGTTAGTTGTTGATGAACCTGATTTAACAATTCAAGCATGTCTATTTCTCCCTCATCTAACAAAGAAATCTCATTATTGGTGTTAGAAAAAATTGATTCCAATCCTTCATTCACATATAGTGGCATTTCATCATAAATAGCATTTGAATCCAATAAATGATTATAAAAATCTTCACCTGAAGCTTGGATATTTGGACACAAAAGGTTACATTCTACCTTTTGCACATTTTCATTTACCATCACTTGGTGAGCCATTATGACCTTTTCTTCTTCATCATTATGGGCTTCATCATCATCATGTATCTCTTTATCTTCATCAATGATTTGTTTTTCAACAACACCAAAATTAGGCACCCAATCAAAAACATGTCCATTGTTTTCAAACCATAAATATTTTTGGTTAATGAATGTGTCAAAAAGGCTATATTCATGACCATTTGCTTGAGACTTTTCAAATAAAGCAATATTTGCATTTGGATCATCGATAATATCAAACCCAAACCATGAGTCCTCTTGATCAACTACTTGAATTATTTTGAGTAAAGCAACAATTTTATCATTTGGAAGAATAGACATCAATTCTAATTCCTTTTTACCTACTAATGGTATTTATCCAAAACAATCATATGAGTTTAAACCCACCTTTTCACAAGAAAAAAATTAAAGGGAAGCCTTTACCTCTTCCTCATCCAAAACAAAGAAATCATAAGAATCCTTTACCATTTCTTCATTTTCTATTTTAGTAAGGTGTTTAATAGACTCATATTCAAAATGATTGAATCTTGAAACTTTCTCTATATCAGCAAGTTGCATGCCATACTCTGATTGTACAAGGATTGTAAAATTTTCATGAGATATAACATTTTCAATGTCTTGCATATCAAGTGAAATAGGAATTTCATTAGTAAGAAAATTAGAAACCAATGATTCCTCATACTTTTCCCAATCCTCATTTATAAACAATAATTCTAAACCTTCTATTTCTAGCTTGTTATGACTTGGCTCATGTTGGATTTCTTGATCATTGTCATAATTTTCTTCTAAAAAAAAGTGATGAAATTCTATCATGCTTCAAATTCATCCATGGATTCCTTTTTAAACTCACTTTCAACTACTTTTGATAACTCAAATGCCTCTACGATGGGATCAATAGTTGAATTCAGCTTTCTATAGCTATCCCAATCCTCCTTTGTAAACTACTTTCTCTATTTCAGCAAGTTGCATGCCATACTCTGATTGTACAGGGATTGTAAAATTTTCATGAGATATAACGTTTTCAATGTCTTTCATATCAAGTGAAATAGAAATTTCATTAGTAAGAAAATGAGAAACCAATGATTCCTCATACTTTTACCAATCCTCCTTTGTAAACAATAATTCTAAGCCTTCTATTTCTAGCTTGTTATGACTTGGCTCATGTTGGATTTCTTGATCATTGTCATAATTGTCTTCTAAAAACAAGTGATGAAATTCTATCATGTCTTCAAATTCATCCATGGATTCCTTTTTAAACTCACTTTCAACTACTTTTGATAACTCAAATACCTCTATTATGGGATCAATAGTTGAATTCAGCTTTCTATAGCTATCCCAATCCTCCTTTGTAAACAACTTTCTCTATTTCAGCAAGTTGCATGCCATACTCTGATTGTACAGGGATTGTAAAATTTTCATGAGATATAACGTTTTCAATGTCTTGCATATCAAGTGAAATAGGAATTTCATTAGTAATAAAATGAGAAACCAATGATTCCTCATACTTTTACCAATCCTCCTTTGTAAACAATAATTCTAAGCCTTCTATTTCTAGCTTGTTATGACTTGGCTCATGTTGGATTTCCTTATCATTGTCATAATTGTCTTCTAAAAACAAGTGATGAAATTCTATCATGTCTTCAAATTCATCCATGGATTCCTTTTTAAACTCACTTTCAACAACTTTTGATAACTCAAATACCTCTACGATGGGATCAATAGTAATTCAGCTTTCTATAGCTATCCCAATCCTCCTTTGTAAACAAAAACTCTAAGCCACTCATATCTTCCTCTTGGATGATCTCTAAGGTGGTTGTGACATTTGGGCATTCACTTATATCCCCTTGATTTCTTATATTAGACATTGTTTGATTCAAGGGTATTAGATTGGATGGTTGGCATGGGTTGGAATCCATAACCCTTGGTTTTCCAAAATGGCTAAGAAATGTTTTCTTTAGTTGAGCCCAAGAAGTTATAGAACTTAAAGGTAAGTGTATATATCACTCAAATGCAACCTCATCCAAAGTGTATGAAAACAACCTACAAGGAACATCTCTATGCATAATTTACAAATAACTTAGAATGTCCTTGTATCTTTGAATATGTTCCTCATCCGAGACCACCTCATGCTTAAACATGGGTAAACAATCTTCTACACCTTCAGGAATTGGATAAGGAGCCATGTTTAAAAGGCTATAATAATCACCTATCCAAGATGCAATTCCTACTGGAGTAAACATTTCCATTAGGGGACCTTGAAGCATATAACTTTAGTACCAATTTTGTTAGTACAATAAATGTCTTGCAAAGAAGCACAAAATAACTAACAAATATTAAAAGATATGCATCAATTAAACCATGACGTTAAAGACCATTCTCCAATTTTCAGATGTTAGTATCCCTGCAATAATCAATTTAAAAATTTCAAATTAATGAATACGATCAACAAAAACTCATTAGTCAATATAAATGCCTTCAAATAATCCTTTCAAATAATAGGAACAATATAGCATCTAAATAGCAATAATAACCAAATCAAGGCCTCCTTCTAGCGTCAAAAGGTTGAGTGGTGATTTTTCCCAAGTGCAAAACCACACTCATAGTTAGGATTTGATTACAAACCCTCTCTTGCAAAGAATAATAAACTTCTCCAAGGTTCCCTTTTACTTTAATGTGTGCATAGAATACCTTAGTGCTCTGCAAAACAACTATTAAAAAGGGGCCTGTGTTGGGGTTGTTTTAATATAATATGTTTTTATTGCTCATTACTAATCCTATTTTAGTTAGTTTGATTATTTATTAACCTTGCTTTGAATGTGAAAATAAGATATTAAAATCTGCCTCTCAAGTGAATCTAAAAATGACCAGAAACTCCTCTTATATTTCTATAAATGCTTTTGATTTACGTTTTAAATAATCATCTTTAATGCAAATGATTTCCATAAAGATAATTAATTTATTGCTTGAAATTTTTTGTAAATCATCCCCTTCAGTGAAATTATGATTTTCAGTAATAGAAATCAATTTATTACATTTTGATGTAATAGCCTATGAAATGCTTCTAAATTTCCCCCGTGTTTATGAAATTGAATTTTTATACAGATGGACTAATCTAGCATTTTAAATGAAAACAAGAGTTAAAATATATAACTGTGTAAAGTGAGACTCCAAAATTCCATGTAAACCTTTAGTGCTTTTGGAACTTTAAAAATAATTCAACACGAAATCAAAGTGCTTTGAACAACATTTCAGAGATTATTCTTTCAAATTTGAACCTCTGTTTTGTATTTTTTGTACTTTTATATTTTTTGATTTTTTATTTTATTTTATTTTATTTTGAAAACTCTTTTAAAACAAATGAAAAAAATGCAAGGAAAGAGAAGAAGATAAACAGGAAAACAAAAATAAACCAACGAAATGCTGCAAAATAGAAGATCCCAAAGATCCTGCAAATGTATGTGCCCTGCACAAAACTAACATTAAGGTGATCCAAATTCAAGCAATATTAACTAAAATGTGGTGCAATATCCTATGGATAAACAACAATATATTGAAAAGTAAACAAATTAACCAAAAAATATGCATTAAAGTCTGCAACAGATTCAATGTATTGGAAAAAACGACAGATCTTCAATAAGTTCAACGAGTAGAGAGTACAAACTGCCAGCAATGGCATCAAAAGGGAGCAAATTTGGTCCAACAGAATGGAAAGAAAATTCCAAAGACAAACCCAAATTTCATTGCAGTCTGGCTTCCAAAGGTTCCCCTTCACTCTGTTTTCTAATCACCTATAAAAGCCTCCATGTTTCCTTTCATCCTCGTTGTTTCTTTTGAAGAAATGCCTCCTCCATCTGAAAGGTCTTTTAATGCTTCTTAATGATGTTGTTCCATAGTGTTTGAAATGTCTTTATAACAACATAAAACTGAAATCTTAGATTCACTCTGGTAGCCTAAAGTAGTGTAGGATTTATAATATTATATCATGTATATTTAATTCCTACCCTACTAACATCATAATAAAAACACTGGATCCATTTTCCCTTCTTCCCACGCACACCGCTACAACGCCCATTGTTTGAGATGCAAACACAGGGGGATACAACTCACTGGGCCCACTCTGGGAGTACGTTGTTAGCTAGAACTTCACCTCTGCTATCACTATTTGATGCTGTTATGAAACGAGCATCCCAATCAACCTTCTATACTTCCAACCACCACTTGCATGTGTCCTCGTTGGATGAGAAACATACATCAAAAATGAAACATTTCTCATTGTCATGCTACATAATCACTTTGCCCTCTATGCTAATTCATAACTATTTCAGTAGGATACATGCTCCAAGATATATCTTTTCATCCCGATGATATAAGTTATTTCCCGACGTATCTGACTACACCTTCTACCGCTACGGTTGATGTCTTCCTTTGGTTCAAGTTTCTCATCACGAACATCCATGTTGATAACTGTCGCTTTCGATAAATAACCTCGCTATAGCCATACCTATCACGCAATCTTGTCAATTACTGTCGCTCACTGTGTTAGTGTGATCCCCACTACCTTCTGACGCCAATGAAAAATATTCAGATAAATGCAAATGTGTATCCTTGTAAGGGTATGCTAATTTGATAATTTGCCATATATATTGCATCTCCCAAATCCAATTGGATCTTCAGTGTAACAATGTGATCTGCTCAGTCCATCACAATGCCATGCTTTTAGATTTCTACTTATTTTATTACATTAATCATATATGAAACATTAACACATGCCCCTAAGATGAAGGTTTAAATTGATTTCCATTGATCCAAATTTGTACTATGATCAGCATGATTTCCACATTGCCTGGTCGATTATAGCCAATCTTGGGTATCACGATGTTTTTATCTATCATGTCAGTGTGTAGCCATCACTGGGTGGACATCCCTTAGCTTCAATTAGACAATATTACCAACATTATCTTTTGTCACTGTGTTTCAAGTTTTGGTCTACCATTTTTGCCTATTCCTTCGTCTGAAGGTTTCCAATGATGGACATCGTCACATCCCACTATTAAAGGACAAAACCTGTAATTTCCTCAGTTTAAAACAAGAATTTTCCTATGTCAATTTTGCCACTGGATTTACCTTTGAGATATAATGAATAATATCCAACCTTATCTGCAATGCGTCAACATCCTTTCTATCAATTCTATTGCGAAAGTGTTAGACATTTGAAGCATCCCAAAATTCACTATCTTAGTCCCTAAAAATCTAGGAGCAATTACTGAATAATTTTATCCCACATGATATGCAATTCATCCTTAAAGAGGCCATAAATGAGTAGTTATCCCAAAACACTACAATTAAACAAGGGGACCAACCAAAACATAAAACTCACACTTACAAACCAAAACCTGAAAACAACCCAAAACTTACTCCAGTACAAATTTGACAAGTAAACAAACACAAAACTCACCAAACAAAATATTTGAAATGAAACTCAAGATAGAAAACTAAAACCAAAACACAAACAATAATAATAATATACAATATGGTACTAGTTGCAAATAAATTGGCTATCACTTCCCTGGGTCCCAAACCCAATTAGCATAATTTGAAAGACTTGCAACATAAAATGCATACAAATCTTTACAAAAATCCCAGAAAAACCATATTAGATCAAGCAATGCAACACTTTCCATCTTACCTCTCTCACGTAACCACTTTGATTCAATTTTATTAACATTTCCATGTTTAGCATTTGATTCCTTAAATTTGCAAATGGATACATGGTTTTCAACAATATTTTGTTTATTCAAAGTGATGCAAATTTCAACCTTAGATTTATTTTCACAAGCATGTAATATTTCCTTTAAATGGGAGGCTATTTCTGAATATTTTAAAGCAATATCATCATCCATGTCTTTAGACCAATCATGCTCATGCAACAATTTACAATTATCTAGGATGTTTACTAAATAAGGATTATTATCATCTTGTATCCTAGCCTCAATTGTTATTTTTTGATGAACCTGATTTAACAATTCAAACATGTTTATTTCTCCCTCATCTAACAAAGAAATCTCATTATTGGTGTTAGAAAAAATTGATTCCAATCCTTCATTCACCTCTAGTGGTATTTCATCATAAATAGCATTTGAATCCAATAAATGATTATAAAAATTTTCACCTGAAGCTTGGATATTTGGACACAAAAGGTTAGATTCTACCTTTTGCACATTTTCATTTACCATCACTTGGTGAGCCATTATGACCTTTTCTTCTTCATCATTATGGGCTTCTTCATCATCATGTATCTCTTTATATTTATCAATGATTTGTTTTTCAACAACACCAAAATTAGGCACCCAATCAAAAACATGCCCATTATTTTCAAACCAAAAATATTTTTGGTTAAGGGATGTTTCAAAAAGGCTATATTCATGACCATTTTCTTGAGAATTT
This sequence comes from Wollemia nobilis, assembly GCA_028583015.1. Lineage (NCBI taxonomy): Eukaryota > Viridiplantae > Streptophyta > Pinopsida > Araucariales > Araucariaceae > Wollemia > Wollemia nobilis. The sequence continues at coordinate 424,986 of JAQPPZ010002894.1, read as the reverse complement.
TCAAATAAAGCAATATTTTCATTTGGATCATCGATAATATCAAACCCAAACCATGAGTCCTCTTGATCAACTACTTGAATTATTTTGAGTAAAGCAACATGTTTATCATTTGGAAGCATAGACAAGAATTCTAATTCCTTTTTACCAACTAATGGTATTTCTCCAAAACAATCATATGAGTTTAAACCCGCCTTTTCATAAGACAAAAATTAAAGGGAAAAATTTACCTCTTCCTCATCCAAAACAAAGAAATCATAAGAATCCTTTACCATTTCTTCATTTTCTATTTTAGTAAGGTGTTTAATAGACTCATATTCAAAATTATTGAATCTTGGAACTTTCTCTATTTCAGCAAGTTGCATGCCATACTCTGATTGTATAGGGATTGTAAAATTTTCATGAGATATAACGTTTTCAATGTCTTGCATATCAAGTGAAATAGGAATTTCATTAGTAATAAAATGAGAAACCAATGATTCCTCATACTTTTCCCAGTCCTACTTTGTAAACAATAATTCTAAGACTTCTATTTATAGTTTTTTATGACTTGGATCATGTTGGATTTCTTGATCATTGTCATAATTATATTCTAAAAACAAGTGATGAAATTCTATCATGTCTTCAAATTCATCCATGGATTCCTTTTTAAACTCACTTTCAACTACTTTTGATATCTCAAATACCTCTATGATGGGATCAATATTTGAATTCAGCTTTCTATAGTTATCCCAATCCTCCTTTGTAAACAACAACTCTAATCCACTCATATATTCCTCTTGGATGATCTCTAAGGTGGTTGTGAAATTTGGGTATTCACTTATATCCCATTGATTTCTTATATTAGACATCGTTTGATTCAATGGTATTAGATTGGATGATTAGCATGGGTTGGAATCCATAACCCTTGGTTTTCCAAAATGGCTAAGAAATTTTTTCTTTAGTTGATCCCAAGAAGTGATAGAACTTAAAGGTAAGTGTATATATCACTCAAATGCAACCTCATCCAAAGTGTATGAAAACAACCTACAAGGAACATCTCTATGCATAATTTACAACTCAGAATGTCCTTATATTTTTTAATATGTTCCTCATCCGAGACCGCCTCGTCCTTAAAAATGGGTAAACAATATTCTACACCTTCAAGGATTGGATAAGGAGTCATATTTAAATGGCTATAATAATCACCTATCCAAGATGCAATTCCTACTGGAGTAAACATTGCCATTAGGGAACGTTGAAGCATATAACTTTAGTACCAATTTTGTTAGTACAATAAATGTCTTGCAAAGAAGCACAAAATAACTAACAAATATTAAAAGATATGCATCAATTAAACCATGACGTTAAAGACCATTCTCCAATTTTCAAAGGTTAGTATCCCTGCAATCATCAATTTAAAAATTTCAAATTAATGAATACGATCAACAAAACCTCATTAGTCAAGATAAATGCCTTCAAATAATCCTTTCAAATAATAGGAACAATATAGCATCTAAATAGCAAGAATAACCAAATTAGGGCATCCTTCTAGCGCCAAAAGGTTGAGTGGTGATTTTGCCCAAGTGAAAAACCACACTCATAGTTAGGATTTGATTACAAACCCTCTCTTTCAAAGAAGTATAAACTTCTCCAAGGTTCCCTTTTACTTTAATGTGTGCATGGAATACCTTAGTGCTCTGCAAAAAACTGTTAACAAGGGGCATGTGTTGGGGTTTTTTTAATATAATATGCTTTTATTGCTCATTGCTAATCCTGTTTTAATCAGTTTGATTATTTATTAACCTTGGTTTGAATGTGAAAATAAGATATTGAAAACTGCCTCTCAAGTGAATCTGAAAATGACCAAAAACTCCTCTTATATTTCTATAAAAGCCTTTGATTTACGTTTTAAATAATCATCTTTAATGTAAATTATTTCCATAAAGATAATTAATTTATTGCTTGAAATGTTCTATAAATCATCCCCTTCAGTGAAATTATGATTTTCAGTAAGAGAAATCAATTTATTACATTTTGATGTAATAGCCTATGAAATGCTTCTAAATTTCCCCCCTGTTTATGAAATTACATTTTCATACAGAGGGACTAATCTAGCATTTTAAATGAAAACAAGAGTCAAAATATATAACTGTGTAAAGTGAGACTCCAAAATTCCATGTAAACCTTCAGTGCTTTTGGAACTTTGAAAATAATTCAACACAAAATCAAAGTGCTTTGAACAACATTTCAGAGCTTATTCTTTCAAATTTGAACCTCTGTTTTGTATTTTTTGTACTTTTATATTTTTTGATTTTTTATTTTATTTTATTTTATTTTGAAAACTCTTTTAAAACAAATGAAAAAAAGGTAAGGAAAGAGAAGAAGATAAATAGGAAAACAAAAATAAACCAACGAAATGCTGCAACACAAAAGATCTGTCCTGCACAAAACTAACATTAAGGTGATCCAACTTCAAGCAATCTTAACTAAAATGTGGTGCAATATACTAAGGATAAATAGCAATATATTGTAAAGTAAGTAAATTAACCAAAAAACATGCATTAAATTCTGTAACAGATTCAATGTATTGTAAAAAATGACAGATCTTCAATAATTTCAACGAGCAGAGAGTACAAACTGCCAGCAATGGCATCAAATGGGAGCAAATTCGGTCCAACATAATGGAAAGAAAATTCTAAAGACAAACCCAAATTTCATTGTGGTCTGGCTTCCAAAGGTTCCCCTTCACTCTGTTTTCCAATCACCTATTTAAAAACGTCCATGTTTCCTTTCATCCTCACTATTTCTTTCAAAGAAACGCCTCCTCCATCTGAAAGGTCTTGTAACGCTTCTTAATGATGTCGTTCCATAGTGTTGGAAACATATATATAACAACATAAAACTGAAATCTTAGATTCACTATGGTGGCCTAAAGTAGTGTAGGATTTATAATATTATATCATGTATATTTAATTCCTACCCTACTAACATCACAATAAAAACACTGGACCCATTTTCCCTTGTTCCCATGCACGCCGCTATAACACTCATTGTTTGAGATGCAAACACATGGGGATGCAACTCAATGGGCTTGAGATGCAAAAACGTGGGGATACAACTCAATGGGCCCACTCTGGGAGTATGATGTTAGATAGAACTATGTCTCTGCTATCACTATTTGATGCTACCATGAAATTGGTGTCCTAATCAGCCTTCTATACTTCCAACCACCACTTGCATGTGTCTTCGTTGGATGATAAACATACATCAAAAGTGAAACATTACCTGCTATCACACTACATAATCGATCTACCCTCTATTCTAATTTGTAATTGTTCTTGTAGGATACATGCTCCGAGATATAGCTTTTTATCCTGGTGATATGAGTTGTTGCCTGACGTATGTGACTACACCTTCTGCCACTACGGTTGATGCCTTCCTTTGAATCGAGTTTCTCATCATGAACATCCATGTTGATAACTGCCACTTTCAAGAAATACCCTCATTGTAGCCATACCTATCATGCAACCTTGTCAATTTCTACTGCTTCTTGTGTTAGTGTGATCCCAACTACCTTATGACACTAATGAACAAGATTCGGATAAATGCAAATGTGCATTCTTGTAAGGGCATGCTAATTTGGTAATTTGCCACATATATTGGATCCTCCAAATCCAATTGGATCTTCGATGTAACAATGTGATCTGCTCAGTCCATCATGATGCCATGCTTTTGGACTTCTACTTATTTTATTACATTGCCCATATATGAAACATTAGCACATGCCCCTAATATGAAGGTTTAAATTTATTTCCATTGATCCAAATCTATACTATGATCAGCATGATTTCCACACTACCCGATCGATTATAGCTAGCCTTGGGTCTCACGATGTTTTGCTCCATCACATTGGTGTGTAGCCATCATTGGGTGGACATCCCTTATCTTCAATTATACAATATTACCAACATTGCCTTCTATCGCTGTGTTTCAAGTTTTAGTCTACTATTTCTGTCTATGCCTTCATCTGAAGGTTTCCAATGATGGACATCACCGCATCAAGGACAAAACCTACAATTTCCTTAGTTTAAAACAAGAACTTTCCTACATTAAGTTCGCCACTAGATTTACCTTTGATATATCATGAATACTGTCCAATCTTATCTCCAATGCATCAGCATCCTTGCTATTAATTCTACTACAACAATGTTAGACATTTGAAGCATCCCCTTGACCGCTATTATTCTGCGTACATGGCTACCCAAGTCACTTGATAGTAATTCCATCACCATCTTAGCCATGTTGGCTTATCCATGTACTCTATCATGTCATTCTATTCTATCCCTACCAACGCTGTGACCTTCGACATATGCGTCTTCACTGACTACGTTTAGCCTTGTCGCTCCATATATTTCACCTAAACATGCTCTGGAATCAAGCTTCGGCTCACTTTCCTTTTTACAATCTCGTCTCTGCAATGTTCTCCAGTGATAGCATAACTTTTGTCGCTTTCCTCAACATAGTTAAGGTTATCCAATCCAGTCTCCAGGTTTTTTGTGCTTAGCATTCATGGAGGTCTTCATTTCACTCTACCACTGGTATGGGTTCTCACTATAATCTAGGTCAAACAGCCACATCATCTACTACATGTGTGTGTTTCCATATCATAAGCCACCACACCACTATCTATGTACTGCATGGTTTTCCAACTCATCACTTGTCGCTATGCTAGGTCACTGTCAACGTTGATCTCAGGCTTCGGGTCATCCTCATTCGCATAGGTCCATGTTTAAATTCTACTTCGTATCCGTCGATCATCTGTTTGGCCTGCTACTTTGTCATGATGGCAACCGATAACACTTGACGGCTTTGCGACCACTTGATTGTCACGAATTGTAGCCAAGTCACCTACATCTCTAGCTAGTCACTTCTATGCCTTCATCATAACCTGCATCCAAAACATGAGTGTCAATATAAGCAAAATTTACCCCTTTTGAAATAGGATAATCTGAAACTAAAATCAAATCTAAAATGGTAAAAAGAGACAACTCTAAACTCACTAAAACAATTGAACATCAAAACCTAACTATCAAAGGAGTAATTAAACTTAAAACTTAGACTCACTAAAACCAAAACCGTATAAAATAAAATAGTGTCAAGCTATATTTCCATATAAATATATATATTATACATATAAAAAAATATATAAATATAATATTATTGTTATTTTATATATATATATATATATATATATATATTATGTTGTTTTTTTTATTTATTTATATATATATATATATTGTTTTTTTTTTTTTTTAAACAAAAAAGAAAAACAAATAAATCAACTTATAAAAGGTTGACCTACTTTAAATCTAAGTTATAAGCAACTGAGTTTAAATCCCCAGATGAAGAAACAAACAAACTATCCAAAAGGAACCTTGGATAGGATTTTGCAAACATAGAGGAGGTGGCTATCAAACTACAGTCAAAGAAGACCTAAAAACCCAAAATAAATCAAAATAAAAGGTGGGTCCCCAAATTTGGGAATAGTTGTGGTGAGGCAAAAATAGGTAGACAACCATAAAATTGTTAAGAAATGGCTTCAATACTTCATACATCAACTACATAAATGTGCTTGGTGTATTTTTCAATCTAAATGGTATAACTAGCCACTCATATAATTCATCCTTTGCCTTGAATGTGGTCTTCCACTCATATCCTTCCTTGATCTGGATTTGATGATAACCACTCTTCAAATATACCTTTGTAAAGTACTTTTCTCCACTCAATCAATCTAGTAAATCATTCATGCGAGGCAATGGTAATCGATACTTGATATTTATCTTATTGATAGCTCTAGAATCCGTACACATATGTTGTTCTTTACCCTTCTTTGGTGTAAGCATAGCTAGTACCACACATGAGCTCAAGATCTTCTAGATCAGTCCTTTACCCAAAAACTCCTAAATTTTTTTATTTATTTCCTTATTCTCCATCGGTGTTAATCTATATGCTATTTTATTGGGTAAACTTGATCCAGGAATAAAATTGATGTGATGGCTAATACTTCTTGTTGGTGGCAACCCATATGGTCATCAAAATTTTTGCATGCTCATCTAGAAAAAAATTTACCTCATTTGGAATATCCTCCTTCTTGCCTGTAATGTCACTCTTCGTGGGTTTAACAATCAAGGAAAATTATGCCTTCTTCTTTGTCATTTCTTTCAAAATTTGTCTTCTTGAAACCAAACATACTTTAGGACCAATGTCCTCTCTTTCATACTTGTCCTTCAATGAACGTAACACAAATTTCTTATCATATTTCATAATGGTGTAGTCTTTTTCCCTATCATCATGTACTTCCTTCCTATCAAATTTCCAAGGCCTTCCCAATAACATTGTTAATCATCCATGGGTATAATATCACATAGAACCTTATCCTTTTATGATCCTATCCAGAAATTTACCTTATATTATTCACTTACTAGAATTTGGTATCCCCTTTGTAGCCTAGAGACCTTGCATGGACTAGGGTTCTCTACCTTATTCAACCTCAACTTCTCTACCATCTTAGTAGATGCTAAATTATCCATGCTTACACTATCTATGATGACCTTGCAATATTTTCCAGTAGATTTGCACACAGTTCTAAAATGATTTCTCCTTTGGATAGGTTCACATTCCTTCTTTTTTGGCTTCAAAAGCACTCTCTTCATCATGAGATATTCTCCTTGCTCAAGCTCCTCCATGTGCCTTGGGGAAGTAATGCTTTCTTCTTCGGCTTGTGAAATATGGTTCCTAACCTTCTTTTTCTTATTGTTGCCTACTTGCATGTTTAAATATTCAAATGCTTGATGAGCATATTCTCCACATCTATAACATCTTCTAGGTAATCCTCTAACCCTTCCTTGACCAAAACCACCCTTTCATCATGAGAAGTCTCCATCTCTTCTAGTAGAATCAATGTGAGAAGTACTAATTTATCCTTCTTATCTTTGTTGTCCTCTTCCACTACTTTTTTGTCCTTGTCCTTGTGAAGATCATCCACTTTCTCTCTGGTTATTTTATTTCCTCCATAATAATTTATCCTCCGTCTTTAAGCCATACTGGTAGGCATCCTTTACTATCCTTATCCTTATCATACTAATTTCATCTTGTATGGACATCCATAATCCATTAATGTACTTCAATATTTTTTCTTCATTGTCTTCCACATGATCGACCTGAATGGTAAGCCTATAAAATTCCTCCATGTACTCCTTCACACTCATATCCTTTTATCTTAGGTTTTGCAATCTTCTAAAAAGACTCAATTGATAGTTAGATGAGCAGAATTTGGGATTCAATTTGGTTACCATTTTCTCCCACATCCTAATCCTTTCCTTTCATTTTTTTTCTTTTCCACTTGTACGTGGTCCCACCATAAGGATGCATGCCCCTTCAGCTTTGTGCCAACAAACTTCACCCTTTTATGGTCTTCTATTGATTCAAAATCAAAGTACTCCATTTTGACAATCCAGTCTATGAGCTCCTCTAGATTCAAGCTTCCATTGTATGATGAGATTTCTATCTTTGGCTTTCATCCCATATTGGATATTGCTCAAATCAATCGTTCTTCTACCTCTTCCCCTTGTTCTTCCTCTTAATATTCCACTTGGTCAACCTCTTCTTCTTCATTGTCACTAATATCCTCAAGATGAATACCTCTTTGTTGAGCATTTTTTATTACCTCTATTCAAGTGGTAATCCCCCTCAACATATCAACAATATCTGCAACTTGAGGCCTTCATGGTCTTCTTATTTCCCATTGTGTCATGCCTTATATATCTTCTAGATTTGATAAAAAATGATGCAGTGCTCCTACACCACAACCACTGATGACAATACAAGTCTACAATTTGATGTCGATGATTTCTTGCAATGGCAGATTTCCTAGAAGGATGGTGCTTGCAACAAGGTGGGAGATGGTGAATCTTTATGGGGCAAGTTCTCTAGATGGGTGAAGTTATATGGGCAAAAATAACAATATATATGCAATATGGGTAACGATGGCCTCTTACGATGATAGGATCCCTATATGGATGACTACAACAAGATGGGTGATTACATATCCTTGTGATAGCTAACTCTCTAGACAACTAACTATAGTGATATGGGTGATGATGTCTCCATAGGTTCCCTAAATGGATGACTATAGCAATATGGGTTCTAAAATCTCCATAGGCTCCCCAGATGACTGACTACAATAGGATAGGTGTCGATATCTCCACAAGATCCCCAAATGGATGATTGTAATAAGACTGGTGATGATATCTCCTTGATGATAAGTTTTCTAGATGGATGCTCACAAACCCTATAAAACTTCACCAATATCTCCAACCAAACTTTATTTAATTAGTATTACACAATTTATCATCTCATGATTCAATAACAAAGTCCACACAGTCAAAATGTGGTTGGTAATGGAGTTCGGGTTTCAAATTTTATATTTCATGGTAAATACAATTACAATGCTAGTGATGCAATGGCATCTAATCTGCAATACTATTTTATTTTATTTTCCCTCTCGCTCTCCTATTCTTCTCCCTATTTATCTCCTTTAAAATAAGAACCAAAACTCCACCCCATAAACACACATTGTGGTTTCTTATACTTTATGTTGTTTGATTGTTTCACCTTCCTATGGTTGTGATTTACAAGTCATATTATGCATATTCAAGAGAAAATTAATTTTTTTATTTAGTTTATTCACTTATCTTGTAGATCTTTTTATCCCACATGCTTTTTGGGGAAGACTATGTCGGGTTTATAAGGTGTAACATACACCAAAATAAATAACCAATCAGACAGTTGGCTAGGTTTTGATCAACCAAGTGTACCATTTACCATTGACATTACCTGTTTATCCATTTACCTACTCACTACTGCATTAAAGTGTTAGGATTTTTTTGACCAACTAATTTGACTTTCATAGTTGGAAAAATAAAAATAATTTTTTACATAATTAATTAATTAATTATTATTTTTTGTTCCTTAGCAAATATTGTTTTAATTTTTTGCAACTCTACCTTTAAAATTCTATGAATTTGCTTGGTAGAGGAAAAAAAAAAATTGCTGAGCCTAGGAATCAAATAGAGAATAGGAGGAGTATTCTTGTAATTGGCAAATTTGTAAGTCTTAAAAGATATAGTTTCGATCTTTTAAAGATAATAGCTCTATAGGATCATAGTTGCACTTCTTTTTTATCCACTCTTGTATTAGCCTAGGAGACATTAAACTATTGTCACTCTTTGACTTTGCTTTTGTGAGTGTTTTACATTAGTTCTCTTTTGTCAAAGATCATTTTTGCATTAGCGGGGAGCCTAAATTTTTGTAAAGTTCTAGCTTATACCTATTCCCAAATGGCATCTGATTTAGTAGAACAAATGGTCATTATTGTCAATATAGTCAGTATTTTTGCTGATAAAGTCCACAGCATCATAAACCAAAGTGCCCTAGATGTTAAGGTCTCTAAATATGCTTGTTGCGGGCCAAACAAGGTTAACTTCTTTCCTACTTTTGTCACATGCCCGTGCATTTAATTTATCAACCCAGGGAGCTTCATAAACTTGCGAAGGGTCTTGAACAAGATTGCTTACAATACCACTTGAGATGAGTCCGCTAGTTCTACTATTGGGGGGTGTTTCAACGGTCGTCAATCATTCATACACTCCTCAATAATTTACGTAAAAACAATTAAATCTACAGAAAGGAAATATTCACGCATTCCTAGAAATAAACCTATTGCAATACTAGAAATAACAATGCGATAAACAATCTTATAAAAGCGGTAAACTAATCTAGAAAACACAGGAAAAATAGGGGAAGAAATACTGGCTTGGAGTGGGCCCAAGCTCCAGCAGCTTCCTCCCAGTTGAACACGCACTTAGAAACTCTTAGAACTATATTATAATTATCAAAGTATTACAATGCTTCTTCTGTATATCTCTCTACATTTACTATCAAAATATTCTATATATCCTCAGAGAGGTCTGCGTGTGTTTATATAGCACACCCGTAGATCTTCTGTTACAAAGAAGTTATAACAGTCGATTCATTCCAGACTAAACTAAGACAGTCTGGTAAATGTGATCGACGTCTGCTAAAATTGGCATTCATTTCTAATGGTGGCATGCTCACTGATTGGTTTGTGCTTCACCTGGCATTGGTAGGACGTTCTCATACGTCGGTGCGATCCCCAATTTAACTCTACATGATGTAGAGTTGGAACTGCACCAGTCTCTGTTGTCCACGTCGTGCTTGTCTGGTCAACGGGTGAAGAACAGGGCGCCTTCCCTATGAGGAAGGTGCCTAAGTATGTCGGGCACCTTCTCTATGCGGAAGGTGCCTTACTACCATTGGCGCCTTCCTGGAAGAGGAAGGCGCTTATCTTCTATTGGCGCCTTCCTGTGAGAGGAAGGCGCTTGCCTTCTAGTGGCGCCTTCCTATCGGTGCCTTCCTTATGAGAGGAAGGCGCTTGCCTTCTAGTGGCACCTTCCTATCGGTGCCTTCCTATGAGAGGAAGGCGCTTATTTTCCTTTGGTGCCTTCCTGGAAGAGGAAGGCGCCTACCTTCTCTGCATTGATTCTGAAAGAAACAAAGTGCCAGGTCCATGAAAAGACCTCGACTGATCCAAATCTGACTAAATCAACTACAATTCCACAAAAACACATTGAAAACACATGAATTAGATAACACGCATAATTTCATCAAATAATTATATAATCATTCATAAACATATGCAATCCTTATTATACAACCGCATAATAATCAAGAAAATGTATACAAAATATGAGCATTTTTGATGCTCATCATCCCCCCATGCCTAACATATGCCACGCCCTCGTGGCATCAAAACTATAGGTAGCCCTGTTGACCCCTCATCGTTGTCATTTCTTGGTGGATCCTGTACCCTGCCGTGTGCCTCTTCTGGCATCTGGAGGTGTGGCTCCTCTTTTTCTATGTGGGGTGGGTGTCAACTTTGCTTTCCTCGTCCTACTCTGTATCACTCAGGTCGATGATAGGGGGTGTTGTGGGACTTCTTTCCCCTTCACTCCCAAAAATAGAGGAATTCTCCCCTACCTCCGGGCTGCTCTATCGGGCGTCCGATCAAAATTCTCTCGAAGAGAATACTCGTTCTACAGATGTGGGAGAATTCATCGGGACCTCTATTGCCCAGTCAGTTTGGGTCGATGCATCCCTTATTTCTGTTCCCCTATCCTGGAGTTGTTGGTTCTCCTCCCACAACTATTGGACCAGCTGCTCGAGCTGGGTGATTCATCTTTCTCATTCTTCCAATTCCCCTCTATGCTCATTCTGGTAGTCCTCCAAAATTTTTTGGGCCATCCAGCAATTGGTCTGCCACTCCAACACTTCCTCCAAGGCTACGTCGACCTGATCATTGCTCTCGGAAGTCCCTGCATCTTGTGGGCTCCGGTTTGTCAATTCTCAGAGGGTTTGGGCTGCAATGTCGACTTTCGGGTCATTCTCTTCTTCTATCGAGAGGAGGAGTCATCGTAGGCGTTTCCTCCTGGGGACTAGTTCTGGTGGCTGGAACTCGGCCTCACTGCTAATAAGCGGTGCTCCTTCCTCTTCATACTCGGGCACTAGGGAATGCCCTCTTTCCTCTGTGCATTCGGGCATTGGTGAATGCCCTCTTTCTTCTATGAAATTGGGCAATGCCAATTGCCCGATACTTGCCATCTCCTCTATAGGGCTTCCCTCTTCTTGCCCTATTTTGGCAATAGCATCCTATTGCCTTTCTTGGCTGCCATCTCCCTCTATGTCGGGGTTTTGCCTCTGCGCTTCTACATGGTGGACCAGTGCTGATATCAGCCCATGGTGGGCCAAGGTGGATGGTGCTCCCTTCTGGTACCTAGCCGCTTCTTCCTTCAGGGCATTTTCTAGGTAGAAGGGCATGTTCAACTTCCTTCCATGCACCAGGTGATTCAGAAACTGCACATGGTTAGTGTGCAAATGGGTATACTTCTCGATGCATGTAAAGAATCGAGCAACCTACTCGAATATCTTCCATAGATTCATGGGAAGGCTACTTTTGGGTAGCCCTTCCTTATCTATCTACACATTTTCTCCTGGCAGTAGCACTTCGGCGTACGACTTCAGCAGTCCACCTTTGTATATGCATTCACCTGTGAGGGGCAATCCAGTCGCCTACGAGATGTATTCGGGGGTGACCAAAATTTCTACCCCTCGCACCTGAGCTACGTCGCCCCTCAAGGAGGTAGTGAATTCCTTGGCTGCCTCCATATCCTGGCCCTGACTGACTAGGGTACAGTATTCGAACCATCCCTCGGCCTCGAACTATGTTTTTACCGTCCCCCTGATTCCTTCCGTATCACTCGGCTCATTCTTTTTCACCGCATGATTCTTCGACCTTCCTCCCATGGCGCCTTCCCTTACTACTACGCTTCTTTTTTTCTGTCCTTACTTCTTCAGGAAGGTACCTTCTTATAGGGAAGGTGCCTAACCTTAGCATTTAATTCTAGGGTACACCTTTCGAGCCATATCATTGGCACGTGGTTCCGGCCATGGGGGTATATGATTTTTATGATGACAATATTTTTTTGGTACTACATAATTTATGAATAATTATATAAATATTTGAGTTAGTATGCACGTACCTTATTTGGTGTTTCATGCATCGTGAAGAGCGTTGATTCACTGATTTGTGACATGGGGGAGGGGTATTTCATTTGTGCGGATTATGTTGGACTTTGGTGCTGAGTTGTTTGATGGTTGGTGTTGAAGACAGACTCTCGATTTGCTCAAAAAATTGTCTGTCCATCATCTTTGGAATGTGCATGCTGATCTCGCCCCATAATTCTTTGAGATTTTTTTGATTGGGGTAGATTTCCATCACATGGGCGATGGTGGTAATCTGATGCCGCTCGTTCGTGTGGTGATTTCATTTTGATCGAGGCATCCATGAGACTTAAGTGTTGGCTGTACGTGGAAGGCACTCTTTGGTACCTTCCCAATGTGGAAGGCGCTTATGTGGTGCCTTCCCGATGTGGAAGGCACTTATATGGTGCCTTCTCGATGTTGTCGGTGCTCTTTGAATGGATGCGCCTTTCGGTGGTGGAAGGCACCCTTTTGATGATGGCGCCTTCCTGCTATGAAAGGTGCTTCTGAATGGGTGTGCCTTCCTGATGTGGAAGGCTCTGAATACCTGCGCCTTCCTGGGGTGGAAGGCATCGTTGTATACCTACGCCTTCCTGGGGTGGAAGGTGCCTCGGTTTGTATGCGCCTTCCTGATGTGGAAGGCACCTCGGGTTTTTTTTTTTTTTGTGTGCCTTCTTCTGGTGGGGTGCCTTCTTTATAAGGAAGGCACCTTCTTCTGGCGGGGCACCTTCTTTATCGGCGGGGCACCTTCTTCATAAGGAAGGTGCCTTATTCTAGTGGGCGCCTTCTTTATAAGGAAGGTGCCTTCTTGATGTGGAAGGCACTTTATTCTTGGCAATCATGTTGCGATTGATTGGGAAAGGGTGATCAAGCCTTCTCAGTCTCGCTTCACGCTGCCTCAGCTTCTACCTACGAGTGTCGGTGTCGGAATGTTGAGCCGAATCAGGCCTGGTTTCCTAGATACCTATTCCTCGTGCTGTCAGGTCCTCCACCTACAAAAAGCAAATGAAAAGAAAGAAAAATAAAGGCAGTTAGATGCATTCCATGCCTGTTAGGCCCTGGATTAGGATGCCTACAGCTTGCATGCGGGCGTCATCCCTACAAAACACACCGTAAGAAAAAAACTAAATTAACTGATTTTGGTGAGCACCTCCATGCCCACCGTTTCTCCTGTTAAGAGTTTGGTCCGGATCTAACAAGATGGGGTCTCCCCCATGTCTATTCTGGATTCCACCTGTAAGGTTTCAGATGTGTTATAGGGGCGCAGTCGGTGGCCATTGACCGTTAACATGGTGTTGCTACCATCAATTGTTCTAACGTGCACTGCCCCATTCTTGATGAGCTCTACCACCTCATACGGTCCCATCCATATTTGCATTAATTTACCTTTTCTTTCTTGGAATCGAGAATCGTACAACAACACCCATTCTCCTTCTTGGAACTGCTTCAATTTAATGTGGTGATCATGCCACCGCTTTCTTTGCTTTTGTATGATTTTCATTCTCTACAAAGCATCCATTCGGATTTCGTCCAGCTGATCTAGCTGTCGAATCCTTTCTTTTTGAGCGTCATCCAAGCTCAAGTTCAATTCTGAAGCCATCCTCAATGTCTTGATTTCAAATTCAATGGGCATCATCGCACTCTTCCCATAGACCAGTTGGAAGGGTGTGAAGCCTGTGGTGGATTTCCATGTGGTATTATACGCCCAGACTACCTCCGACAACCATGTAGCCCAATATTTTCTGTGTTGTTGCATGGTCTTCGTCAGGATGTTCTCTATTTCTCTGTTCATCACTTCCACTTGCCCATTTTCCTATGGATGGTAGGGTGTAGTTTTATTGTGCCAAACTCTGTATTGCTCCATCAGCTCCTTGATCAACTTGGAGGTAAATTGAGGCCCTTGGTCTATTGTTATCTCTCTAGGGACCCCAAATCATGTAAAAATGTGGGAAAATAAGAAATCGATGACTGTTCTTTCTTTTGAATCTCTCAACGCTTGAACTTCAACCCATTTGGTGACGTAATCTATATAGACCAAAATAAACCTCCTCCCTATTGAAGGTGGATTAATTGGTCCCATGAAGTCCATGCCCCACTTATCGAAGGGTTCCAGGTGTACCTGAGGCTGGAGGGGCATTTCATCTCGATGGGTTGGTCTGCCCATTCTTTGGCATTCATCGCACTTGCTGGCGTACGCAGCCGCATCCTTGAACAGAGTGGGCCAAAAGTACCCAACCTGTAGGATTTTGTAGGCAGTTCATTTCCCTACAAAGTGTCCTCTGCATGGTTCATCATGACACGCTTTGAGTACTTCTAAGAACTCCTGTTCTGCTATGCATCTCCTTATAATCTGGTCATGTCCTATTTTGAATAGGAGGCCATCAATCCATAGGAACGATGCACTTTTCTCTATGACCACCTGCTTTTCTCAGAAAGAGAGAGCAGGTGAGGTTCTTTCGGTGGCCAAGTAATTGGCTATATCTACGTACCATGAGATTTTCTCACTAATGGTGAACAAATGTTCATCCAAAAATTGGTCTTCCACTATTGTATGGTCTATCGGTATCAATCTGGATAGAAAATCTGCTACGACGTTGTCTTTGCCTGGTTTGTCGACTATTGTGATGTCGAATTCCTATAGTAACAAGAGCCACCTGATAATTCTTCCACCAATGGCCGGCTTGCTCATCAAGTATCTGATGGCCGCATGGTCCGTGTGGACAAATACCTTATACCCGATGATATAATGGTAGAATTTGTTTATGGCATGCACAACTGCAAGGAACTCCTTCTCCGTCACCGTGTAGTTGAGCTCGGCTCCTGCCAAGTTTTTGTTGACATAGTAGATGGCATAAAATTCTTCGCCATCCTTCTATCCGAGGACTGCTCCAATCGCATTGTTGGATGCATCATAGTAGATATGGAATGGTATGGCCCAATTTGGTCCTCTTAAAATCGGTGTGGATATCAGTTTCTCTTTAAGCAACTGAAATGCTTCTTCACAGTCTTCCATCCAATTGAACTCCACATCTTTAGATAATAGAGTGTGCAGTGGTTTTGCAATTTTGTTGAATTCGATGATAAATCACCGGTAGTACCTGGCTGATCCAAGAAAACTCCTCACCTCTCTCTACATTCTGGGGCTGGGTAGGTCTCTGATGACCTCAATTTTTCTTTTATCAACCTTTATTCCTTCTGCAGAGAGGTGGTGTCCCAGTACGATGCCTTCTTGCATCATCATAAAGCATTTCTCGTTGCTCAGGGACAAATTGTTTTCCTTGCTTCTTTCGAGCACTCTTTCCAAGTTCGTCATTGCTTCGTCAAAGGTTTCTCCATAGACGGTGAAGTCATCCATGTATACTTCGACCGCATCTCCCATCATGTCTAAAAATATGCTAAGCACCACCCTTTGAAAGGTGGCAGGTGCGTTGCATAATCCGAAAGGTAATACCCGATAGGCAAACGTTCCCCATGGGTAGGTGAACGTTGTCTTATCTTGATCCTCTTCTCCTATCTGGATCTGGTTGTATCCATTGAATCCATCCAGGAAGGAGAAATACTTCCTCCCGGAGAGTGTATCCAAGACTTGATCAATGAACGGGAGCGGGAAGTGGTCCTTCTTGGTCGCTTTGTTTAACGCTCTATAGTCCACATAGATTCACCACTTCCCATTCTTTTTAGGGACTACCACTAATGGTGATACCCACTCACTGTCAAAAATTGGATAGATGAATCCGGCAGTCAAGAGTTTTTGCAGTTCTTCCTTGATAATGTCTTTCATTGCCGGATTCATTCTTCTCTGTGGTTGCCTGCTTGGAGTTGCTTGATCATCGAGGTATATACGATGGGTACAGATCTCTGGGTTGATACCCTTCATATCTGAGTAATCCCATGCAAATGCCTATTGGTGTCTAACCAGGAGCTCTTCTACTTTCGTCAATTATGTGGGAGTCAACCCACTACTGACATTCAACGTTCTTCCTGGCCCGACGTGTATCTACTGAACATGGTGATCTTGGGCACCAGCCAACGGTGATCCAGGTGCGGATATGGAGGACTCCCCATGGAGGAACTCCACAATAGCACCATCTTCATCTTCTTCTGCCAACTCATCCAATGTCATCACCGATTGGATCATGGATAGCTCAGGATTTTCATGCTCGGTCAACATGGGTTCTCCTAATGAGTCGACGGACTACGTTGGGGGTGAAATAGTCAACCTTTTAACATTTCGTCCATCGAATATGGTCATCAGCCCATCCCGATAGCTGATGTAAGCATCAGTTATTGCCAGCCATGGCCTTCCCAAGATGAGCGGGTAACCGCCCAACCTAGTTTTAGATTGCAAGACTAAAAAGTCGGTTGGGTATTCCCATGCACTGACTGTCACTATTACATCTTCCAACATTCCTTCCGGTGCCATGGTCGATCGATCGGCCAGCTATAGCACTGTCATAGTGGGTTTCAGGTTCATGAGTTGTAGCCTCTGCATGGTCTCCTGAGGCATTACATTGATGGCTGCTCCAAGATCGACCAACGTATTGGATAGGGAATGTCCCTCAATTTTTATAGTCAGCATCGGGCTGCTCGGGTCTGCATACTTAGGATGGCACATTTTTCCCATCATCAAATCTGCTAGTTTACCCATGACATTGATAGTCTAGGTTGCTCTTCATCCTGGCTTCCTTAGACACATCTCTCTTATCACCTTGGTATATATCGAAACATCTCGGATGGCTTGAAATAATGGAATTGTCATGGTGAGGTTCTTCAAGCTAGACAAGATATCGAACTTCGATTGTGTTACTTTCCTCTGTTCTTGCAGTCGGTTGGGAAATGGAGCCTTTGCTCTCTCAGGCATTTCTTCTATCACCTCTTCTACAAGAGGTGTTTCTCCTACCTCTTCCTCCTCTTCTACCAGTGGAGGCATTCCTACTCCTAGCTGTCTACCAGACCTAAGTTGAATATGGTACATCGGATACATCTCACCCTCCATGTTGTATGCTGGCTGGTTCACCCTGTTATTAGGATTTGTCATCGGTTGTGCGGGTAGCTACGTAGGTCTCACTACTGGCAACGTCGATAAATTCTATTGGGGGTGAGTTGGTGCTACATTCTATGGAGCCTGATTCCACGCAGTGTGGCCTCTCCACTATTGCCCAGGATATGGATATGGCATCCATGGCTGCTGGTTCGGGAATGCTACTGGGGGTGCGTTGGACCAGGGTGATGGCCCCCACCACCCCATGTTAGGTGGTTGAGGTGGGCCTTGGGACATGTATGGTCCTCCCCCATATGACGACATTTCGGTTGGCATATTCCCCGCAAGGGGTTGTGGCCAACTCTTTCGATTGCCTATGAAATAGGCATCCATGCTTTCAGCATCCTCTTGATTACTGGGCAGTTGTGGGCACAATCGAGTTTTATGGTTCAGCCTACAAACTATGCATACTCTAACTTTGTTCTCCGGGCATGCATTCTTTGCATGCTTCCCTCTACATTTTGGATAGAAATAAGCCAATGTTGCTTCATTTTCTTGCTTCTTTTTCTCTAACAGCAGCGTATCCATCTGCAATGCTAGAGATGAGAGCATTTCGCTCTTTAAATCTTCCAGCATGTTACCTATTTCTATCTTCGTGACTGAAGCAGTCACTTTCATGGTTCTAGAAGTGGTCTTGCCTCTCCTTCTTGAGTAGTTTCGGCATAGTTTTCGGATGTCTTCCATAGCATGCTGGTAGACATCACCTCCAGAAATCATGTTAAGAGCCTCTAGTGATTCATTGGTAAGTCCTCTCAAAAATATGCTTTTGAGGGACTTATCAGATAGTTTCGTGTGAGGAGATCATTGAAGATTGAAGTTGAATCTCTCCAGTATTCCTTGAGAGACTCATCTTCTTTCTGCGTCATGCTCAGGACCTCTTCTCTGGAGTCTCTTGCTCTCCCAAAATCTTGGTATTGCTCTAAAAAGAGCTTCTTCATTTGATCCCAAGTGGCAATGTGTTTGTCTCCTAGACCGATGAACCACCGTAGAGTTGCATCGTCCAATGTGGAAGGAAAGAGTTTCAGCTTCTGCGTATCATATTTGTAGTCCACAGACCTGCATAAGACATCAAACTTAAATAAAAATAGGTCAGGGTCCTCAGTTGGGTATCCTCTGAAGGTCGAAAGGTGAGCAGGGGATATGTTTTTCATTTTGGTATCTCCTACTCCTTCATCAATCGAGAAACTAAAGCCAGATGAGACTTCTTCGTTGTCAGCCATTTTTTTAGGAAATGCGGTCTCTAATGCAGTATTTATGGCCTTACGATCATTTAAGACTTTCTGAGTCAAGGCTCTAAGGTTGTCTGGTGTTATCATCCGATCTTCTACAGCTTTCCACAATAGGGCTTCCTCTAAGGGTGTCCTATTAAACAGGGGATTTATGATGATTCGTTCTTCCCCAAGTTGATGGGATGAGGAGGCACTTTGCACAAAGTGTGGATCCTCACTCCAATGGATTTCTGGAGGTGGGTCGGGTGAGTCTAATTCAAATTTAGAATGTTCGGCTGACTCAGGTTCTGGTGGATTGGTTTTTATAAACCGACCGTCAGGTCCTCTTCTTCTCGAAGAACTCATACAAGGTCAGATGGAAGGTTTCTAGGTATTGTAAATAATCTAGTTGAGACGCTTCCCCAACAACGGCGCCAAAATGTTGCGGGCCAAACAAGGTTAACTTCTTTCCTACTTTTGTCACATGCCCGTGCATTTAATTTATCAACCCAGGGAGCTTCGTAAACTTGCGAAGGGTCTTGAACAAGATTGCTTACAATACCACTTGAGATGAGTCCGCTAGTTCTACTATTGGGGGGTGTTTCAACGGTCGTCAATCATTCATACACTCCTCAATAATTTACGTAAAAACAATTAAATCTACAGAAAGGAAATATTCACGCATTCCTGGAAATAAACCTATTGCAATACTAGAAATAACAATGCGATAAACAATCTTATAAAAGTGGTAAACTAATCTAGAAAACACAGGAAAAATAGGGGAAGAAATACTGGCTTGGAGTGGGCCCAGGCTCCAGCAGCTTCCTCCCAACTGAACACGCACTTAGAAACTCTTAGAACTGTATTATAATTATCAAAGTATTACAATGCTTCTTCTGTATATCTCTCTACATTTACTATCAAAATATTCTATATATCCTCAGAGAGGTCTGCGTGTGTTTATATAGCACACCCATAGATCTTCTGTTACAAAGAAGTTATAACAATCGATTCATTCCAGACTAAACTAAGACAGTCTGGTAAATGTGATCGACGTCTGCTAAAATTGGCATTCATTTCTAATGGTGGCGTGCTCACTGATTGGTTTGTGCTTCACCTGGCATTGGTAGGACGTTCTCATACATCGGTGTGATCCCCAATTTAACTCTACATGACGTAGAGTTGGAACTACACCAGTCTCTGTTGTCCACGTCGTGCTTGTCTGGTCAACGGGTGAAGAACAGGGGCACCTTCCCTATGAGGAAGGTGCCTAAGTATGTCGGGTGCCTTCTCTATGCGAAAGGTGCCTTACTACCATTGGCGCCTTCCTGGAAGAGGAAGGCACTTATCTTCTGTTGGCGCCTTCCTATGAGAGGAAGGCGCTTGCCTTCTAGTGGCACCTTCCTGTCGCCTTCCTTATGAGAGGAAGGCGCTTGCCTTCTAGTGGCGCCTTCTGGTGCCTTCCTAGAGAGGAAGGCACTTATTTTCCTTTGGCGCCTTCCTGGAAGAGGAAGGTGCCTACTTACGCTTGGTGCCTTCCTGGGAAGAGGAAGGCGCCTACCTTCTCTGCGTTGATTCCGAAAGAAACAAAGTGCCGAGGTCCATGAAAAGACCTCGACTGATCCAAATCTGACTAAATCAACTACAATTCCACAAAAACACACTGAAAACACACGAATTAGATAACACGCATAATTTCATCAAATAATTATATAATCATTCATAAACATATGCAATCCTTATTATACAACCGCATAATAATCAAGAAAATGTATACAAAATATGAGCATTTCTGATGCTCATGAATGCTAAGGAAAACATAAAATGTTATGTCAAGCCATATTATGGGTCTAGTAAACCTGATGTCTTAAATAGATAGATTATGGACATGGAAACTTGGTTTGCATATACTAAAGTTCCTATTTATGACCAAGTTCCTTTTTCTAGGCTCAAGTTGATTGGGTTAGCAAAACTTGTGATCATGGATAGTCAAGATGACTAGAATCCCATTTTCATATGGGAATAATTGGTCAAAGCTTTCAAGGATACATTTTATCCTTCTAATTATGCACAAAAATTATAGATCAAATGATATATATTGTGATAATCTTACAATATTTTTGTCCAAGATTATATCTTGTAATTCAATAAGTTGTGAATTTTGCTTAGCGTGAAGGATCCAATGGAGGCCTTGATCATCAAATTTACAAGTGTTCTTCTTGAGCACTTGTATAGGGAGTTGAAATATACTCCCTTTGATACTATAGATGCATAATTTAACCATGTGCGATTGGCATAGAAGAATCTTGCTAGTTTATCGAGAGGAGAACGATCTTCAGGACTCCACAAGGCATCCACTTAGCAACAAGTGAAGAAGACAACTTCTTCATTTTCTTCTCCTTCCTATATTATTTAACTTCTTTTTCTTCTCTTCTTCTTCTTCTTCCTCCTATCCTACATATTTTAATGAAAACATGAGTGGTATATTAGGTTCTCTCATAACATCAAGGGGACCATCATGGGGTTCCTCCTTTTAATATTTCACAATTAGGTTCTTCCTCTTCCTAAAACAATCAGATTCTAGATGTCCTTGACATTGATAATATATTGAGTTACAAGGTAAATTGAACAATGTTACCATGATGCATCATACATGTGGTCATGATCATTTCTTTGTCACAACACCCACCTCACTCATAATGTTTTTGTGAATTGTATTATTGACAATGGATCACAAACTAATTTGATTGCACAATCCATCTCAATAGGCTCAAATTTCCTGTAGACCCATATCCCCATCCATATTCACTTGGATAGAAGGATATGGGTTCTACATCCTACATCACAAAAACTTGCATTGTGTCCTTTGCTTTGGTATTACATTATGTGGATCAAACCACCTGCGATGTGACTCCAATGGACTATTAAGGTCTTTTTCTTGGCTAGCTCTATCAATCTGATAAACATGCTATATATGATACATATAACCAAACCTATACATTGCATCATGAGTATAATAACTTTCTTATTCCTAACCTTCCATATTCTACACTTATGTTTAGCTCACATAAGTCACAAAATATAGAGTTAATATTTAATCAGCCTCAGGACACAATTCCACCTACTCCTTCTATTGCTCCTATTGTACCTACTGCTCCTACTGCACCTCATACTCCCCTTGCTATTCAACAACCTTATTTCTTTCCACCTTTACCAGCTCCTGTTGTACCACTGATTTCATAGATGTCATAGTAGGCTTTTGGTCCTTATTATTTTCCTTCACAAATTGATGATAGAGTTGTGATCCAATTTTGTATTTCAGCACCGACATTTTGAGGCATCCTTGACCTTATTCAACCTAATGATGAAGTGGCATCTCAACTTTCACTTTGTTCTATCAATGGTATATATTTCTAACATTTGGTGTCTCAACCTCTCACTTCTATTGTAAAAGCATTGGAGTCTAATGCTTCTATTGTGGGGAGGTATGATGAGGACATCATTTAGTCCTAGGTTTAGTTTCATTCATAGGCTTATTATTTTATTATTTTCTAGCTAGGCATATTATTAGCTAGATATAGTTGGCATATTGTTTTACCCCTTTGTACCCATGTGAAGCTTCCAAATTTATTAGCTATGTTGTTAGATCTTGTTAGCATCTTGGGTTAATTATAGTTCATAGTTAGAAATTTGTTAGCATCTTCCATTTTAGGAAGATTATGGTTGTGAAAGTGTTATTTAAGAACCTTACATAAATACAATTTTTGGTTTTGCATTTTTCCAAATTGATTTCCTCACATAGGTAAGGTCATAGGTTAAAATTATTTTGGTTCTAACCTTTCTCACTTTATGTTTGAATAAAGCACATGCAAATTTTTTCTTTCCCTTACCTCCCAAAATACATTGGTTGGACACCTGGCTTTGGAAGTAAAATCTAAGGCACTCCCCTTGATGTTCTAAGCTCAAGTTCTATTTGCTATGGACTATTGAATATACATACAAATGATTTTGTGTGTGTGCGTGAGTGCATGTGTGTGTGAGAGAGGATATTTACTAATAAAAAAGGTCAACTTGTCAAACCACCATTTGTTGGATAGAAGTAGGCACCAACCAATTATTTTCATCCCAGCATCAACTACAAATTCTACCAAGTGACAGTACCTAATTTGTTAAAAAAATTCTAAGGTTTGGTATTTTATTATTTTGATTTGAGTTCTAATCTATCCAATTTTGTGGAGACCATAATTTTACATATAAAAGCATTTGGATCCATTTTCCATATCACATAAGTTTTTGAGGTTTATGTAGTGTGACATCAATCTATAGACCTATTATAGTTCTATGTGAACTTCTATGCAATATGGATTCTTTGGTATATATTATTTTTCTAAATGAAAAAATTATAGCACATGGTTAGTTCAAATGGTAGGATTACTTATAAGTAAGAGTCTCTATTTTATCTTTAATGATGAAACAAAAGGTCTTAGTTATTATGAGAATGAGGAAGCCCTTGAGCCAAATATACTTTTCCACATTAGAGAAGATTGGTCCTATTCAACTATGGACAACATTTAAGGATCTATATGGAAAAGTAATTGTTACTAAAATTTTAAAAATAGAGACAACATTTAAGGAACTATATGGAAAAGTAAGTGTTACTAACATTTAAGGATATAATCTCAAAATTTTAGATTTTACTAATGTTGAAGACTCTATATCTCACTTTAAAGCCCTAAAAGCCAACCTAGATATGATAATAGAAAAGGTAAAGGATGATTAAGAGTATGTAAAATATATTACTTCTAATATTTCTCCTCATTTTTATATAGTTAACTTGGTTATTTATGTGAATGTAATGACTATCAAGGAGCCACAACCTATTTTTCTTGAAGGACTTTTCAAGCTTCTTATCCATTATGAAGTTGTAATAAAGAATTATGGATCTCTTTATCATATAAAATTTTAGGCAAAAGACTTTAAATCAATAAAATGTAAGGCTTAGTTGTGCAAGGGTAATTTTAATATTTCAAATAAGTCAACCACATATGCATATTGTAAAAGGGAAGGGCACTTCATCAAAACTTGTATAGCAAGATTGAAAATATTGATATAAAATTCTTAATATCTATACACAACATTTCTATTAATGAAGAAGAGGATTTTTGGTATTTGATGTTGATCTCTCTAGTTATCAAATGGATTTTGTTGACCAAGATTTTTTGCTTCTAATTTAGCTACCAGGTTGGGTTGAGCATAAATATATGTATATATAGGGATAAATTTTAGATTTGAAGAGAAATGAAAAACTAAAATTTTGTTGGAGGATAAGTTGAAGAAAAAGGAACATGACTTTTAGCCTTCCATGTCCCACCTTCAATCCCCATTGTTGGAAAACATAAATTGGATGTATTGTTGCAATTCTAGACTATTAACAAGGGAAGCATCTTTAGAAGTTTTGAGTTATGAGAGCTGCTAAAAATATGTCTTTATGTTGGTATCTTGTTGCTTGTTTTAGTTTATTCTGTTTATTGTGTTTATTTTTGTTGATACTTGTTGAGCATGCAAATGACACATTATAAATGGTAGGACAACATACTTGGAATAGATATGTGTTCCCTCTTGAAAGAGAATCTCTTTCCCCCAAGGTTCGGGTATGCTATGTCTTGACTGGTGTGGATAAACACAAATGTCATTAAATATTATTCCTTTAAGGGGTCTTTGTTGGTTATGTTTCAAAAGATAGATTTCCTAGGTACAAATGCTTTAAAACCAAATACATAACTATCTAAAAATAATTCCACTGCATTAATATTTACACAAACATGTGCTAAGTGGAATTTAAATTTGGCAATAAAGATAAATTTTATGCATTGTAAAAAGTGATTGACCAATTCATATCATTCATTGCATTTAAGATATATCGCACATGTAAAATCAATGATTATCGAAGTTGTATGATATTTTAAAATATACTACTAGAAACCAGCATCAATGCTTCGAATAAAAATTAATCCACTCCTCATTTAAATAAGATCCAAAAAAATATCAAAGGTCTGAGGGTACGATAAAATAAATAAAAACAAGTCAATACTTCCCTAAACTCTAATTCCAATCCAGTAAAGCAACAAATCTAATTTAAACCAATCTCAACCTGATCAATATT
Source organism: Wollemia nobilis (assembly GCA_028583015.1). NCBI lineage: Eukaryota > Viridiplantae > Streptophyta > Pinopsida > Araucariales > Araucariaceae > Wollemia > Wollemia nobilis. The sequence goes on along the minus strand of JAQPPZ010002894.1, from coordinate 399,917 downwards.
CACATAACCTAAGGTCCAAGATGGTGCAATCTTCAAATGAGCAATAGATTATAAAAATAACTAAGTGCAACCACCATCAACATGCTCATATTGGACACAACAAATTTCAAAAGCCTTTATACTATAAAGATATTCATTGAGTGTATAATTTCAGATTTATCCACTTCGATAGATTATTAGAATAGAGCTTAGAATGATAGAATCTTGGTTCATAAATGCCATCCAACTACAAGTAGAAAATGCAAAGAATAAAGTTAAAGAGGTTAGTTAACAGATGGTTTTTGACCTTTGTAACCAACTGGTGAACCATTATTTATACATTTTTTTGGCCTTCACCCAGTGTTACATTTTGTAATTAATTGCTAATTAATTCTAGGAAAAGCTCCTTGAGATTTGCTTCTCAGCCATACTACAACCATGCCTTATAAATTCTTCATATGCACAATGCTTGAAAGCTCTACGAAAACCATACTGTATTAAATTTCCAAACCTCTATAAATTTTGGGTTGGACATTAATTTCCCATTCCTTCCATCATGCACAATTGTACTCACCCAATCGAGGTTAAAAATCCATGTCTACTATTATTTCCATTGTGCTCAATGTAGCCACTAGAAAAAAATTTATAAAATAACATGAAAAAGTGAATGTTAGAACTTTTAATTTCTTAATTTTTTAAAACTTCCTAGGCACCAAGCTAAAACAATCATCTTCACATGCTATAAGGTTTAGGGGGAAATGGCTCTAAGCAATCTATGTTACTGGTCAGTTTAATCTCTATCGTCAAAATTGATGCTTGCATTCCTTTGGATGTTTGTTGAGCTTGGAAAATATGATCTTGCCCATTGAATATAACACAAGATGTGATCCTAGCCATTGATACACTTTGATGTATTACCACTATATTCTAGGATTAGTCATAGTTGTTGGAGAGATATAGGAGATTAAATCCTAGAAATAGAAGAATTATTTCCATTGCTCAAAATTCTTGTCTTTTTTACCACTTAATCTTGTCTGTTTGTGTCATTTCAAGATTAAATCTTGGTCATTGGATTAATTAATATTAGCCATTTGATCTGAAATCTTATATTTTCTTCCATTTAATCATGTTTGTCCACGTCATTTTGAGATTAAATTTGGGTCATCGATGATCTTAGCCATTTAATCTAAAGCTTATATTTTTTACCATTTAATCCTCTCCATTTGTGTTATTTCAAGATTAAATCTAGACCATAGATAATCTTAGCCATTTGATCTGAGAGCTTGTCTTTTTTATCATTTAATATTGTTTGTCCACATCATTTTGATATTAAATCCTAGTCATTGGTTTAATTAATCTTAGCCATTTTATATTTTTTTTTCTTTTTCTTTTTTTAACATGGTGGAATCGATAGCCGCAATGAATCCGAGCAGGCTGTCCAGCTTTTTATGGCCGCCACAGTATTCTGTGATATCCGCCCCGAAAGTCACCACATATATCTTCGCGCAATCCGCCCCTATAACCACCATGCCACAATCATTTTAAACCTTTTACACCGTTGAAAGCACCAGGAAAGGAACAAGCTTTCAGTCTGGCAAGGCCTAATATTTGAACCTTGGACCCCTGCTCCCCTTATGGGGTTTGGATGAACCAATTGGTCTACACATCGGACCTATCCATTTGATCTTAAAGCTTGTTTTTTTACCATTTAATCCTATCTATTCATGTTATTTTGAGACTAAATCTGAGCCATCAATAATATTCTTCATTTGATTTGAAAGCTTATCTTTTCTATTGTTTAATCCTATCCATCCACTTAATTTTGAATTTAAATCCTAATCACTTGATTAATTAATCTTAGCCATTTGATCTAATGCTTATATTTTATGTTGTTTAATCCTATCTACTACATTATTTTGAGATTAAATCTAGGTCGTTGATGATCTTAGACATTTGATCTGAAAGTTTATCTTTTCTACCATTTAAGCATGTCCATCCATGTCATTTCGATATTAAATCTTAGTCATTAGAGTGATTTGATTTTAAAATGCTTATCATTGCCCTAAATGTTTGTCTTTTTTGTTGCTCAATCATGTGCTATCTCAATATTTAATCTTGGTCATCAAGGCTGACATGAGTTTAGAATATTTATCCCCTTTTTTATTTTACTACTCAATCCTATTTGTTCATGCTTATTTCTATATTTAATCTTGGTCATCAGAGATATTTGACTTTAAATTATTTGTTGTTTCCCTAAATGTTTGTCTTTTTCTATTGCTCAATCCTATATGTCCATGCTATCTCAAGATTTAATCTCGACCATCGAAGCTAACATGACTTTCAAATATTTTTCCCTTTTTTTACTGCTCAATCTTGTCCATCTATGATTATTTCAAGATTTAATCTTGGTTGTTAGAGTAATTTGACTTTAAAATGCTTGTCATTGCCCTAAATGTTTATCTTTTTTACTACTTAATTTTTTCTATCCATGTTTTCTTGATATTTAATCTTGAATGTCAAATATAACATGACTTTAAAATGTTTATATTTTTTACTACTCAATCTTTTTTTTCTATGTTATTTCGATATTTAATCTTGGCTATCAAATCTAACAAGACTTTAATCCATTTGTCGTTACCTATAATGTTTGACTTTTTTATGGTTCAATCATGTGCGTCTATGCTATTTCAAGATTTAATATTTTCCATTGATGATGGGAGAACCTATTTGAAACATTAATTAGAGATAAGAGATCCAAAAGTGTTTTCATCTTGTTGCAAAGGGAAAAATTGAGCCTATAATGTTTAAGTGCTTCCAATGTGCTAAAGCTATGGAACATAGGCATGCAGGTACTTTATGGAAAGAATATTTTGAGCATAACTTAAAGGAAAAGGTTATTTTCCACTTAAATAAACCCACAAATATAGACATGACAATAAACATCACAACAATCTCAAAGCAAGCAAAATCTAGGTTAAAATCAAAAGCTTTCAACTAAAGACTAAAAACTGTAAACTAACCCAAAAAAACAAGAGAAAGCTTACAAAAAATTTAAAAGTGGGTCCCTAATTCATGTGAATTGGGTCATGTTGTGTAAGGGTGACAACAAATTGCAAATCTATTATAAAATGCTTCTAAGCATTTTGAGAATAAAAGAACCCTCTCTAAAACAATAAAATTTCAAAACCAACAAAACCAAAAAATTGACATCCACCCAATGGTAGGGTTAAGAAAATTTATTTGAATGCAATACTCCATTTTGTTTTAGAAAAAATGTGTAAATGTGAAATCATTCTCATTCTAGGATCAGTTAAAATTTTCCATCATTGTCTAGAAATTAGGCTAGTTCACCCCTGAGTGAACATCGGTCTACTGATGATGAGCTTTGTCACATAGGTAGACATGTTACCAACTATCATACATTGTTCCACTACTAGCTAGACATTTATAGCCTTGATAAATTTATCTCTGATCCTACTCTAGACCTTTCTCTAATGCCAATTAGGCATTCATAGCCCGATAGAGGTTGTCTGAATCACCCAAGAACTTGAGCTTTTTTTTAACATAGAAAATTTCACAAGCACTAAGGTATGCTTTTTGGGTTGGGGATCACTGTGGCAAAATAGGAGGATGAACACTTAAATAAATTTTTCCTAGAAACCAAACCATAATGGTTTCATTCCTCCTAATCTAGAATTTTCTTAAAGTGTTTTCAGTGTGAAGCTGCAACATCATTTTGCATTACTTTTAGATTCATCTACTTTACCCCAAAACAATGGATACACACCAAAAATTTGATTAAACAAATATTAGTTTCACTAAATTTCAAAGGAGGACCTCTCATCATCAAAATATGCAAAAAAAACTTGTAGCATAGAGCAACCAAAAGTTGGTTGCACTTGGGTGATCTAATCCAAACAAAGAAAAACACAAAACAAACCAAAAGTGAAAATTATAAAAAAAAAAAAAAACAAAAAAACTAGCATAAAACAAAACAAAATTGAAAACAAGAACAAAACAAAAAAAAACAAACAAACAAAACCAACATAAATGTTAAAGCAACCACTATATATAGTGTTATTTACAAGGTAGAGTTGGAAAGAGATCTAGACAAATGGGATCAAATTTTGCATGGTCAAATTTCCCAAGGTCCCAAACATGATTATGGTAATTTGGAAAATACCTATGATGATAGGCATATGGGTTTTTATGGACTTCATCCCATAGTAATACCAATTTTGCAATCACAAAAGTATTTATTTTACCTCTCTTACCTCACCATATTAATTCAATCCCAGTGCCACTACCATGCTTAGACTCTAATCCCTCAAACTTGAGAGTCCACAACTAGTCTTTGGTTACTTTTTGCTTACTAAGTGGGTGCTTTTCTACTAGATAATAATCTTTAGGTATGGTTTCCACTACCACAATATACACTTCCACTTTTGATTCAATACATAGAATCTCATTAATATTCTTATCCTTAGTGATGAGCTCCTTTATTATTGGATCTCTTTTTAAAAAATCAATCACCATATAGCCATTCAATATTATAGACAAATCATGGCTAAGTAGCATCCCAAATGTATTTGGAATATCTACAGCCTAAATATCAGTGCAAAATTGTATCTTGGGTTCATCAGCCAACTGTATATGAGTTTGATTTAACACCCTAACCATATTTACCTCTTTTTTATCCAATTTAACAACCTTCTTGTTTGAGTGAGAAAGGGTCAACCCTAATTTATTTTTAACAATATATGGTATTACATTGGTAGAAACACCCAAATTCGTAAGGTAATTATGTAAACTTTTACCAGTGATTCTAGTAGTCAATAGAAAATATGAATATTCTATTTTTCTTTGTATATAGAAACCTAAGCATCAATGGTCTTTTTGGTATCTTCTTTTTCAAGTAACAAATTCTTATGATCAATCAACTGAGCTACCTCAAATGAAGGAATGTTTACCTCAATTTTCTTGATTGCTTCAATAATTTCATATCCAAATTTATTTTGTTCTAAGGTCTTCTCTTTGTGTGGTAATAGTATATTGAATTTTGGCTACATAGGCATTATGGTATCCTTAGGTGGGATAGGGATTTTTTAGGCCTGCTCATGAGCTTGGACAAAGGTTTTTTTGGGAGGTGTTGAAGAAGTCAATGATTCCTTCCATTTATTCTAAATAATATAATTTTTACCTTTCTAAAACTATTGGTGAGATTAAACCTCTTCTTCTAGGTATTCTTTAGATTCCTCTTCATCCACTCTTGAGAGCTCATATGTTTCTAAAACTAAGGTTGTCCTTACCTTCTGATTAGCTTAATTCTTGCAATCCTCATTGGTGGGCACTACTTTAAATTTTTTATCTCTTTATGGATAACATCTAAAGTACTATTAAAATTTGGACAGCCAGATTCACCATGATGAATAGTGGAATGGACCTTACACCACTTGGGTATAGCAAGGTCATCCAAATTCATGGAAGTTCCTAGACTATCATTAAATCAATTCTAGTTTCTAGCAATATTTGAGACTCCTCCATTGTTTGGGTGAGTATCCCATTAATGGTTAGCCCTTTGGAAGTTAAATTTTCTATTTTGAATGTTATTTTTAGGTGGTTTTTGAGGAACTTACCTTTACAGTTGAATCATATTATTGCTCAATTTTTTAACCATCCTTTGTAAGTTATCTAATTCAATATTTGGGTTTCTAAGTTGACTTGATATAGATTGAGTTGTTACATATTTTTTTTTCGGATAATAAGGGGTTGTACTCAAGTCCCCCACCATTGAAAAATTGCATCTCTCTTCTTTAGATCTTGAGAGTTTACAAATAGATACACTTCTCATATAAATTGAAATTGAGATGTTATAGCTAGAAACCTACACCATTTTACATAAAATGTCTACATTCTTAATTTTCATTTTTTGGATCTTTTCAAATTTTTGTATGAATAAAATTACTCCAATATTTAGCATCTTTCTTGAAATTTTCCTATAGTAGCCTTCACAATGCCAAAACTGCACCTCTACTATCTATGTCTTGCATCTTAGTACAGTAATATTTCCAAAATATTATACTATCATAGTTTAGTTTACCAAATCTGAATTTCTAGTTTCCTTCATTTTTGAACTTATATATCTTCATTGATCTTCCCATCGTTCAAACCCTAGGAAAATATTTGCAATTTTGTTTTTTGTGACTTGAAAAATCATCACTACCCTTGTTTTGAATGGTTGAATTCACAAGGTCATATCTCCCTCAATATTGCTCAAATTTTTGCATATGACCACTCATTTTAAAGCTATTCAAATTCTGCACAAGTTGGTCCAAGAATTAGCTGAATTAGATAACTCTTCACAAAGATATGGCTCCTAAAATATGAGATATTTTTAGGAAAAGGCCCTAATCCTTCACACTTTGCAATTTTGTTTTTCATGACTTCAAAAATCATCATTGCCCTTGTTCCAAATGGTTGACTTCATAAGGTCATATCTCCCTCAATATTTCTTAGATTTTTGCACATGACCGCTCATTTTAAAGCTATTCAAATTATGCCCAAGTTGGCCCAAGAATCAACTAAATCGGATAACTCTTTGTGAATATATGGCTCCTAAAATGAGATATATTTTAGGAAAAGATCCTAATCCTTTGCACTTTGTAAATTTTGTTTTCTCATTGTAAGTAGCCTTCCACACTCCTTCAATCTTCCTAGCCTTCCACTCAGCATCCCAACCTTCCATTGTAGCTCCTTCAATCAGCCCAGCCTTCCACACTCCTTCAGCCTTATTAGCCTTCCACATTCCTTCAGCCATCCCAGCCTTCCACCCAACATCTCATTCTTTCATGTAGCTCCTTTAGCCAACCTAGTCTTCCACACTCCTTCTCCCAATCCAAAATTCCATGCTTCACCTTAATATTCTAAATATCAAATCATAATTCAACCTTCCACACTCCTTTAGCCTCCAACCTTCCATGCTCCTTCAGCCTCCAGCCTTCCATGCTCCTTTGGCCTCCAGCCTTCCATGCTCCTTTAGCCTCCATCCTTCCAAGCTTCTTCAGCCTCTAGCCTTCCATGAACCTTTAGCCTCTAGCCTTCCACGCTCCTTTAGCCTCTAGCATTCCATGCTCCTTCAGCCTCTATCCTTCCACACTCCTTCAACCTCTAGCCTTCCATGCTCCTTCAACCTCTAGCCTTCCATGCTCCTTCAGCCTCCAACCTTCCATGCTCCTTTAGCCTTCAAATTTGTTGATTGTTAAAGCACTAGACCATTTTATAGGCCCCTTAGGGGTCAATCCCTAGGGAGCAATAATTTGTTCCTAGATGATATTGAGTTGTTAAATTATTCATGAGTGTATATACATTCATAAATATGGATAAAACTAGTTGACTATATATTGGAGGAGTATGATTAAGAATGTTTTTTATGATCACTTTATTGTCCAAATGTGTTGGGATGGTCTATTTATTGCTCATATTAGGCATCATATGATTAAAGGATATTGGATTGATGAGCTAGTTCTGGTTTGGATACATGATTTCTAGTAATGGATTTAGCATAGGAAGATGTTGTATAAGAGCTTAATTTATTTGTTGTATTTGATTGTAAGCTCTAAGTTATCCGAGTGATGGTAATTGACCCAAACTAAATCCTTGAGGTATTGATTATTGCTTAATTGTTACAAATTCACTATATACCAATTAAAAGGATGTGATTTGAGAAAATCTCCTTAGAAACATGGAAGTTAATGGGTCCAAATCTCTAAAGTACATCTGGATATCTACTTCCTCCGTAGGGATGTAAGGTGTCACTAGCCTAATGTATGACTTAAAAAACCTAGTGTTGAATAATCTAAGGGGTCCATTAAGTTCTCTATGGGTAGAAGTAAACTAATGATATACCATAATTGGGTTATTAGGCAATCTAAAATGGTTGATAAATATTACCTCTAATTCAGCCTAAGAGGAAATATATCCTAAAGATAAATTGATGTACCATTCATATATAAACTCATCCAATATGTATGGAAACATTCTACAGGTCACACTCTCATGTATGTTCTTCAACTAACCTCATTTAATCATTCCTATATTGAGGAAGATATATTTTAGCATTCCTTAGTAGCCTCTAGTGGTGGTTGGCTTTTGGTTGGCCTAGCTTGGGAGTTGGAGCTTCGAAGCCTTTCCCAGTGGGCCTTTCTAGTCTTTGGGAGGACCCTATTCTTTATTATTGTCTATAGAGACAACTTCCTCTATTCCTATTTGGATCTAGTATTTTGAAAGGGGGCTCCAACTTTTCTGTTTGCCCATTGTGGTTGCAGCCTGGGGTTTACCTTCTACATTTTTCTTAGTCTTTAAGGCAGGACCATGTTTTTATCATTTGTAGTTGGGTGGCTCTTATGGTTATTTCTGGGATGGGCTTTCTAGAGTGGGTTCAAGATATTATGATATATCTCTTAGAAGATCTATTTTTTGTTTATTTTAGGGTTTTCCAGTGGAACATTTCTTTACAACTTCTTTTTGGTCTTTGGAATGGGCTCCTATGCTTTCTCATGAAACTATGGTTGAAGGTGTTTATGTATTTCTTTCTGAATGGATAGTTGGTGGTGCTGGGGGGTGATCTAGTATGGGTGACTTTCTAACTAGCTTATTTTATAGTTTTTTTTGTCTTTGGTAGGGGGACCCTATGCATGCTTGCCTACTATATAATATGGTCTCCTGATTTTTGTTCCTATGTTATATTTATCCTTCCAATCTTGAGGTGTCATAATGGATAGATTCATATTTAGGTTTTACCACCTTCTGGTTGTGCACTTTATCTCCTTTGCAATGATATTTCATGGCCTATGGAGATCTCCTCATACTACTGAACTATCTTCTAGGCCTTCAAAAGGCTCCTCCTTGGAATTTTTTTTGTGTGTGTTGCTTCTCCCTTGGGGGAATTCTAATTCACTTTCGAGCAGGATTTGTGTTTCAAATTAGAATTTTTTGTTCTATTTTAGATGGGGCCCAGTGTTCCTCTATTTCCACTCTTAGGTGCAAGCTCCATTTTTTGCATGTTGGGTTTCCTAGGTTTAGGTAGGAAAATATTTTTCAAATTTATATTGCCTTTGTAGATGGTCTTGTGGAGGTTATCTTCCTAGTTTTGTAAATCCTTGTTTTTCTCTAAAATTTGGTCTTCTAGAGATGGTCTCTTTTATTGTAATATATTTATAAAATGTTAGGGGATCTTATAAAAACCCCTTATTTCAACCAATCAAAAAAAATATGTGTAATATAAATAATGCACCAAGAAAAATTAGTTTCAACAGACCCTCCTTCTAATGTCAATTCTATTGAGCGTGCAAATGACACATTTTCAAGGGTAGGACACCATTCTTGGAATAGATATATGTTCTCTCTTGAAAGGGAAATTTCTTACCCCCAAGGTTTGAGTATGCTAGGTCTTGGCTAGTGTGGATAAACTCTAAGGTTATTGAAAAATGTTCCTTTAAGGGGCCTTTGCTAGTTATGTTTCAAAAGATAATTTTTCTAGGAACAATCGCTTTGAAACCAAACACTTAACTATCTACAAATAATTCCATTGCATTAATATTTAAACAAACGTGTGTTGAGTGGAATTTAAATCGGGAGAAAAAGATAAATTTTAAGCATTGTAAAAAGTGATTGCCCAATTCATATCATTCATTGCATTTAAGATATATCACACATATAAAAGCAATGATTATTGAAGTTGTATGACATTTTAAACTATACATTAGTAAACTGGATTTAATACTTCGAATGAAAATTAATATTTTTCTAATTTAAATAAGATCCAAAGAAAGGTCAAAGGTCTGAGGGTAAGAGAAAATAAAGAAAAACAAGCCAATACTACCCTAAACTCCAATGCCAATCTGGTAAAGCAATAAATCTGATTTAAACCAATCTCAGTTCAATCGATATTTATATAGCCCGAGGTTTAAGATGGTGCAATCTTCAAAGGAGCAACAAACTATGAAATGGACTGAGTGCAACCACCATCAACATGCGTATATTGAACACAACAAATTTTAAAAGTCTTTATATTATAAATATATTCATTGAGTACATAAATTCATATTTATCCACTTTGGTGGATTACAAGAACAAAGCTCAAAACAATAGAAGCTTGGTTCAAAAATATCATCCAACTACAAGTAGAAAATGCAAAGAAGAAGGTTAAATAGGCTAGCTAACAGATAATTTTTGACCTTTGTAATAGGTTGGTGAGCCAATATTTATATAATTTTTTGTTCATCCAGCATTGCATTTTTTAATTAATTGCTAATTAATTCTAGGATATGCTCCTTGAAGTATGCTTCTCAACCATATTGTTGCCATGCCTTATAAACTCTTCATATGCACGATACTTGGAAGCTCTGCAATGGCTATACTTCATTAAATTTTTAAATCTTCATAATGTTTGGGCTGGTCATTCCTTCCATCATACATGATTGTACTCACCCAGTCAACATTAAAACTCCATATCCACTATTATGTCCACTATGCTCAATGTAGCCACCTACAAAATTTGTTCAAAATAATATAAAAAATGTGAATTTTAGAACTTTTAATTTCTTAATTTCTTAGTTCCAAGTTGAAACAATCATCTTCATGCACTATAGGGTTTGGGGGGAATGGCCTTGAGCCATCGATGCTACTTGTCGATTTAATCTTTGTCATTGAAGTCGATGCTTGTATTCCTTTGTATTTTTGTTGAGTTTGGAAAAATTGATGTTGACCATTGAAGATAACACAAGATGTGATCCTATTTATTGATGTACCTTGATGAATTATAACTATCTTGTAGGATTAATCGTAAATGTTAGAGAGATATGGGAGATAAAATCCTAGCTATAGAAGAATTCTTTGCATTGCTCAAAAATTTTATCCTTTTTGCCACTTAATCATGTCCATCTGTATCATTTCAATATTAAATCCTGGTCATTGGATTAATTAATATTAGCCATTTGATCTGAAAGATTATCTTTTCTTCTATTTAATCCTATTATTTCATGTCATTTCAATATTATATCTGGGTTGTCAATGATCTTAGCTATTTGATCTAAAATATTGTATTTTCTACCATTTAATATTGTTTTTCCATGTCATTTCAAGATTAAATTAGAGCCATCGATGATTTGAGCTATTTGATCTAAAATTTCTACCATTTAATCCTATCGATCTGTTTCATGTTGAGATTAAATCATAGTCACTGGATTAATTAATATTAGCCATTTGAATTGAAAGCTTGTATTTTCTATCATCTAATCCTATCCATTTATGTCATTTCGATATTAAATTTAGGTTATCGATGATCTTAGCCATTTTATCTAAAATCTTGTCTTTTTGTTGTTTAATTCTATCCATCCACATCATTTCAAGATTAAATTTGGGCCATCAATGATTTTAGCCATTTGGTATAAAATCTTATCTTTTTCATCATTTAATCCTATCCGTCTACATCATTTCAAGATTAAATATTGGCCATTGGATTAATTAATCTTAGCCATTTGATATGAAAGTTTATCTTTTTTGTCATTTAGTCTTGTCCATCCACATCATTTCAAGATTAAATTTGGGTCATTGATTATCTTAGCCATTTGATGTAAAAGCTTGTATTTTTTGTCATTTAATCATGTCTGTTTATGTCATTTTTAGATTAAATCTAGGTCATTGGTGATCTTAGCCATTTGATCTAAAAGCATATATTTTTCAATTAATCCTATTCATCCACATAATTTTGAGATTAAATCCTAGTCATTGGATTAATTAATCCTAGCCATTTGATCACAATCTTATATTTTCTATTGTTTAATCATATTCGTCTGTATCATTTTGAGATTAAATTTGGGTCGTTCATGATCTTATCCATTTGATCTAAAATCTTATATTTTAAACTGCTTTATCCTATTCATCCGCATTATTTTGAGATTTTTTTTTAAGTGAAAAACCCCTTGCGAGGCCACCTTGGTCTAAGAGACCACGAACAGGGGGTTCTACACCGTCAAAGTCACCCGGAGTCGCACCCGACCCTGCCCGCACCAACATTATCAATTGGATTTTGGATACCCAATTCAGCTTTTTGGTAGGGTGGAGATTTGAACCTGGGACCTCCCTTGGAGGATTGCCCTCTCCTCTCCAACTCACCTACAACACTTGGGTTCATTATTTTGAGATTAAATATTGGTTGTTAGAGCAATTTGATTTTAAAATTCTTGTCATTGCTCTAAATTTTTATCTTTTTTTGCTACTCAATCCTATCCATCCATGATATCTCAAGATTTAATCTTGACCATCGAAGTTGATATGAATTTCAAATATTTGTCCCCCATATTTTTTACCACTCAATCCTATCCATCCATGCTTATTTCAAGGTTTAATCTTGGTCATTGGAGTGATTTGACTTTCAAATGTTTGTCATTGCCCTAAATATTTGTCTTTTGTCTACTGCTCAATCCTATCCATTCATGTTATCTCAAGATTTAATCTTGGTTTTCAAAGCTGATACAACTTTAATTTTTTTTTCTTTTTTTTACTGCTCAATCCTATCCATCCATGCTTATTTTGAGATTTAATCTTGGTTGTCAAAGTTATTTGACTTTAAAATTCTTGTCATTGCCCTAAATGTTTATCTTTTTTTGCTACTTAGTATTATTTGTCCGTGTTATCTCAATATTTAATCTTGGCAGCTACAACTAACATGACTTTAAAATATTTGTCTTTTTTACTACTCAATATTATCCATCCATGCTATTTCAAGAGTTAATCATGGTTTTCAAATCTGATAAGACTTTAATCCATTTGTTATTACCCAAAAATTTTGATAATTTTGTGTCTCAATCCTATTTGTCCATGCTATTTTGAGATTTAATCCTAATTGTTGATGAGGGGATAATTTGTTTGACACACAAATAAGAGATAAGAAACCTAAAAGTGTCATCATCTATGTCGCAAAGAGGAAAATAAATCCTATAATGTTTAAGCAGTTTCAATGCAGTAAAGCTATAGAACATAGGCATGCAAGTACTCAATAGAAAACTTATTTTGACCTCAACTTAAAGGTAAAGGTTATTTACCACTAAAAAAATCCCATAGATAGGGTAATAAATATCACAACAATATCAAAGCAAGCAAAATTTTGATCGAAATTAAAAGCTTTTAGCTAAATATTGAAAACTACAAACCAGACCAAAAAAACAAGAGAAAGCTTGCAAAATTTTTAAAAGTGGGTTCCCAGTTCATGCAAATTGGGGCATGTTGTGAAAGCACAACAACATTACTATATTTTTTAAAATAGAGGACACCAATGTTATTTTATAGCTAAAATTGAATAATCTATGACATTTTTTTGTTGTATGTATTGTTATGATTTTATATATACTTCACCTACAATTTTATCAATGAATTAGTGCTTTATAAAAGCGTTTATAATTCTACATTATTTTGGCTATATTTTACTTCTTCCTAGCTAGAAAGAACATGGATGTTCTTTTCATTTTTTTTATTTAGTTATAGAGCATAAGGTTGATCAATATCTAGGTTGAAAGAAGTTTTTGGTACAAATATCTCTTACAATTGATCATGGCTAACACAAATTCACTTCCAATTCTAAAATTCAATAGACAAGGTTATGACTATTGGAGTATAAAAATAAGAACTTTGTTGGTAAGAAATAATTATGACAAATAGTAAAAGTAGCTTATGAAGAGCCAAAATATTAGACCATTATGCCACATAATGATATGTTGAATAAGAAGCGTGTCAAGAAGAACTCAATGAATTTGTATCATATCTAATTTCTCTATATAAGAGCTTATCCCATAGAAAATTAAACATAAATTTAGTAGTAGATGCTTGTAAGGCCCTATACGAGGCTTACCAAGGAAGTGACTAGGTTAAAGTTATGAAATTATAGACCTTTAAAAGAGAATTTAAAATTTATATAAGGCATGAAGTAGGAGTAAGTTATTATTCTATCAGAGTTAAAGGTGTTGCAAACAAAATTTCAACACTTGGTGAAACTACTGAAGAAGATATTATGGTGAAGATGGTGTTAAAAACACTAACACAAAGTGGAATAACATAGAAATTATAATTAAAGAAAGTAAAAATTTGGCTACACTCAAATTTGATCATTTCATTAGATCTCTTATGTCTCATGAGAAGAGACTAAGGGATACGTTTAGAGAGAGTGAAGAGAAATTATTTGCATCAAAGTTGATAATTTCCAAAAGTTAAGGTTCTAGAATTAGTAGTTAGGGTGAGTCCAAGGAAGAGGCCAAAATTAGAATTCTCTATGAGGAAGATGAGGTTCAACTACAAGAATAAGAGGTAATTTTAATAAAAGAAATTTCTAATATTATCATTGTAAGAGGTATGGGAATTTTGAAAATGAATGTATAACTAAAGCTAACAATAAAGGTAGGAGAGCTAATTATGCTAATTATTATTATTATGCTCCATGCAACTTATTCTTATTGTTTGAAAAATCTAAAAATAGTCCTCAAGAAGTTTGGTACTTAGATTTTGGTAACTCTAACCATATATTAGATAATAATGACTTGTTGTCTACAATGGATGAAAGCTTCAAGACTAAGATAAAGCTTGGTTATTATTGTCATATCTAAATGCACCTACCTATCCAAGTATAAAACCCAATGTTCCAAGGGAACTCACACCTCATGTAGAGTAAAATAGCAAGAAATGTTCTGAATGGAAGGACCACCTATAGTGGACCTATAGGGTTTTTAATCTAGGTTGGCTCCTTGTTAGATCAAACCCTATAGATACCTTCAAAAGCTAAGTCCAAGGTATTTTATAGGGAAAGGAATTGCAATGAAATTAAAATACATCAAAATTAAATATTTGCAAATTTAAAAACCTAAGCTATGGGGCCAATGCACCAAGAATTAGAATCCCTATTTTTAACTATAAGAAGTGGACACAAATTAACATGGGAATAACCATATAATAGCTACAACAAACACAAAAAAACCTCACATAATCAATAATAAAAAACACATCAACAAAAGGAGGATAAAGCAAAATTAGTCATGAATACCATTAATTTTCTATATGTGATTACAAGGCATGCGGCTTAGAGGCTTGATGATCTTTAGATAGTGGTTTTAGGCTTGATATTTGCTTATTACAATTGATAATAAAAGGGGTGAAATGAAAATCCCATAGGTATAGATACTAGGCATGAGAAAACAATTCCAAATGCTTTTACAATGCAAGGAGGAGGGTCCTTTTCCTCTGAATATCTCTATAGAAGGTCAAGTTATCCCCTTTTCTATAACAAAATTCATTCAACTAGAATTATTAGCTTCAAGGTATCTAGACTTGAGGTCATCAATGATGGGAATTTTTTGGCCTTCAAATAACAAAATGTTGTTGATTTATCTTTTTGCTACGGTGTTAGGGGTAGTTGTGTTATTAAGTATTTACTACATTCCTCCTAGATTGCCCTAGTAGTTGATGTATTGGGCATGGAATTCCTAAATAGCATAGATCAATACGATAGGCTCAAGCATACGATGGGAGGTCATTAAAACTTCCATGTAGTTGTCTCTAATAGGCTAGGCCACTAAATTCAACCTTTACAACCAATGGTTGATATTCTCGTAAATGCTCCTTCACCTGCCTTCTCCTTTATGCATGTGACCACCATGTTTTCTCATCTAAGGTAGGATTTTATCTTTGCAAATGGAGGGCCTTATCCACCTGGACATTAGTATATTTCTTCTTAGGATCCTAACTAGTTACCATGTGTTTGGCCTGAGATCTTGTTAAAACCTTTTCTCTCTTGTCATGTTCTCCTTCATTGAAAGGATCATGCAGATTGTTAGATTTAAAACCAATGGTCTATGGGACTTGATGCCCTTAATGTGGCTAGATTGGGGTGGATGATGAGTGTTGACCATTGATAAAATATCTAATAGTTGGTATAACTTCTAAACTTGTTCATATTTCTCTTGATACCCTTTCCTTTTGATTATAAGTGGAAAGCACCTTCCAACTATCTCCTTTGGCTAGTCTCACTTTCAATTGAACCTTAGAGTGAAGCAAGGCAATAGGAGAAAATTCCTTATAACTTTGGAATCTCCTAGGGCTCTTAAATATATTTAAAGTAGTAAACCTATACTATTTACCTTGTTCTTAGATGTAGAGTCAAAATTAGAAGTTGGAAATAACAAACAATGACAATAAAACATAACATCAACAAAAGCACAAGGGAATAAAATATAAAGAGTGTATGATAAGGTTAGTGATATGGGAGATTTCTCATCTGATCTCTCACTTCCTTCCACTCTTCCTCAAAGGATGATTTGGCTTCTTAGAAATAACAGTGAATTCTTAGGATCTCAATTTGATCTATGCACAAGAAACCTATTGATCCATACATTACTTATTGCACCTGTATTTCAAGCTCTACCATAGACCTGATAACTTTTACAACATTCTCAACTATTAGGACCTTCAATCATTTTTGGAATTTCCATCTCATTTCTTTACAATATTGCAAGGCCTACACATACTCTTACTCCAAAATGAGGTTATGATAATTTTCTCGAGGGAATGGTAGGAAATTTTGAATCAAAGAGTCTAGAGGGGCATGTAAGATTCAAATAACTTTATTTAGGGATTTCATTTGGGCCACATATTCATGTATCACTTGCCATATATTGATAATATACCATATTTTCTTGAGTATTACCTCTTGATTTTGGATTGTGGTAGCCTCTAACTCGTACTCACTTGCAATGACAATCTAAACTTATAAATGTTCTTCATTTTTCCTCCTCTTTCATTCATCCACCAGGGCCTTTTCCATATATTGAGTAACTTTACACTTATTCAATATGTTGAGTTGATGAATTTTATGAGCCAAGACATCGAGACCATAAATTTGGCTATGATGTCCTAGTGCATGGTACAAATATCCTAAATTAACCCAATGGTTTTTTGCTAAAATATTTCTAAAAAAATATTCTTTCTTTCTCTAGTTCCTTCTCAGAGTTGGCCCTATATGAAGTGAGCTAGATATCTACAACAAATAATCAATCCAATAATTTATGACTCTTCCTTTTCTCCTTTTCCAAAAATGAAATCATTTCTCAAGTGCTTGTAATCTATTCCATTTGATTCTAGATCCCTTTGATTTTGGTATGTGAGTCTCTAAGAGTGTCCTTGACTTTCTAAAGTTCTTCATATATTTTCTATAATCTCATACCCAGGGTCATCATATTTTACTTAATGAGTTTGCTCATATTCTTAGCCAATTTTATTGTACTCCTAGCCCCAATACCTTGCATACTAATGGTTTTCCTGGTCACTTGATAATCCTAGGGCTAATTTGCTCTTCTAGATTGAATACCTTTGGGTCCATATAGGATAAATGGAGAACCCTTTCCTATAAATCAATTTGGCTCTTGAGTTCTCTCATTGTTGGTTTGGCTTCTCTTTTAGTCTTCTTCTATGCATTTTTAAATACCTTCTTCTAGATTTCTTTAAATTATAATAGTATGCTTGGAGGAGTGGAAAAGCTAACCACTAGTTTCCCTAGTGGAGGGGGTGACAATACTAGCTAGAAGAATGGGAAAGACAAAAGTGGTTGATGGATGGCATGAAAAGGAAAATTGTCCCTAGCCAAGGTGGTTTGGACACTTGCTTATGGGGTGGCATGAGTAGATTCCAAAGACATGAGGGCCTCAATGAGAATTTTTGGAAGAAGAGTGGCCACTGAGTATAGAGGGATATAGGTTTACGTTGGTGGGGTTATCACCAAACGATATGGGGTTCTTGAGTTCAATATCAAATGAGAGGAACTAGGTGCCTCCTCAACTATTTGGGTCATGGTGGCTTGGGGATTTTTCTTAGAGGGATCTTTCTTCTTTTCCTTGGAAAATAAAGAGTTGTTGTCATGAGATGATTCTTTCTTATTCTACTTATATTATCCTAAGATGTATTCTTGGGCTAGTAACTATTTATTCAATGTGTGTTTCTTATCTTTCTCGACCTCTATAACCCATGGGGAGGGTCTTCCACTTAGATGACTTCCTTGAACTCTACTTCTATATTTACCATTCCTTGGGTGATGGATTCTAAAACCATTTATCCACTACCTCCACCTATGCTATATATATCCTCTTTAGTATGATCCTTATCCCAAAATTCTTTGAATTTTGTATTTTAATCTATATAAACGTGGGATTTTTATTGTTGATATTTTGTAAAAATTTCCACCAGTCATTTATTTTCTCCATAACCCATTTTTCCTTTAGTAGGTATTTTAGCTTGGCACATGGATCTAGTATTTTGGATCTACCTTCCCTATCATCATATATAATCTCACATAATACCTCCTACCTAGTGGTGGTGGTGGAGCTTGCTCTAATAATTGATTTAACATAGGTGTGTCTTCTTCATTTATGGGATTCTAAAGAGCTTCTAAGTCTGGCCTAGACTCATGTATGAACACCATCTAGTTTTTAACTTTATTCAACCACTTCACAAACATTATATCAAGTTCATATTTGCACTCCTCCAAATACTTCTATTATTTGAATTCTTTAAGCTTATTTTATAGAAACTCATGAGCTTTCTACTTTACTAGGCTAACTCTACCAAAAATGGAGAGTGGCTTAAAAAGGTTGGTCTACTCCCTCCTATTTATATACAAGGTATCAATGATATATGAGTGATAGAGGGCCTCCATTGCAAAGAACCATTTGTTCACATGTTTCAACAATAAGTATGCTCGCTTGCTAAAACTGTGCATCTTGATGAGCATTTGATCTTCAATATAGAACCAATCTCTAGGATGTTGTCCCCATAAAATTTCTTACAACTTGTAATGAAACACTCAAGCTTTTGATCTTTGAGGGATGTCAATGTTGGGACAAGGAAATTCTCAACAAAATAATAGTAAGAAAATGAGGAAAACCTCCTCAAGCTTTCCATCCAAGTGGATACAAGTAGTGGATGGTCTGATTCATCCTTAGTCTTTATAGCTAGTTTTGGGTATATCCCCTAGTTTTGAAACAAGATTAGATGGGCTAGGTATATGTTGGAACTGATTATTGCATCTGTAGGAAATCAATTGTCATGCTACAAGAATCCGTTTGAAGCCAACGAGCTATTACAAGCTCTGGTCGACCTGCCTCATGTTCTGCTAAACCCAAATATTGCTAAAGAAGATGGCAGAACGGGTAAGGAAACCCCAGCGACAATTCTTTAATTAAACTTCTAATTTGCACGATACATATTTATATTAAACTATAAGTATTCTTATTAAAATTACCAAGCATGAGAACAACAAACCGTTATGCCTTATTTATATCGGTGCCTAGATTCATTGGGTTGTTATAGCTAATTATGAACAAAGATAAGGGGAAAAGGAAATTAGCATTCTTGATTTCATTCAAATTTCATAACAAAACCAAAATTTAACTAACAAAATAAATGTGTATAATGCATTCAAATAATGTAACCCATTATACAGATACACACAATACTGAGACAAAGAAATGACGAAAATAAGATTCAGAAAATTGTATTGATTCATGGAAAAAATTACATGCAGAGTGGGCAGAATGCCTTTTAACTCTATTTTTCTCAAAAGAATACAACAATACAATGGAGAAGACTCTGTTCAAATGATGTAACAAGTCTCTCCTACTCTCCTTATTCCAATATGATAACAGAAGAATATTTGAATCCTAGGCTCAATAAGGCTGGAAATATTCTCAACTTCTTGAACGCTTTCCTATCATACAATCCTGCATAGCAAGGGGAGGAAGAAAGAATGAATAAAATAAAATAGATACAAAGAAATACAACAACACAACTAACAGGGCACTCAAGTATACCTCTTAGCAAAAATGTTATTCTCTAATTGCTTGATGCAGAATTTGTACCTGTTTACTTCCTTTTATAGCTACTAGTTCTTAATTCTATTATTTATGGCACAATCCCAATCCTACACTTGTCACCCTTTGGTTTGATCCTTCAGATATAGTACAACTATGCTCCACTACTTCCTTTTGTTTGTATTGTATACTTTGCCAGGATTTTTTTAGTTTGACTATTTCTATTAACCAGTTATCTCAGTTGTTGATAAGTGTTCTCCTTTTGTATCTTCCTCATCCTTTGATTGACTTATCACTTTTGAACTCTGCCCTATTTTAGTGCTTTTCATTTCTTCTTCAAGAGGTGTATTTATCTTCAGTTGTAGACCCCATACTACGGTTACTTTTATTTTTTTATTTTGTTGAAGTTCTCTGATTTGTTTTCCAATGAGCCTCCATGCATCAGTATGAAAGGTTATAACAAACCTTACTATGTTCATTTCCTGTAGGATCCTATTTTTTTGTGTTGTATCTTAAGAGATATTTCTCTCCTGATTTTGAAGAGGCAAACTGTATAATCTATCTCTTTCTTGATCGAGGGAGGCTTTACTTATGTAGCTTTTGCCTGAGACAAATGTTCTTACAGGATTTTTGATCAAGTCTTGCATTTTTACCTTTTACTTATCATTGTACAATATGTGGAAACAACTTCTTTCCTCAGCTATTGACAGAATTTGTAGTATTTATGTCACTGAGCTTTCAATTGTACTTTGGTATCAATGTCATTGCTTACTATATTTATGATGATAAAAATAATTCATATTATGATGTGCATGTCATTGGATTTAATTTTGATGAAGCACTTCCATTAGATCATTCAAACCTTAGACAATATGCTTAAAATAAACACTCTTATTTTTATTGCAGTTTTGAACATGTGCATTCGTAGATTTTATTTGAGGTGAATGTTTCCTCTAGATCATGTGAATCATGCATGGGGGTTAGTTCAAAGTATACTGCACATATATGAAATTTAATATTCAAACTTAAGGCTCGTTTCTTTTATTTAAATCTTTCGTAATTTAGGCCCTCGATGAAATTCAAATTAAAACAATCATTAATTCAATAACTCTTGTTGAAAACTTAGGCAAATTAAAACTCTTAATTAGATGTGTAAAAAATTATTTATTCCTTAAAGGCTATTTCCATTATCTCTATGGATAACATATCAGAAGCAATTTAATCTTCGAATAAACTTTTAAATCTTTTAATTTTTATTAAACCTATCCCATACCATAAGGCTTATACCATTAAAAATTGATCACATTTTTGAGCACTTGTCGTTATATCTGGTTTGCTCCAAGAACTATCGTTGATATTATGAGACCTACATGATGGTTAATGTACCTATTTGCATATAAAAACTTGACATAATGTGTTTTATGGTCTTCAATTAATCATGATTATCCAATGTTTAATCCTTATATTTTCAAACCTTAACAACTCGTTATTTAATTGATGGCAATCATATGATACTTGAATTTTTCTTTTACGATCACCATTAGATCTTACTCTAGTGAGGCGCAATCGTTGGATCATGCAGATGCACATAGTTTTTAATAAATGAGAAAAATCCCTACGTACCTTGGGTCAATTAATCAACCTTTTGAAATAATAATGCTTATATTAACCTTCGGTTATCTTCTCATATGTTCACCGTTGGATATGGTGAGAAATAAGCATCGCCATCTGATTTGTGTATCATTAAAACTTCTTCATTTAGCTTTCAACCCTTTTTCGCCACTACAAGCCTTCGTGACCGTTGATTTTTGGATTAGTTTGGGCGCTATCATTAGATTGCCAATAATATGCCCACCATATAATCAATGTAAAAACTTTTGATTTTCTATTAATTATGGTTAAGGTGAAAGGGGAGATTATTCAATGTATTAAACCCTCACTAAACATAATTAATCTTTATCTTTACCTTAGTCTTCATCTTACCATTCACGATTTTGGCGCGACCGTCGGATCTAAGTGGAGACAAGCGCTGCCATCGAATTAAGTCAACCTACAAGTTAGTTTAATCAAGGGTGTATAATACTAATCATGTTTAAGCCAAAAGGGGAAAATTAGTTGATGTATTAAACCCTTGCTAATAACATGATTATCATTAATTAATATTTTCTGAATCTTAACACTCCTTAATGTATTTTCAATTAGCACGCCACGGTTAGATTAAAAACTGATCGAGCGCAACCATTTGATCTTGGTAACCTGCACAATGATTAATCAAGGGGGCACATTCTTTTAATATTGACTTTTAACAGGTGATTAATTTGAAACATGCATGGATGTTGATCTAGATATCGCATGGGCACGATTGTCCGATCTGTTAGACCTGATCTGATTTTAACTTGACCTTGACCCATGATGACTTTTTTTAAACCTTTGACTTCTTAGAGGATGCGTAGCCATTTATTTTAAAGATGATTGAGCATTGTTGTTTGATTATTTAGACTTATTCACTATTTAATAAGAACCTTTGATCATTATGGCTCATGTTTAATGCTTCGACTTTTTGGACAGTGTGCAACTGTTGATTTGATCTTGGGGTCAATGCGACTATCGATCTTGTCGAAGGTGCAAGGACTTTAATCACATTCATTTATTGGTTCATGACTTAAACTTCAGGTTTTATTATGAAAGAGCATTCATCAGATATTTATGACGATGCACTTTCATCCAATATTTATGATGATGCGTTTTCATCCGATTCAATGAGAGATGCTCGATTTTTGAACCTTAGGTTAAACCTTATTGACCCTTTGACTCATATTTCGGACTTCTTTTTGAATGCGCTTCCATTGGATTTATTCATGATGACGCACTACCGTCCGATTAAGCCTAAGGTACGATATTTTTACTTTTTGACCATGGATTGAATTTTGACTTGTCCTTTGGTTCGATTTTATTAAAGCGTTCTTCGATTTCTTTCGAATCGAGCGTGGCCCTTGGATTAAATCTAAGGTGCTCGATTGTTATATTTTCGGGGTGCATACTCTTAGGTTTTGATTAATTAATATTTTCTTTAACCTTAGACCTTTTGGATTTTGACACCATGGTGAATGTTTAACCGACTTATGATTTAAGGACTTTATTAATCGATTTTAGGCCCAAGGAAATATTTATGAAGGTCGGACTTTGGCTTTAGGTTTTTAATTTGAAAATATCTTCTCTAACCATTTGAGGTACTTTTATTTATACCATGAATCCCACATTATTAAAGAGGCTAAGGTTAGACTTTATCAAACCAACCAATGAAAAATTGAATTACTCACAACAACTTAAGCAATGACCAGCAGTATTAGCAGTTTGATTGAAACCAAATATTTAAATTTGGGGGTTTAAAATTTGAGTCAAATTTGGCTCCAACAGTATACCAAAAAATGGAAAATTTGAGACCTTCAAAATCTAACTAGTCTCTCATGGGTGTTACTGGCAATGCGGTTGACAAAATATAAGACCACCCTTTCCTTGCTAGGTTTGTGTCTTATTAAACAAGACCCTAACCTAAGCCTAGAATAGATCCTTATCCTCCTTCAAGTTGAAATAAATAGCAACATCCTCAATGCATTCCTAGTGTTATACTTCAAACCTTTAATATATAGGGGAATGTTTCCACTCTTTCCCCCTCACACTACATTCATATCAGAGATAGGCCAACTTCTCAGGGATGGCATTTTAAATCTTAGTAGAACTTGTTAAATTAACCATGGTTTTTCTATCTCCACCATAAGAATTCTTTGAATCATGTGGGAATTGATGATAACTCTAAAACTTTCATCAAGAGCCCAAATATCATAGGTATTAGTGTTGTATAACTCAATACATGGGGTAATTATCTTAAATTATCTTTGTACCGTAGATACCATTTAATGTTCTAATGTGCTACTCTATATTTAAGAACTAAACATTTTATAGAAACTTTTATTGAAGTGCTCTAGTACCCATTTCTTAAGCTCTTAGATATTTTATATTGTTTGAGATCTATCACCCTTTGTACCACATCCTTCAATAATTTATAACCCATTGACTAAGGGAAGGGTATTGTTTCCCCTCAACCAATTATGGTTAGGGAGGGGTTAGATAGAGCATATGAATAGTTCTTCTAGTGTTGCTTCTTATCCTTTCCATCACTTCTTAAACACTCTTACACAATCAAGATATTCAACTTAGGCTCTATTTCTCCTTTACTACTTAGCACCTCAGTGTTATTTTAAAGATCACAATCATAAGAAAAGTTTTGAAGATCATTGTTTTCCTATTTATAGATATCCTTTTAGAGTGTTAATTCATGGATCGACTTTAATTTCTCTATGCACATGAAATCTTCCATTTTTAGGAGTAGGCAATGGGAATCATCCATTTTCATTTCGTCTTAGGTCTATTTCAATTTTTTGAAATGATTATCCTTCCTCCTAGCCATAGGACTCCTTATTATGTAATATTCTCCTCCTTACCTACCATAAATATGCAATATGGTTACCATATCTTGATAGCTATGAAAATTATCCTAATGCATTGAATCTACAATCATTATTTTAATGAGTAATGGACAATGAAGTGCTGCCACTACCCAATTCAAACTTAACCAATGACAATTCATGGACATGTATGATTTTCTTAGTGGGGAAGTGTACCAATTTTTAATAGTTCCTATAGATAATCTTGCTTGTTATATTAACATATTTACCATATAAATCCTTTCTCTTCTATTTTTGGATTCTTCATGTACTTTCCAAGTGTCAATAATTGTGCCTTGCGAGGAACTACTTTGTGATGAATGTTTGGGTGCACTTCTCTAGGCATGGATCAATATCTTGTCCTCTGACAGCTGATATTGGTTCATGTACTACCTTTAATTTTAGTCACTATATCCATTGATGATTTTTTATTGGATTATGAGATTTAACATAAAGGTATCTTCTCCTCAATTAGATAGATGGTCGAGATCATTGTAAGTTTTATTTTTTACAAGCCTTTGGTCCTTCATATCGAAAATAATTTTCAATCAATTTTTCTTATTTTTTATACAATATGTATAGAGGAATACCTATTGATGGATCATCCCATATCTGTTAGATTGAATTCTCTATTAGGATTAGTTCTCTAGGTCTCAAATTCCCATTACTCCAAATAATCATCAAGTATGTATGGGTGCACCTCATCCATGGAGTAGTCAAATTGCAACAATTCCTCTTCTACCAATTAGGCTTACTCTTCTCCACTTTCCTTGAAGGGAATTT
This sequence comes from Wollemia nobilis, assembly GCA_028583015.1. Lineage (NCBI taxonomy): Eukaryota > Viridiplantae > Streptophyta > Pinopsida > Araucariales > Araucariaceae > Wollemia > Wollemia nobilis. The sequence goes on along the minus strand of JAQPPZ010002894.1, from coordinate 374,749 downwards.
GCTCTATGTGGTACATGTGGAGGGGTTTTGATAGGATCTTGAATTTGATCCCATACCTATTAGAGTAGCATGTGATTCTAATCTAGTGATAGGTATCCTCCAATATTAGTAGTGAAGTCTCTGAAGAGGCGTATTCCAAATGTGGTCAAAAGATCAATTATCACTATATCTTGGTAAACTATCAGGTTAGGACATGCTTGGAGTTCTAGATGAAAGTATTGAATGAGCCTAAATACTAGAACTAGGGTGCTATTGAATTGGACTACCCAATTAATGTAATGCTTGAGATATAATCCAAGTTCCTCTACCACCCTTTTTAGCATAACCGGTGTACATGACCCTAAGTTGACCATGTAGTTGTGTATCAGCTTATCTCCATATATTAGGATTAGGTAGAATTGGAATTTGTTTTTAAACTTTGTAATACAATGGGCAACCTCTATACTCTTTACACATTTTATTTCTTTAGGGTTTCTTCCAAATTATTCATCTATTCAAGAATCAAGAATACATCCCAAGAGATATGGTTGTGATGGATTTCCTCAAGTGCTCCACTACATTGAAAGGTTTGGCAAAAAGGGCTCTTGCAATAGTGTTTGATATTATTAGGAGGTTGGTTCTTTCTTCCATTAGATATGGCCTCAATAAATTTGCAATAGTTTGCCTTGGAGGATCAAGGGCTACTCTAGTGATCATCAAAACTACTCAAGCCCAATTCTCTAGTGTAACTTGTATTAGAGGAGCCCTTCGATTATCCACTTCCCTTCTTTGGAATCTAGTGTATATCATAATAGATACCCCCTACCATTAAATGGACCTTCTCTTGGACCAAGTGATATACTATGTTCAGACTTGTGGTCTCCTAGAGGTTGAGAGGCCTACCTTATCCAACATAATGTATACTTATGCTTCATCCCAAGTCATAAAGGCCTACTCTAAAGCTAGTGAATTAATAGTTGATGGCATGATCAAAGAATGAGAGGAGAGTTTCCAACTTAGAATTAGATATTTTTATGGAGAAATATGTGCAATACAATGGCCAAAAGGATATATCTTGTTGATTAAGATTCAATTTGGACATAACAATCAAAAAAGGGATAGTTGAGAGTATGATAGTACTAGCCACTAGGATCTTCATCATAATTATTTTGGGTGGTGACTAAGTCCATGGCTAAGATTTTTTGGTATTTTTTGAACTGAAATTGATATGGTTCTTATCTATTGCATTGGAACCAATGACTAACTAGGGATTTTGCTAGTAAAAAATGGAGGCTTACGATATCTAGCTAGAGATGATCAGACATTTGGATTTCCCTATTGGAAAGGAGGATTTAAAAAAACTTGGTAGGGAAACCTATGGATGTTATGCTAATTATTTAATTTTCTCATCATATTATACAATTCATCAATTTTAGTAGCAAAAGGAGCAAGAATATAAGGTTACTCTAAGCTCATAACTGATATGATAAAGAGCAATTTTAGTAGATTGCATGGTCAGATAGGGATGATATAAGAGCTAAATGGAAGAAACTAATAATGAATGTGGTCTAAGGGATAGCATTACTATTTGTATTAGATCCTTTTAAACCTATATGGCTATCTCATGGATTTCCAATAGTGAATTTCCCACCCTTAAACTTGACCATCATGGAAATTTTAGAATTGAAATATTTTAGATAGTAAATAAATGCCATACCCAAAGGTGGTTGGATCTCATCTAGGATCATTTTCCAAGTATTATGGAATTAAACATTGAAATAATCCATTATTTTTGTAGGTACCCTCTTAATGGTCATGAGTTTCTCTAAGAGAGATGCTCCATTTGCCTTCTCTCCAGATCTACTTATCAAGAGTTCCACCAACTAGTTCAAGCTTTTGATTAATTATGGATTGAACCTAAGATGTCATTTACAAGCTCTCCCTCTAAAATAAGCCACCAATAATATCAAGGATACATATTGATTTACAATAAAGTGAGCAATACATAAGCTCATAAAGTGGTACAAATGCTCTATCAGGATGATAGCATCTTCTCTCGAGAAGGTAAGGACGTAAGCCTTAAGATGGGAATTGGGTCCCTATGGGATGATGGTTTAGTATGGTCACTATGTTGTACCATTGATTCCTCCTTCTTTGTCTTTGATTCAATGGTGGAACCAGATCTTGCTGATTGGCTTGGGCAAAGGCTCTAGCTACATGCCTTATGCTCATATAAATTTGGATACTTTCCTTGATAATGGAGTATCTAGGTGGGGATATAGTGCTTCAACAATATCATGAGAGAGACCCCCACAAAAATATCAATCTATCATTTTTCAAAGGACTTCCTCAAAGTATTTATCTTTTTAGCAAAGTTTCTAGGTGAATTTTTAATGCATCACTTCAATCAGGTGGACTATGCCCGTCACTATCATCATACTCAAATTATTTCTTTCATATTTAACGGAAAAACATAGAAGCTCATCACATCAAGTATGCCAAACAAGGTTATTGTCATATATGAATGCATCTGCCTATCCAAGCAAAAAATTGATGTGCTAGTAGTACTCATGACTCACATAGAGAAAAATAGTAGAAAGCATCATGAACATAAGTAATTTTTATGGAAAAAACTCTAGGGATTTTGATCAAGGTTTACTCCTTTTCAGATCAAATCCTTGATGCACAAAGGCCTTCAAAATCTAACTCCAGGATGTTTTATAAGAAAAGGAATTGCAATGAAAGTAAAGTACATGAAAAATTAGAACTTTGCATTAATTTAAAAATCTAAGCTATGGTGATTATGTGCCAAGAATTAGAATCCCTAATTTTTATTGCATGAAGTGGCCATAAATGAACATGGACATTGTTTTCTAATATCTAATGAACATAGGCAAACCTCATATAACCAAGAATCAAAAACACATCAATGAAAGGAGGATAAAGCAAAATTAGTCATGGCTTCCATTAATGTGGTAGAAGTGATTACAAGGCATGCGACCTAAAGGATTAATGCTCCTTATATAGTGGATTTATATTTTCTTATAATAGTAGAGAAGGAGGTAAAAGGAAGAGCCTACAAATACGTATACTAGGCACGAGTAGATAGCTACCAAGGTCTCTAGATCCAGATCCATCAATGATAGGAATTTCTAGGCCTTCAAATGATGAATTATCATTAACCTATCTTGTTACTACTACATTGTTGGTGGTTGCACCATTAAGTCTTCATCACATTCTTTGTTGAGGATACTTAGACTTATCCATTTAAGCCTAAGTTAGTATTATTTATTATTTTATTAATTTCCTATTTCTTGAACTTTGTATTCACGTGAGGTATAGTATGCCCATGTTGGAAATAAATTGTTAAGTTGTTTGGGTATTTAGTTAACTGTTAGGATATGTCTTGTCTTCTAGTAGTTAGTTGTCATCCTTATTTAGTAGATAGTTATTTGTTAGTTAAGTGGTTGGCCATGTTTGGAAAATTGTTGCAACCACTTAACCTACATGAGATTCCATTGTATTGCTTATATATTCTTCTATTGCTAATAAGAAATCAACTTCACATTGAGTTCCTACATCATTGGTAATCAAAGTCGAGGATTCATTTTTTTAGGAAGGAGGACAAGTTTCCACTTCTTTGTTAGGTGCCTAGTTAGATTTTTTCTAGTGCATCAGATCCTAGGTAGGTGCTAGTGGAAATTGGCTTGAAGCCACCCACAACATCAGGTGAAGCTGAGGTAGCAGAGGGAAGAAATTACCCCTACACCAAATACCCCTGGTAGAAACCAGAGGGTATATCTATTTGCCTTGTGAGAGCAAGAAAAAAATTTCTTGGTTGAGGAAAAGTTATGTTTGATATCTGAAGATCTGAAGGTAGATATTTGAGAGACAATTCCAAAGTTGAGGCTAAAATTTTGGGTCAAGAAGAAGCATTGGCACTTCTTATCGAGCAAACAATATATCTGTTGAAGAAAAAGTTGATCCAATTAAACATGTGCATGAGATTTATTAGGTTAAGGTTGTTTTGCATGAAAATTTGGAATTATCCATCAGGTATGAAAAGTTTTAAAATAAAATATTAATATCTTTGATATTTTATTTAAAAATAGGATTAACCTATTTTGGATGGTTCTTACTGAATCCGTCGAGGACCCAAATGGCCACCAGCCGTTGGACCTCCAACATAGGCAATCTACTACTAGCGAGCCCTCCAACATCCAGCCAACCATTAGCACCACCAGATATGTAATGTCCCGATAAACATAGCAGCCCATGACTATCGTCGGTGACCATCTAGCACCATAAACCTATAGCATACGACCTAAGATAGGTCATTGGGCACCATGTTGCGATGAAACCCAAACCAACAAATAAGGAGGAAATAACAAAAATAGTGTGTGACATGTGGCACTCTACTTTGCAAGAAGGAAAATGGTGTTACCAATAAATTACAGACATGTAGCAGTATTAGCTCTTGGTTTCGATGGCTATAACAAAGTTTTGCGTTTTTCTTTTTAGCATGATTTTATGGTACCCGACGGTGTTATACCCCGACATGAGCAACTCTCTCTAGTAGGCAGGAATGATAGGTATATTTTAATTTTGTAGGGGCATTTTGTCCCACACTTATGGTACTATAGGTACCTTACAAATTATAAGCGTTGAAGTACTTATAGAGGAATGACCACCACTCTAGTGGTCACCTCCCCTTAGTCAAACATAGTCACCCGCGTGCGGCTTGGAGGTAATTGCAGTCTCCCGCTAAGTGGACAACAGTGGATAGGGCCACTATTATTGAAAATTTTATGCTATCTACTGACCTTGTGTAATTTTGGTATTGACCCGCATGCTTGAAAGTTGACTCCAAAGATTAACTGTTGAAACAAAATAAATTTTCCGCCTGACTTAGAATTTTTAGTAGGAAAACCAACAGATTGAATTTCTAAATTCAAATTTTACTTTTTGGCGCCAAAACCAGATAAATGAGACTTGGAAGGTGAATTTTTCTTGCATTTTGGTCAAATTGTTTACAATTGTTTTGCAATTTCAGCTATTTTTGTAAAATTGACCACATTATTTTCCTTCCAAATCATATTTTTGCTTATTAAGGGCTAATTTTCTGGATTTTAGTGCTAATTTTTGTAATTGCAAAATTGGATTTTATTTTGTAAAGAGCACTAAAATAGCCCATTTTTGTAAAATTTTTGGAAGGCAAATTGTTGTAAATCTAGGCAAATTTTTTGCATTAGGAAACTAAAAATTATTCCTAATAGCCTAGATTAATTCTTACAAATACCATTTTGTAATCCTCCTAGTCTGGCATATACACGAAACCAAATGGCTCAAGATCTCGAAACAAACATGGAGAACCTTACTGTAGCAGTAGACATTTTAGGAGATAATGTAAAAGACATTGTGGTGCAATTAGCTCCTGGTGATATCAAAATTCATCACAATCATGCTAGTAAAGCTAAATGCAAGGTCAAATTGTATGATGGATCTAGGGATCCTGATGTCTTGTCTACATGTATTTTAGATATGCAAACTTGGTTTTCTTATGCTGAAATTCTCAAAGATGAACAAGTTGCATTTGCTACAGTCAAACTCATAGGCTTAGAAAAAGTTTTAATTGTATAAACACAAAGCCATAATGCCACCATGACTTGGCAAGAATTGATCCAAATTTTTAAAAACACATTTTTTCCACCAAACTATCAAAGTGACATCACTACCAAGTGGTATAGATTGAGGTAAGCCTATAGTATGTCTATTTTTGACTACATATTCCAATTCAATAGGTTAAGGGTGCTTCTTGGTGTGACATATTCAGAAGAGGATTTGATTAATAAGTTCACTCGTGGCTTGCAAGACCAAATTTTCAAGGAAATCAAGTTCAATGTTTTCCTCACCTTGGATGTGGTATTCAACCATGTCATTCTTGCAGAGGAGAAAGTTGGTGCATATCACAAATCTCATTCATCATAGGAGAGCTCTTTGAGAGGTAGGAATCAACATCAATAGAAGGTGAAGAACACTTCTCATTCTTATTCTCCTCCCTCTTCTCCTAAAGCACATTCTTCTTCTCATTCTAAAGATTCTCCTTCTTATTCAATGTATTGTAAATTTTATAAAAAACATGGTCATGTAAAATCCAAATGCTTTATTTTTGAAAAATTCAAGAAGAATAAATCCCTATTTGTATATCCAACACATGAGGAACCACATGATGGTATCATTTTGGCTATAGGGATAGAATAAGAGTATCCTACTTTAAAGGGTAAACTTAATAAATTTACCCTTATGTCAAATGTATTTTCTCAAGGGGGTCATGACCATTTTTTTGTCACTAGATCCCAACTTACACATGATTTATATGTTGATTGTATCATAGATAACGGATCATAAAATAACCTCATTGCAAATTCCATTTTGGAGAATTTGAAGCTTCCCATAAAGCCACATCACCAACCATATGCACTTGGGTGGAAAGATGTAGACTCCACATCTAACATCACCCACACTTGCACCTTGAATTTTGTATTTTGTGATAAGTTTGTGGATAAAGTTAGATGTGATGTCACAGATATGGATTATTGTGGACTATTGCTAGGTAAACCTTATCAATTTGATAGGAATGTTGTTTATCATGCTAAAAAGAACACCTACACATTGGAATTACATGATAAAATCTACTTGATACAAAGAACTACATCCATATCAAATTTGATGTTAATTTGTAGGCAAGTACGGAAGACACTAATTAAAGCACTCATTTTGGCTCCTACTTCCATAAGTTCCACATAAAATTAAGAACAAGCACCATAAAAGGCACATGAGAAAGAAGAATTTTCACTCCCACCAAATGAATAATCACAAGAGCAAGTGGTTAAGTAACCCATCACTCTCACTCATGAGAAATATTCCATTCATTCTATTGGCATAATTTCGGGTACACATCTGGCTACACAACCACTTTCTCCATAGAAGTTACCTTTAGCTTTACCCACTCCCACCATTGCACACATGGAGGATAAAGCTAAGGACACTTCCTCCATTCAGCACTGGTAGAGCCTTCTAGTCAAGATACCATAGGACTTGCAGGAGACTTCGTAGGAGTAGTAGAGTGTGGTGTTTAAGCATCACAATCCTCACTAATATCAGGTTGGAGATATAGTTTATCTTCCTTTGGATAAGCACCACTTTCTAGAGACTCCATTTAGGATTCTATTTTGGTACCTGATCCTGACATCAGCCTTATAAAAGCAATGGCACCTGATCATCAACTTCTACTCATTTTATATAGAGTTTTTGAGATGAAGACTCATCACACTGGATAGGGATCTTCCACTTCTTACCTTGTCACTCACCACTGTCACTTTCCAAACATGGCTCACTAGATTCCTCACCATGATATGGTCCATGAATTTCCACATTTGTTGAGAGAATTTTGGTCCAATGCTTCTATGGTTAGGAGAAGTGTTGAGGATACTTAGGCTTATCCATTTAAGCCTAAGTTAGTATTATTTATTATTTTATTAATTTCCTATTTCTTGCACTTTGTATTCACATGAGGTATAGTATTCCCATGTTTGAAATAGGTTGTTAAGGTGTTTGGATGTTTAGTTAACTATTAGGATGTGTCTTCTCTTCTAGAATTTAGTTGTCATCCTTGTTTAGCAGATAGTTATCTGTTAGTTAAGTGGTTGGCCATGTTTGAAAAATTGTTGCAACCACTTAACCTACATGAGATTCTATTGTATTGCTTATATATTCTTCTATTGCTAATAAGAAATCAGCTTCACATTGAGTTCCTACATCATTATTCCTAGAATGATCCACTAACTAACATAGTAGGCATGGCCTTCTTAACTAACATAGATTGGTAGGGTAGAATCAAGCATATAATGGACAATCATCATAGCTTTCACATGGTAGATTTGATAGGATAGATCACTAAAGTTAACTTTTATAGTCAATGGTAAGTGTTATCTTAAATTATACTTTACTTTCCTTCTCCTTTTCATGTATGGATACCACATATCCTCATCTAAGGTGGAACCTCCTCTTGGTCAATGGTAAGCCTTCTCCACCTAGGCACTGGCATCTTTTTTCTTGGGCTCCTAATTAGTCACCATGTGTTTTCCCTAGGATATCATTAGAGAATTTTCTATATTTCCATGTTCTCCTTTGTGAAAAAGACTATTAGATTGAAAAATAATGATTTGTAGGCCTTTATTCCCTCAATGTGGCTCACTTAGGGTAGATGATGAGAACCGATCTTTTGAAGGAATATTTAATGGTAAATACAATTTCTAAATTTGTTTACCTTTCTCTTGATGCCCTTTACTTTTTACTATAATTGAGAAACACCTTTTGATTATCTCATTTTTCTACTCTCACTTTTAATTGAAACTTAGAGTGAAGCGAGGATATAAGCAAAAATTTACTACGATGATAAAAAATCTTTGGATGTTGCCACAAAAGGAGTTATGGAGGTGAATACAAAAGAAGGTAAGAAACACATAAATAATATCTATTATACTCCATATTAAAAACATTATTTATTGAGTGTTCAAATTTGTGAGAAGAATTATAAGGTTGTATTTTATAATAAAAAATGCATTATTTATTATAAAAATTTATGCAATAAAGTTGTAATTATACTAATGTCAATGAATAGGATATTTTGATTGAAGTTTGGAGGAGATAGTAGTAGCCTCAAAAATGTAGCACTTCAAAACAAGATCTAGTTATGGCATATAAGGTATGGCTACTTGAATTTCCATATCCTGAAGTTATTAACTCGCAAGAATTAGTATATGGCTTTCCAAAAGTTGAAGAGCACAAGAATGTTTGTGAAGGATGTATGGAAGATAAACATGTAAGAGAGAAGTTTCTAAAAGGTATAACTTAGAGGGCCCATTATCTACTTTAGCTTATTTACTCTAATATATGTAGTATGATGCAAATAAAAAGCTTGGGTAAGTCTTCATATATCATCACTTTTAGTGATGATTTCTCAAGCAACTATTGGGTATATTTTTTGAAATATTAATATGAAGCATTTTTTGCATTTAAGAGGTTTAAAATATTGAAAATAGGATAAATAAATCAATGTTTGAGTATAATATAATGTAAATACACAACAATATTTCAATAGTGTTTTCCTTATTTCACATTTTTTTGCCTTACTCTGTTTTCTTTTGCCATCCATGGCTTGCATACAAAAAATATATAAATACATCGTTATGTATCTTTATTTTTGGGAGATTAGTTAGTATTTCTAGCTCTTGATGTTTCACCTTCAACTATGAATTTTCATATTCTCATAGAAAATATGACCATCCAACCTTACATGAGGTGAAAATCATCAATCATCCCCTTAATTATTATATAAATCCAAATTATTTAATAGATTTTAACACCCCATATATTATATTAATTGGTATAAATATCATTATTCCCCATGATTCTAGGCATGATACACATGTTGGAAGTATTACATTATTTGGTACCTTGAAATATTAATTCAAGTACCATGTAAATAGTTTAGTTTAGAGTGTGATTAATATTTTAGTATATAGTAGGTGTCATGTTAGTAAGTCTCAATTTATGTATGTGAGGAGTTATGTAAGAGTTTATCATTTAGTATAATAAATCATTAGAGTCTTTTTTCCTATGTGGATATGTGGAGTCAATAAGAAATTTATTATTATGTGATATTTATCCCATGAGAAATATGAAGTGTTAGATCTCCCATGTGTGTGAGGAGATAAAAAATTTGTGTAAGTAGAAAGGTCAAGAGTCTTGTGAATGTGAATATTCTCATATCCAATGTGTATATATTGAAGATAAAGCATTGTAATAAGGTATCGAATAAGCATTGCATTACTTAAATAGATATATCAATAAAACATTAAATGATTTATTGTTCTTTGTTATTATTATGGATTAAATATATTACCTTGAGATATTGTGATACACTATGAGAAAAATATTAAATTGTTAATAGTGGTATTAGAGCCACACTTGGAGTGCTTGGGAGAAATAGAAAGGGTGTAAGAGAGAGCAATGTTTGAGAAGAGATATGGTGGGAAAGGAGCCATGTTTTTTAGACATCTAGGGTTGAGAGAAATATTGTTTGAATTCCAAAGTGGAAGAGGTCTATGAAGAGTAGAGTTACAGAAAACCCATAGTGAGAAAGATGCCACATTATAATAATCCAAGTTGGAAGAGAAATATTGAAAGAATAATGTTAGTGAAGCAATATTGAAAAGCTCCAAAATCAGCCATGGACTAAGAAAAACAAAGCTAGGAAGAAGAAGATGAGAAATTTTTAGAAGTAGTCTATGAAGAATGCATTATAGACATTAACTAAGCTATTTTGAAGACAACAAAAGAGAAATTGAGTGTAGGATTGAAAATGAGACAAGAATAGAGAAAAATGACATAAAGCAAAGGTGTTGAACTTTGGAGAATAGAGTAGTGAGTCTAAAAATGCTAGTTTATAAAATAGAAGTGAAGTCCAATAATGAAAGAGTAGTTGGTCTAGAGACCATTAGAGAAACATAGTCAAAGCCAAGAGAAACATAGTCAATCTAGAGCGAGGAGAAACGTAAGTTTGTAGAGGAAGGTGTAATTGAGGAAGTGGATGCAATGCAAACATAACATAACATCTATTTTCAGAAATAGAAAGTGTCAGAGTGGTCAATAGACATCAAAGCAATTCTTGGATAGGATCTCCTTTCTAGAAAAAACATTGATAAAGATATCAAAGTTTCTATAATACCTTAATTTTACCAAGTAGATTATTTGATCATGCACAAACATTAAAGCATTAATCATTTCAAAAGGGATAATTATAAATATTTAAAGAAGAAATCAACATTTTTTAAAAGGGCTTTATTTGAGAAAATTAATAAATTGGGAGAATAATAGAATTTACTATTGAAGAATTAAATAAGAAGTAAGAAGGTAAAGATTGAAGGAAAGAAATAATTTGAAATATTTGAAGGTGAATAAAATTATTGTGAAGAAATTAATCAAAGGGAAATTATTTGAAGAAAGAAATTAATAATTGAAAAGAAGGATTATTTGAAGGGAGATTTTGAAGAAAGAATATTGGAAAATTGTATCGAAGAAGAATATAAAAGTTGGAGAAAGAGGTTAATTATTTGAAATACATTATTGTTTATTGAGAAAGAAAATAGTAAGAAGAAGAATATTAAATTGAGGACTGAATAAAATTGAAGAAAGAAAAATAGAAAAGAGAAAGAATTATTTGAAGAAAATAGAAGAATTTTTGAAGAAAGAATAAGAAAGTTGAATTAATTTGAAGATTGAAAAAAAATATTTGAGAGAAGATAATTGTTTGAAGAAGGAAATTATTAATTTTGGAGTAATAAGTATTTCAACAACAAAGGAAATTAATTATTATTTGAAGGAAATTAAAATTGAAGAAGAAATTTGTGTGAACAAAAGAATTGCAAAATTATTCAAAGAATTATTAAAAGAACAAAAGTGGAAAATAATAATGAGTGCATCAAAAAGGTATTTTACAAAATCACATATGTTGAAAGAGGTATATGTCATGAAGAGAGATTTTCAAAAGTAGAAAAAATATTAATACAAACATGTTTTGGGATACAATACAACGCCAAAAATTCAAATAGAACAAAAATGGGGTATGAAGACAATTCTTGGTATATTGATTCATGACCCAACCATAATATAACTATCAACCTATATCAATTTTGTTTCATTCAAGTGAAAAAAAGTATACCAATTAAGATATCTAATAATAAAATATACCAAGTACAAGGAATAGGCAACTACACCTAGTCTACCTTATTCAGAATGTTTACTAAGAATGTGCTTTATGTTCCAAGAATAACAAATAATCTAATTTCAGTGTCATAATTGTTGGATAGAAGGAGAATAGTAGAATTCAAAATCATCAATGATAATAAGAGATGTATTATCAAAATACTACACAAAATTGAGTCTCTTGGGTCCTAAAAAAGTGGTAAATTTGATTTAGATGGGATAACACTTGCACAAAAACAATTGGAATGACTTCTACCAAAAAAATGATATCAAAAAAAGTATTTAGTTGAACACAAAATTCTCATGCCAAAAGAACTAGATAGGACATCAACAAAACAAATTGAAAGGATGATAGATAAGTTGAAAAACATGAAAGACACCTACAATATTTATTAGGGGAATAATATTCAAGATGGTAGTTATGAGACCAATAATGATTTGAGCAGTGTTATTGATGTCAGCTTCAAAAATGAAAAATATTGATGTGTTATATTATTGTGATGGCTTTCTTAGAAGTGTGATGGGTATAAGTAACAACCTAGAAGGATGGATTTAGTGCCCAAATTTTAAGGATTACAAGAACCAAAATGAAGGATTGAAAACACATGAAGACATAGGATCTTCATACCAAACAATGTAATATAGGGGTTTTGGAAATATTACATTATTTGGTACCTTGAGAGATTAATGCAAGTACCATGTAAATAGTTTAATTTAGAGTGTGTTTAATATTTGAGCATATAGAGGGAGGGACTACAGAGGACTTCCTTGAGAAGTCCTATTCTGCTCCCTTGCTTCCCGCCTACCTAGTCCTTTCCCAGTTCCCTGGTACTTTCTTGGACCTTCCTTCTTGGATGGTTGGTTTGGTAGATGATCTCCTTGGGGTGGGAGGTCACTTATCCTTTTTTTTTACCCCTTCCATGCATTTTTGTGATGAGCAAGGTGCAACCAAAGTATTGTCATTTTTGTCAACATAGTCAGGTTGATCAGTTGATGCAATGGACAGGAGTTCATTGATGAGCAAGGTGCAGCCAAAGTTCAATGGACAGGAGTTCATTGATGAGCAAGGTGCAGCCAAAGTGTAATGAACAGGAGTTCATTGATGAGCAAGGTGCAGCGAAAGTATAATGGACAGGAGTTCATTGTTGAGCAAGATGCAGCCAAAGTATTGTCATTGTTGTCAACACAGACAGAGGATCGGTTGATGCAATGGACAGGAGTGCAGAGGTCATTAGATAGATCGGTTGATGAAGTGAACAAGAGTTTAGAGCAGTCAGAGCATGTACAGTGAATTTCCAAGAAGACAGAAGAGGCCCAGATTCAAAGGATCAAACAAAAAGACAAGTAAGAAAACTGTCGTGATATCACGACATGTTTTCTGTCGTGATATCACGACATATTTGAGGAGAGATAAAGCACAAGAAAAACTATCACAATATCGCGACATGTTTGAGGAGAGAGAAAGCACTATAAAAACTATCACGATTTCGTGACATGTTCGAAGAAGAAGTGCATGCAGGGAAAAACTGTCACGATTTTGCGACATGTTTGGAGAGAAGGCGCAAGCAAAGAAAACTATCATGATTTCGCAACATGTTCGGGGAGAAGGAGCTTGCAAAGAAAAGTGTCACGATTTCACGACAATTTGCAAGAGAGGCAGTACGAACAAAAATGTGTCACGATTTCACGACATGTTTGAGAGAAGGAGCTTGCAAAGAAAAGTGTCGTGATTTCGCGACAATCTGTAAGAGAGGCAGTACAAACGAAAATGTGTCACGATTTCACGACATGTTTGAGAGAAGGAGCTCGCAAAGAAAAGTGTCATGATTTCACGAAAATCTACAAGAGAGGCAGTACGGATGAAAATGTGTCACAATTTCGTGACATGTTTGAGAGAAAGATCTTGCAAGGAAAAGTGTCACGATTTCACGATAATTTGCAAGAGGAAGCGCTAAGGAGAAAAAGTGTCGCAATTTCATGACATGTCGGGTTTTCACGATCCGATGAGAAGAAAAGCGCTAAGGAGAAAAAGTGTCATGATATCGCGACATATTGTAGGAGAGAGAAAGGCAAGATAAAAAGTGTCACGATTTCGCGACAATTTGCAAGAGGAAGCGCTAAGGAGAAAAAGTGTCACGATATCACGACATGTCGGGTTTTCACGACCCGAAGGGAAGAAAAGCGCTAAGGTGAAAATGTGTCACGATTTCGTGACATGTTCCATTTTCATGGGCAAAATGCAGAGAAAGGCATAAGGTAGCAAAAGTGTCACAATTTTGCGACATGTCATGTTTTCATTGGTGCATGCCAAGAAGAGTGCAAGGAAGCGAAAAGTGTCACGATTTCGTGACATGTCATGTTTTCACTGGTGCATGCAGAGAAGAGTGCAAGGAAGCAAAAAGTGTCACGATTTCATGACATGTCATGTTTTCACTAGTGCAAGCAGAGAAGAATGCAAGGAAGTGAAAAGTGTCATGATTTCGTGACATGTCATGTTTTTGCGGGTGCAAGCAGAGAAGAGTGCAAGGAAGCAAAAAGTGTCATGATTTTGCAACATGTCATGTTTTCACGGGTGCAAGCTGAGAAGAGGACAAGGAGTCAGAAGTGTCATGATATCATGACATGTCTTGTTTTCGTGGTCAAACGCCAATAAAAGTCAAAGGGGCAGAAATGTCACGATTTCATGACAGGTCGCATTGGCATGATGGAAGAAGAAGAACCCAGTCGAAGTAAAATTTTCTAAAGTCGTACGATAGTAATAGAGCCAGTTACAAAAATAATTCATGCAGCCAGAATAAGAAGAGTTAACTAGAGTTAAAACTGTAGTTTCAAAGGAAAAATTAGGCAAATAAAATAAGAAGAGTTAACTGGAGTCAAAACTGCAGTTGCAGGGGGTGTTGCAAAGAAAATCATGTAGGAAAAATAAATAAGAGTTAACTGGAGTCAGAACTGCAGTTACAAAATAAAATTATGCAGCTAAAATTAGAACAGTGCATTAAAGACATAACGGTTGTTACAGGGCTGTAACATTGTGAAACTGTCAGAGCGGTGGCCATACTGAGAATCCCAATTAAAGAGAAATCTATTAATAGGTTGCGTGTAAGAATATTGTGTCAAAAAGGAGTTACTTATAGGAGTGGCTATTAATAGGCTACATGTGGGATTATGGAAGTCACAGAAGACTTAGGGTTTCAAAATAAAATATGTTGAGCAAGGTGTAGAAACAGTATTGTCATTGTTATCAACACAAACAGATAGATCAGTTGATGCAGTGGACAAGAGTTCAGAGGTCAGTCAGAGCATGTACAGTGAATATCCAAGAAGATAGAAGTGGCCCATATTCAAAAGATCCAAGAAAAATATAAGTAAGAAAACTGTTGCAATATCATGACATGTTTGGTCGGAAAGAAAAACTGTCACGATTTTGCGACATATCGAAGGAGAGAGAAAATGTTGGTAAAACTGTCACGATTTTGTGACATATCGAAGGAGAGAGAAAATGCAAGCAAAACTGTCATGATTTTGTGACATGTTCGAAGAGAGAGAAAGCACAAGGAAAACTATCATGATTTTGTGACATGTTGGACGAAAGAGAAAGCGCAAGGAAAACTGTCACGATTTCGCGACATGTTCAAAGAGAGAGAAAGCGCAAGGAAAACTGTCATGATTTCGTGACATGTTGGACGAAAGAGAAAGCGCAAGGAAAACTGTCACGATTTCGTGACATGTTCGAAGAGAGAGAAAGTATAAGGAAAACTGTCACGATTTCATGACATGTTGGACGAAAGAGAAAGCGCAAGAAAAACTGTCATGATTTCGCGACATGTTGGAAGAGAGAGAAAGCGCAAGGAAAACTGTCATGATTTCATGACATGTTTGAAGAGAAGGAGCAAGCAAAGAAAATTGTGGTGATTTCACGACATGTTCGGAAAGAAAGAGCTTGCAAAGAAAAGTGTCATGATTTCACGACAATTTGCAAGAAGGATGGTACAGACAAAAAAGTGTCACGATTTCGAGACAGGTTTGAGAGAAAGAGCTCGCAAGGAAAAGTGTCACGATTTCGTGACAATTTGCAAGAAGGATGGTACGGACAAAAAAGTGTCATGATTTCATGACAGGTTCGAGAGAAAGAGCTCACAAGGAAAAGTGTCATGATTTTGCGACAATTTGCAAGAAGGATAGTACGAACGAAAATGTGTCACGATTTTGTGACATGTTTGAGAGAAGGAGCTCGCAAAGAAAAGTGTTGCGATTTCACGACAATCTGCAAGAGAGGCAGTACGGACAAAAATGTGTCACGATTTCATGACATGTTTGAGAGAAGAAGCTCGCAAAGAAAAGTGTCATGATTTCACGACATAATGTAGGAGAGAGAGTCCGATAGAAAAAGGTGTCACGATTTCGTGACATGTTTCGTTTTCATGGGCGAAATGCAGAGAGAGGCACAAGGCAGCGAAAGTGTCACGATTTTGTGACATGTCATGTTTTCGCTGGTGCTTGCAGAGAAGAGTGTACAAAAGTGAAAGATGTCATGATTTTGTGACATGTCATGTTTTCGTTGGTGCTTGCAGAGAAGAGTGTACGAAAGTGAAAGATGTCATAATTTTGCGACATGTCATGTTTTCGCTAGTGCAAGAAGAGAAGAGTGCAAGGAAGCGAAAGTGTCATGATTTTGTGACATGTTCTATTTTTGTGGGCAAGAGTCAGAGAAGTGCTCAAGGCAGCGAAGGTGTCACGATTTTATGACATGTTCTATTTTCATAGGTGCAAGATAAGAAAAGGACAAGGAGGCAAAAAGTGTCACGATATCATGACATGTCATGTTTTCACGGGTAAAAGGCAAGAATAGTACAAAGAGACATAAGTGTCATGATTTCGTGATAGGTCACAACAGCACGATTACGGATAGTTAACTAAAGTAGAAAGATAGTTGCAGAGGAAAATCATGCAGCCATTATAAGAAGAGTCAACTGAAGTTAGTGCAACAGTTACAGGGGCAGTTATAGATAGAAATCATGCAAGCTAAAATAAGCACGATGCATTAAATATAGAACGGCGATTACTGAGGCCCGTAAAGCAGTGTAACCGTCAAGCGGCAGTTATACTGAAAGTTCCACACAAGAAACAGAGCTATTAATAGAATGCATTTACAAATTACTATGTGATAAAGGAGTTACTTTCAGAAGTGTCTATTAATAGGGTGCATGCAGGATTATGGAAATTACAGAAGAATAGGTGTTTCAAGATGAAAATATTTTTATAAAAGGGTAGTTGCGTGGAGAATTAAGTGGCCGCTAAATGTGTGAAAGTGCTACCGAAAGAGGGTTAGAAGAGTGCTGTAAGAGAGCGAAAAGCAGAGTAGTAAGTGTTTACTATGTTTTGATAAATTATAGACCAGTCAGGGTTTTGTAAAAGTGAAGGCAATTTTATGTCATTGATATAGCTTTAAAAACTGTGATTCAAGTTGGTGCTTGGATAGGGGTTGGTGCTCCTTTCTGTTGGTGCAGATAAATGAGGGGTGGGTGCTCCTTCCAGTGGGTGCTGGTAAATGGATTGTAAAATTGGTGTTTTGCAACGGCTGGATTTGGACTATAGTCCAAGCAATCATTCTTGAGGAGTAGCCAAATTGGTGAACCTCGTTACATTGTGTGTTGTGGTGTGCTCTCTTGTGATAATTGCTTTATCTACTTTTAAGTTCTCTTTGCTTTAGCTTTAAGAGTTGTAGATTTGAATTTAAATAGCTACACTGATTCACCCCCCCTCTCAGTGTCATTGTGAGAATATCAATTGGTATCGAGCTAGGTTCTCGAACAAGCTTAATCGGCTAAGGTGATCTTGGAAGAAACACAATGGCGAGGTGGTGAAGGATTCTCATTAAACAAAGCTCCTTTGTTCGATGGAACTAATTACTCATTCCGGAGACTCGGGATGTAGACATATTTGTGTGCGTTGGGATACGACATTTGGGAGTCGGTGGAAAGTGGATACACAATACCCGCTACTCCTCCAACGGATCATCGTCGAGAATAAAAAGTTTGAGAATAACTCGAAAGCAAAGAATGCCATAATGTGTGGGCTAGTAGACAGTGAACTGATAAGGATCATGAGTTGTAAAACGACAAAATACATGTGGGACAAACTGAAGAGCATTCATGAAGGAGACAGCAAAACTCTTCATAAAAGATTTAATTCTAAAGTTTCTGTAATAGAAGAAGCTAAAGATCTAAATAATTTTAGCATGGACAAGATGCATGGTTCTTTGACTGCATACGAAATGAGAATAGGACAAACTAAGTCCATAGACAGAGAAGCTATTTTTAAAGCACACAAAAATATAAAAGCTGAACAAGAATCTGAGGATGAAGAGACATCGGATGAAACGGAAGCTAACTTTGTTCAGAAACTTATAAAGGGAAAAGAAAAATATAGAGGAAAGTTACCATTTAAGTGCTTCAATTATGGCACAAGAGGCTTGGTCATATTAGCTTTGACAATCTGGTAAAAATAAGTTCAAAAATGGCAGTAAGAGATATACCCACCATTGGCAAACCACTAAATAGCATCTGTGCTTCATGCCAAAAGGGGAAGCAAAATAGATCCACATTTAAATCAATGGAGTACTTCACTAGCAAACCTTTAGAGCTAATTCATACTGACTTATGTGGACCCATGAGAACACAAAGCATAAATGGTGACAAATACTTTATGTTGTGCATAGATGACTATTTCAGGATGACATGGGTACTATTTTTAAAGCTTAAATCAAATGCCTTTGAAATGTTCAAGACTTTCAAACACCAGGTTGAGAATCAAACAGAAAAAAGAATTAAATGCTTAATATCAGATAGAGGAGGAGAGTTTATTTCAGAGGCGTTTGCATAGTACTGTCAAAAATATGGGATCAGAAGACAGTTTTCAGTAGCAAGGACACCTTAGCAGAATGGTGTTGTTGAAATAAAAAATAGGACAGTGCAGGAAATGGCACGGACAATGTTGACAGAGAACAAAATAGCAGACAGATTCTAGAAAGAGGCAGTTCATACTACGATTTACATCCAAAATAGGTGCATGTTGAGGACACATGAAAGCAAAACTCCTTATGAGCTATGGTTCGGCAAAAAGGCAATAGCAAGATACTTCAAAGTCTTTGGCAGCAAGTGCTACATCAAAAGAACTGAAGATAATCTTGGTAAGTTTGAAGATAGAGCTGATGAAGGAATTTTTCTTGGCTATTCGACAAAAAGCAAAGCCTACACATGCTATAACAAAAGGCTAAAGAAAATTGTGGAGAGTGTCGATGTTAAGGTTGATGAAGGTAGGAAACAAAAAATTAGCTATGAATAAAACTACCCTATTTATGAAGAAGTTATTAAAGGGGATGAAGAAAAGGAAACAGAAGAGAATAAGGGAATTGACCCAGATGATTTAAGTATTGATCCAGAAGTAGAAGAAAACAAGAAATTCAAAACAGGCAGCTAGCAGAAAAATCATCCTAAAGAGCAAATTATTGGGGACCCCACAGTTGGTATATAGACAAGGAGAATAGTAGTAAGGAACTACTCTCTATTATCCAACATTGAGCCCAAAAATGTTGTTGAAGCAAGCACAGATGAAAGTTGGATGAAGGCAATAAACGAAGAACTAGATCAGATTGAGAAAAACAAAACTTGGGAGTTAGTACCAAGGCCTGCAAATAAAAACATAATCGGTACTAAATGGATTTTTTGAAATAAATTGAACGAAGACGGACAAGTTGTCAAAAATAAGGCAAGATTGGTCTGTAAAGGCTATGCTCAAGTTGAAGGTATTGATTTTGAAGAAACCTTTGCACCAGTGGCTAGAATCGAGGCAATCAGAATGTTTCTAGCTTTAGCTGTACACAAGAATTTCAAAGTTTATCAGATGGATGTGAAATCAGCATTTTTGAATGGAAAAATTAAAGAAGTTTATATTGAGCTTCTAGATGGTTTCCAACTCGGTGATAATCCCAACTTTGTTTGCAAGTTGAAGAAAGCTTTGTATGGCTTGAAACAGGCACCCAGAGCATGGTATGCAAGGCTGGATAACTATCTTATTCAATAGGGGTTCAAGAAAGGTATGGTGGACAGCAATCTGTATGTCAAAACAGAGAATGGCCATCTTATTGTCCTTGTTGTTTATGTAGATGATATCATTTTTGGCAATAGCAATGATAAGTCTTGTAGAGACATAGCAAATAAAATGAAGAAAGAATTTGAGATGTCTATGATTGGTGAACTTTCTTATTTCCTCGGACTACAAGTCAATCAAAATGAAAAGGGCATTTTTATCTCTCAAGTTAAATATGTGAAAGAAATGCTAAAAAAATTCACAATGGAGAATAGTAAACCTGTTAGCACTCCCATGACGACAGGTTGCAAGTTGAGCAAGGATGACAAATCTCCAGATGTTGATCAAACCATGTACAGATCTATGATTGGGAGCCTGCTATATTTAACGACCACTAGACCGGATATCTTGCAGGCGGTTTGCATAGTAGCAAGATTTCAAGCTAGTCCCAAAGAGACTCATGTGACAGCTGTGAAGAGGATTCTTCGGTATCTCAAGGGTACTATGGAGTATGGATTATGGTATCCAAAAGGTAAGGACTTCACTCTTATTGCATATTCATATGTAGATTGGGCAAGATGTATAGATGACAGAAAGAGTACCAATGGAGGAGCATTTTATCTTGGAGACAGGCTGGTAGCATGGCACAGCAAGAAACAAGAATCAGTCTCTCTATCCACAGCAGAGGCAAAATGCATTGCAGCAACAACGTGTTATACATAGATATTATGGATGAGACAAACCCTGAAATATCTTGGTATTCACTTCAAAGAGCCAATTTTAATTAAATGTGATAACACCAGTGCTATTTACATCTTGAAGAATCAGGTTATGCATTCTCGAACCAAACATATTGCAATCCGGTATCACTTTTTGAAGGATAAAGTTGCGGAAGGTGAGGTTAAATTGGATTTTGTTTCAACTACAGAGCAAGTAGCGGACATCTTCACAAAATAGTTGCCCAAAGAAGTTTTTGAGTACCTTTGGAGTAAGTTGGGAGTGGTCACGTTTCCCAAGAATTGACTAGCAATTGGGACCACATTCTCAAGGGGAGCATTTATGTCTGTGTTTATAGTTTTGCTCATATTCATGATTTTTGCTAACTATAACAATGTTTGTCTGAGAATGTTGTGCATAGACTCGGGGGAATCTGTAGCGACCCTCTGGTATTATTGTCAAAGGGGGAGAAGAATTACAGAAATTACACATGTGTTGCCAACAATTCCAAAGGGGGAGATTGTTGAGCAAGGTGCAGAAATAGTATTGTCATTGTTGTCAACACAGACAGATAGATCGATTGATGCAGTGGACAAGAGTTCAGAGGTCAGTCAGAGCATGTACAGTGAATATCCAAGAAGATAAAAGTGGCCCATATTCAAAAGATCAAAGAAAAATACAAGTAAGAAAACTGTCGCGATATCGCGACATGTTTGGTCGGAAAGAAAAACTATCGCAATTTCGTGACATATCGAAGGAGAGAGAAAATGCTGGAAAAAATATCATGATTTCATGACATATCGGAGGAGAGAGAAAATGCAAGCAAAACTATCACGATTTCATGACATGTTCGAAGAGAGAGAAAGCGCAAGGAAAACTGTCATGATTTCGCGACATGTTGGACGAAAGAGAAAGCGCAAGGAAAACTGTCATGATTTCATGACATGTTTGAAGAGAGAGAAAGCGCAAGGAAAACTGTCATGATTTCATGACATGTTGGAAGAAAGAGAAAGCGCAAGGAAAACTGTCACGATTTCACGACATGTTCGAAGAGAGAGAAAGAGCAAGGAAAACTGTCATGATTTCGTGACATGTTGGACGAAAGAGAAAGCACAAGGAAAATTGTCATGATTTCATGACATGTTGGAAGAGAGATAAAGCGCAAGGAAAACTATCATGATTTCATGACATGTTTGAAGAGAAGGCGCAAGCAAAGAAAATTGTCATGATTTCGCGACATGTTTGGAGAGAAAGAGCTTGCAAAGAAAAGTGTCATGATTTCACGATGGGGAAAGTGTCACGATTTTGACAGGTTTGAGAGAAAGAGCTCGCAAGGAAAAGTGTCACGATTTCATGACAATTTGCAAGAAGGATGGTATGGACGAAAAAGTGTCACGATTTCATGACATGTTCGAGAGAAAGAGCTCGCAAGGAAAAGTGTCATGATTTTGCGACAATTTGCAAGAAGGATAGTACGGACAAAAATGTGTCACGATTTCGTGACATGTTTGAGAGAAGGAGCTCGCAAAGAAAAGTGTTGCGATTTCACAACAATCTGCAAGAGAGGCAGTACGGACGAAAATGTGTCACGATTCATGACATGTTTGAGAGAAGAAGCTCGCAAAGAAAAGTGTCACGATTTCACGACATAATGTAGGAGAGAGATTCTGATAGAAAAATGTGTCACGATTTCGTGACATGTTTCGTTTTCACGGGTGAAATGCAGAAGAGTGCACAAGGCAGCGAAAGTGTCACGATTTTGTGACATGTCATGTTTTCGCTGGTGCTTGCAGAGAAGAGTGTACGAAAGCGAAAGATGTCATGATTTCACGACATGTCATGTTTTCGCTGGTGCTTGCAGAGAAGAGTGTACGAAAGTGAAAGATGTCATGATTTCGTGACATGTCATGTTTTCGCTAGTGCAAGCAGAGAAGAGTGCAAGGAAGCAAAAGTGTCGTGATTTCGTGACATGTTCTATTTTCGTGGGCAAGAGACAGAGAAGAGCTCAAGGCAGCGAAAGTGTCACGATTTCGTGACATGTTCTATTTTCATAGGTGCAAGCTAAGAAAAGGACAAGGAGGCAAAAAGTGTCGTGATATCACGACATGTCATGTTTTCATGGGTAAAAGGTGAGAAGAGTACAAAGAGACAGAAGTGTCACGATTTCGTGATAGGTCACAACAACACGATTACGGATAGTTAACTGAAGTAGAACGATAGTTGCAGAGGAAAATCATGCAGCCATTATAAGAAGAGTCAACTGAAGTTAGTGCGACAGTTACAGAGGTAGTTATAGATAGAAATCATGCAAGCTAAAATAAGCACAGTGCATTAAAGATAGAACGGCAGTTATAGGGCCCGTAAAGTAGTGTAACCGTCAAGCGAAAGTTATACTGAAAGTCCCACACAAGAAATAGAGCTATTAATAGAATGCATGTACAAATTACTATGTGATAAAGGAGTTACTTTCAGAAGTGTCTATTAATAGGGTGCATGCAGGATTATGGAAGTTACAGAAGAATAGGTGTTTCAAGATGAAAATATTGTTATAAAAGGGTAGTTGCGTGGAGAATTAAGTTGCCGCTAAATGTGTGAAAGTGCTACCGAAAGAGGGTTAGAAGAGTGTTGTAAGAGAGCGACAAGCAAAGCAGTAAGTGTTTACTATGTTTTGATAAATTATAGACCAGTCAGGGTCTTGTAAAAGTGAAGGCATTTTTATGTCATTGATATAGCTTTCAAAACTGTGATCCAAGTTGGTGCTTGGATAGGGGTTGGTGCTCCTTTTTGTTGGTGCAGATAAATCGAGGGGTTGGTGCTCCTTCCAGTGGGTGCTTGGTAAATGGATTGTAAAATTGGTGTTTTGCAAAGGCTGGATTTGGACCGTAGTCCAAGCGGTCATTCTTGAGGAGTAGCCAAATTGGTGAACCTCGTTACATTGTGTGTTGTGGTGTGCTCTCTTGTGATAATTGCTTTACCTGCTTTTAAGTTCTCTTTGCTTCAGCTTTAAGAGTTGTAGATTTGAATTTAAATAGCTACACTGATTCACCCCCCCTCTCAGTGTCATTGTGAGAATATCAATTGGTATCAAAGCTAGGTTCCTGAATAAGCTTAATCAGCTAAGGTGATCTTGGAAGAAACACAATGGCAGGTGGTGAAGGATTCTCATCAAACAAAGCTCCTTTGTTCGATGGAACTAATTACTCATTCTAGAGACTCAGGATGCAGACATATTTGTGTGCGTTGGGATACGACATTTGGGAGTCAGTGGAAAGTGGATACACAATACCCGCTACTCCTCCAACAGATACTATCGAGAAGAAAAAGTTTGAGAATAACTCCAAAGCAAAGAATGCCATAATGTGTGGGCTAGTAGATAGTGAACTGATAAGGATCATGAGCTGTAAAATGACAAAAGACATGTGGGACAAACTGAAGAGCATTCATGAAGGAGACAGCAAGATCAAGGAAGCTAAGCTACAAACGCATCGAGCTCAGTTCGAAGCATTAAAAATGAATGACGATGAGAACATAGAGGCCTATATGTTGAGAGTCAATGGAATCATTAATGCGATCAGAGGACTCGACGAAGAAATCGAAGATGCGGTCGTCATGAAAAAGGTACTTAGAACTCTTCACAAAAGATTTAATTCTAAAGTTTTTGCAATAGAAGAAGCTAAAGATCTAAATAATTTTAGCATGGACGAGATGCATGGTTCTTTGACTGCATACGAAATGAGAATAGGACAAACTAAGCCCATAGACAGAGAAGCTACTTTTAAAGCACACAAAAATATAAAAGCTGAACAAGAATCTGAGGATGAAGAGACATCGGATGAAACGGAAGCTAACTTTGTTCGAAAACTTATAAAGGGAAAAGGAAAATATAGAGGAAAGTTACCATTTAAGTGCTTCAATTGTGGAGGCGTCGGTCACTTTGCGGCTAAGTGTCCAATGAATGAGAAAACCAAAAGTGATGAAGGGTCACACCAAGAAAGAAGTGACTGGAAGAAGAAACCAAATTTTAGAAAAAGCAACTTCAAAAAAAAAAGTTTCATATCCAAGAATGTCGGCTCTTCCGAAGATAGCTCGGGTGAGGATTCCGAAGAAGAAACAGGTGAAGCTCTGTTCATGGCATTTGAAGAAGAAAAAATAGAAGAAAAATAGGAAGGTGATAAAAACATTAAGGATGAGGCTAAAGTATATCTGGAAGGAGAGTTGGTTGCTGCACTTAAAGAGTTGAGTACAGAAAGGAAAAAGAATAAAAAGGTCTCAAGAAAGCTTGAGGATGCGAATGACATAATAAACAGTTTGAAAGTACAAACAGAAGAATTTAAGAAAATGTCTGAAGAACTCAAAGTTCAATTAACCATGAAAATAGATGAGTGCAGCAAACTAGAAGAAGAGATTGTTGTCTTAAGAATGCGGCTAGAAGAAAAGAATCAAAAATTGAGTTGCTATCACAAACTTGAAGGAAGTTCTACGAAGCTTGAAAAGATTATAAATAGTCAGAGGACTACGAGGCATCAAATTTGGCTTGGGCTTTGTCGAAGGAGAATCGTCAAGTGGATCAAAGGCCATAACTGTAGAACCAGTAAAGAAAGAAGATAAGATCAAGGTTGATCAAGGAAAAATGAATCATGCAAAAGAAAGCAATAATGCCAGGCACGAGAAGAGTGCTGACAATGAGGGATTCACAAAAGTCACACATCAAAGGAGAAGAAAATTTGTGGCTCCTACTACAAAATGGCAAAGACCAACTCCCAGGTTCAATCAATCCTTTTCTGGTTATTTTTTTAAATGCAATGCTTACGGTCATAAGATTTTAGACTGCATTTATAATATAGGACAAAGAAATTTCACTAGTAGAAATGTCTTTTCACCCTTGATGGATTATGCAATAGAATGCTATAACTGTCATAACTTTGGACACATTGCAAGAAACTGTAGAAGCACATATGCAGCAAATAAATATCAGGGAAGAAGATCTCAACCAAACAGTTTAAGGCAAAACAAAAAATTCCCAAAAAAACATGCACAGGCTACTGACAAAGAAAAGTCTAAACAAGTGACCAAAACTGTAGTCAAACCAGAGTGGAAAGAAAAGGAGCGAACCAAGGAAGAAAAGGAATCCTTGATTGTACAGATAACATTCAAAGCACAGAAAAAATTTGCACCATGGATATTGGATAGTGGATGCTCCAGTCACATGACAGGAGATAAACAAAAATTTGAAAAGTTACAGAAATATGAAGGGGGCTCTTTAAAGTTTGGAAATAATGATGGAGCCAAGATAGTTGGCAAAGGATCAGTCAAGATAAGTGATGGAAAGATCAATTCCAAAGAAGTTCTGTTTGTGATTGGTTTGAAGCACAACTTATCGAGCGTAAGTCAAATCCGTGACAGAGGTCATGAAGTCATCTTTAAGAAGCAGGGATGTGAAGTCGAAAAAGCACACAGTGGGAAGGCGATAGCTACTTGGATCGAGGACTTCTGGAAATCTATATACTCTCTCAGAGACTTCGAAGGAGCATGTTTGATTGGACAGGAAGATGAAAATTGGTTGTGGCACAAGAGGCTTGGTCATATTAGCTTTGACAATCCGGTAAAAATAAGTTCAAAAAGGGAAATAAGAGATATACCCACCATTGGCAAACCATTAAATAGCATCTGTGCTTCATGCCAAAAGGGGAAGCAAACTAGATCCACATTTAAATCAAAGGAATACTTCACCAGCAAACCTTTAGAGCTAATTCATACTGACTTATGTGGACCCATGAGAACACAAAGCATAAATGGTGACAAATACTTTATGTTGTGCATAGATGACTATTCCAGGATGACATGGGTACTATTTTTAAAGCTTAAATCAGATGCCTTTGAAATGTTCAAGACTTTCAAACACCAGGTTGAGAATCAAACAGGAAAAAGAATTAAATGCTTAAGATCAGATAGAGGAGGAGAGTTTATCTCAGAGGAGTTTGCAGAGTACTGTCAAAAATATGGGATCAGAAGACAATTTTTAGCAGCAAGGACACCTCAGCAGAATGGTGTTGTTGAAAGAAAAAATAGGACAGTGCAGGAAATGGCATGGACAATGTTGACAGAGAACAAAATAGCAGACAGATTCTAGAAAGAGGCAGTTCATACTATGGTTTACATCCAAAATAGGTGCATGTTGAGGACACATGAAAGCAAAACTCCTTATGAGCTATGGTTCGGAAAAAATGCAATAGCAAGATACTTCAAAGTCTTTGGCATCAAAAGAACTGAAGATAATCTTGGTAAGTTTGAAGATAGAGCTGATGAAGGAATTTTTCTTGGCTATTCGACAAAAAGCAAAGCCTACACATGCTATAACAAAAGGCTAAAGAAAATTGTGGAGAGTGTCGATGTTAAGGTTGATGAAGGTAGGGAACAAGAAATTAGCCATGAAGAAAAATACCCTATTTATGAAGAAGTTATTGAAGGAGATGAAGAAAAGGAAATAGAAGAGAATAAGGAAATTGACCCAGATGATTTAAGTATTGATCCAGAAGTAGAAGAAAACAAGAAATTCAAAACAAGCAGCTGGCAGAAAAATCATCCCAGAGAGCAAATTATTGGGGACCCCACAGTTGGTATTCAGACAAGGAGAACAGTAGTAAGGAACTACTCTCTATTATCCAGCATTGAGCCCAAAAATGTTGTTGAAGCAAGCACAGATGAAAGTTGGATGAAGGCAATAAATGAAGAACTAGATCAGATTGAGAAAAACAAAACTTGGGAGTTAGTACCAAGGCCTGCAAATAAAAATATAATCGGTACTAAATGGATTTTTTGAAACAAATTGAACGAAGACGGACAGGTTGTCAAAAATAAGGCAAGATTGGTCTGTAAAGGCTATGCTCAAGTTGAAGGTATTGATTTTGAAGAAACCTTTGCACTAGTGGCTAGACTCGAGGCAATCAAAATGTTTCTGGCTTTAGCTGTACACAAGAATTTCAAAGTTTATCAGATGGATGTGAAATCAGCATTTTTGAATGGAAAACTTGAAGAAGAAGTTTATATTGAGCAGCCAGATGGTTTCCAACTCGGTGATAATCCCAAATTTGTTTGCAAGTTGAAGAAATATTTGTATGGCTTGAAATAGGCACCCAGAGCATGGTATGCAAGGCTGGATAACTATCTTATTCAACAGGGGTTCAAGAAAGGTATGGTGGACAACAATTTGTATGTCAAAACAGAGAATGGCCATCTTATTGTCCTTGTTGTTTATGTAGATGATATCATTTTTGGCAGTAGCAATGATAAGTCTTGTAGAGACATAGCAAATAAAATGAAGAAAGAATTTGAGATGTCTATGATTGGTGAACTTTCTTATTTCCTCAGACTACAAGTCAATCAAAATGAAAAGGGCATTTTTATCTCTCAATTTAAATATGTGAAAGAAATGCTGAAAAAATTCACAATGGAGAATAGTAAACCTGTTAGTAAACCTGTTAGCACTCTCGTGATTTCGTGACATATCGGAGGACAGAGAAAATGCAAGCAAAACTATCACGATTTCATGACATGTTCGAAGAGAGAGAAAGCATAAGGAAAACTGTCATGATTTCACGACATGTTGGACGAAAGAGAAAGTGCAAGGAAAACTGTCGTGATTTCATGACATGTTTGAAGAGAGAGAAAGCACAAGGAAAACTGTCATGATTTCATGACATGTTGGAAGAAAGAGAAAGCGCAAGGAAAACTGTCACGATTTTGCGACATGTTCGAAGAGAGAGAAAGAGCAAGGAAAACTGTCGCGATTTCGTGACATGTTGGACAAAAGAGAAAGCACAAGAAAAACTGTCACGATTTCACGACATGTTGGAAGAGAGAGAAAGTGCAAGGAAAATTGTCACGATTTCATGACATGTTTGAAGAGAAGGCGCAAGCAAAGAAAATTGTCGTGATTTCACGACATGTTCGGAAAGAAAGAGCTTGCAAAGAAAAGTGTCACGATTTCGTGACAATTTGCAAGAAGGATGGTATGGACGAAAAAGTGTCACGATTTCGAGACATGTTTGAGAGAAAGAGCTCGCAAGGAAAAGTGTCACGATTTCATGACAAGTTTGCAGAGAAGGATGGTACGGACGAAAAAGTGTCACGATTTCATGACAGGTTCGAGAGAAAGAGCTCACAAGGAAAAGTGTCATGATTTTGCGACAATTTGCAAGAGAGATAGTACGGATGAAAATGTGTCACGATTTTGTGACATGTTTGAGAGAAGGAGCTCGCAAAGAAAAGTGTCGCGATTTCACGAAAATTTGCAAGAGGAGGCACTGACGGAGAAAAATGTGTCACGATTTTGCGACATGTTTGAGAGAAGAAGCTCACAAAGAAAAGTGTCACGATTTCACGACATAATGTAGGAGAGAGAGTCCGATAGAAAAATGTGTCACGATTTCGTGACATGTTTCATTTTCACGGGCGAAATGCAGAGAGAGGCACAAGGTAGCGAAAGTGTCATGATTTTGTGACATGTCATGTTTTCACTGGTGCTTGCAGAGAAGAGTGTACGAAAGTGAAAAATGTCATGATTTCGTGACATGTCATGTTTTTGCTGGTGCTTGCAGAGAAGAGTGTACGAAAGTGAAAGATGTCATAATTTCGTGACATGTCATGTTTTCGCTAGTGCAAGCAGAGAAGAGTGCAAGGAAGCGAAAGTGTCATGATTTTGTGACATGTTCTATTTTTGTGGGCAAGAGTCAGAGAAGTGCTCAAGGCAACGAAGGTGTCACGATTTCGTGACATGTTCTGTTTTCATAGGTGCAAGCTGAGAAAAGGACAAGGAGGCAAAAAGTGTCGCGATATCGTGACATGTCATGTTTTCATGGGTAAAAGGCAAGAAGAGTACAAAGAGACAGAAGTGTCATGATTTCGTGATAGGTCACAACAACATGATTACGGATAGTTAACTGAAGTAGAACGACAGTTACAGGGGCAGTTGCAGAGGAAAATCATGTAGCCATTATAAGAAGAGTCAACTGAAGTTAGTGCAACAGTTACAGGGGCAGTTATAGATAGAAATCATGCAAGCTAAAATAAGCACAGTGCATTAAATATAGAACGGCAGTTATAGGGCCCGTAAAGTAGTGTAACCGTCGAGCGACAGTTATACTGAAAGTTCCACACAAGAAACATAGCTATTAATAGAATGCATTTAAAAATTACTATGCGATAAAGGAGTTACTTTCAGAAGTGTCTATTAATAGGGTGCATGTAGGATTATGGAAATTACAGAAGAATAGGTGTCTCAAGATGAGAAATAGGGTTATAAAAGGGTAGTTGCGTGGAGAATTAAGTGGCCGCTAAATGTGTGAAAGTGCTACCGAAAGAGGGTTAGAAGAGTGTTGTAAGAGAGCGACAAGCAGAGTAGTAAGTGTTTACTATGTTTTGATAAATTATAGACCAGTCAGGGTCTTGTAAAAGTGAAGGCATTTTTATGTCATTGATATAGCTTTCAAAATTGTGATTCAAGTTGGTGCTTGGATAGGGGTTGGTGCTCCTTTCTATTGGTGCAGATAAATCAGGGGTTGGTGCTCCTTCCAGTGGGTGCTGGTAAACGGATTGTAAAATTGGTGTTTTGTAAAGGCTAGATTTGGATCGTAGTCCAAGTAGTCATTCTTGAGGAGTAGCCAAATTGGTGAACCTCGTTACATTGTGTGTTGTGGTGTGCTCTCTTGTGATAATTGCTTTACCTGCTTTTAAGTTCTCTTTGTTTCAGCTTTAAGAGTTGTAGATTTGAATTTAAATAGCTACACTGATTCACCCCCCCTCTCAGTATCATTGTGAGAATATCAAAATATATTGTTTTAAAATGGCAGTTGCATGTAGAAGAAAAATAGCCGCTCAGAATTGAAAAATGTGCAGCCATAAAGAGGGAAGGTGTCGCTAATAAAATAATATATGTGCTGAGAAAAGGTTGTTGAAGAGAGCTGTAAGAATGTGCATATAAGTTAAGAATTAGGGTTGAGCTCTGAACTGTGTAAGAGAGTAGATAAGAATGTCAAAGAGTCATAAATGAGTAGAGAAGGTTGTTAGAGCACAGAGAAGGTTGTCAGAGCGCAGTAAGCATAATGGTAAGAGTGATCCGTTAGGTTGAGATCTGGGTGGGTAGAGATATATGAGAAAAGCCAAAGAGACAAATTTAGCAGAGTGAGAGCACTACTGAGATAAGAGCGATGGAGAAAGAGCACAGTTGATAGAGTGTGACTGAGAGAGTGTGGCTAAAAGTGCGTAGAAGGAATATGTGTTTCCTGAATTGAAAGAGAGGTTGGATGAGCAATAGACCAGTGAGGGTCTTGTAAAAGTGAAGGCATATTTATGTCAATCTAAGATTCAAAATAGAAATCCAAGTTGGTGCTTGGAATCAGGGGTTGGTGCTCCTTCCAAGTTGGTGCTGGATAAATTAGGGGTTGGTGCTCCTTCCAGTGGGTGCTGGTAAACTGTTTGTAAAGTTGGTGCTTTGCAAAGGCTAGATTTGGATGGGAGTCCAAGCAGTCTATTTTTGAGGAGTAGCCAAAACTGGTGAACCTCGTTAAATCGTGTGTTGTGGAATGCTCTCTTGTTATATTTGCTTTATCTGTTTTAAGTTCTCCTTGCTTCAACTTTAAGAGTTGTAGATTTGAAATTTAAATAGCTACACTGATTCACCCCCCCTCTCAGTGCCATTGTAAGACTAACAATTGGTATCAGAGCCAAGTTCCCAGTTTTGGCTAAATCAGTCAAGGTTGATCTTGGATTAGTACACAATGGCTAAAAAGAATAGATCCTCCTTCAAAAAGGCATCCCAATCAGTTTCAGTTTTTGTAGAAGAGAAAATTGAACCAGAAAAGGTAGAAGAAGTGAATCCTAAAGTTTGTGATGAAAATCTTGAGATTGAAGTAGATTTAGAAGGTGAGTTGATCTCTGCACTTGAAGAGTTGAGTATAGAAAAGAAAAAGAACAAAAGAATGTCCAAGAAGTTAGAAGAATATGGGGATGAGATTGAAGATCTCTTCCTACAAGTTCAAAAGGCCAAGAAATCAGAAGAAGCCTTGAAGACACACCTGGATGATGAGGATGATGTATGCAGCACAAGTAAAGAGGAATCTAACAAAGTTATTGTTGATCTAAAGCTGCAAGTAGAACAATACAAAAGGATTGAAGATATTCTCAAGTCTCAAATCAATGAGAAAGAGACTGTTTGCTGCCAACAAGAAGAAGAGATTGTTTCATTGAAGAAACAACTAGAAGAGGCCAACATAAATCTCAAATATGAGAAGAGCACTGAATTACTAGATAAAATGAGAAAGCAACAAAGAAGCTCCACGGATAAGTCTGGTCTTGGATATGAAGCTGAACAACCGTCATCTTCCAAAAGTACAGAAAAGAAGAAGTCCACTGCTGAAGGATCGAAGCAAGAAAAGTCTGAAGCTGAATCTTCAAAAGGAAGAAAATATCAAAGAAGATCTACAACAAAGCAACCACAACAAAAGAGGTTCTCTCACTCTCACTCTTTTAATAATAATGCTTTTAATGGCTATTGTTCTAAATGCAACTGCTATGGTCACAAGGCAATTTATTGTGGACTGAACAATAGATCAAAAAGTTATGCTGATAAAAACACATCTGCTTTCCTGAGTGAACACCCTGTGCAATGTTTTAAATGTAATGGCCATGGGCACATAGCAAGGTTTTGTCCAAGAACTTCTATATCCAATCTAAGGCAAGACCATAGATTTCATCATACACACAGAATGCAATGCAGACAGGGAATAAAACATGTGCAATGTTTTAAATGTAATGGTCAAGGGCACATAGCAAGGTTCTGTCCAAGCACTTCTGTATCTAATCTAAGGCAAAACCCTAGATTTCATCAGACACAAAGAGGGCAACACAGACAGGGAACATATCATGTGCATAAAAGAAAGGAAAATAATCATCCATCAAGGATGCACAAGAGACAACCCCGCAAGAGAAATGTTCAAGTTCACGAACAAGGGCAAAATAGGGATGTAGTTGAAAAACTCAAGCCCAAGTTCAGGAAAGTCTGGAGAAAGACAGAAGAAAGGGAATCATGTCTCCTTGGATTGAAGGAGACTACTCCGCTATTGCACTAAGCCACTCCAGGTGGCACATCCTCAGGGGGAGCGATATTAAAGTCTTATTTTAAATGCTCCTATGTATTTGTTTGGTTATCTGAGGATGAAAGGCAAGTAGTCGGGATATTGTTGTTTCAGTTGTCAAGTGTGTTTTCAGTTCTTGTAGTTGTTTGTGGAGGTGCCGTGAAGGGTAGTGATTGAATTGAGAATCGTCACCATTGGTAGTATTGCTTATGTCATTGTTGTTCTATTGATGGTTCTTACTGCCACTATTCATAGCTATGGATTATAACAGTTTAGATTGTTTTTGTTTAATGAAAGAATGCTTGCCCTAGCTGTGTATTTGTGTTTCGATAATAGCAGCGTGTATTTGTTCGACACATTGATGATTAAGATTGTGAGATCTTTCATGACGCCTTGGTGAAATTATTTAATTCACAGACAGTTTCATTTTAACTATTGATAAAATGCCAATCCGAGGTTAAGAAGTATGAGGTTGAGTAAGGTGCACTATGGTTGGCCATAAAGTGTTTGACAAAATGTCTTCTCCTAATTTGCACAGTTGAAAGTAAGGTGTGATCTGCAGTATCGTAGAAAACATAGATCAGGTTGTAAATATAAAAAGGAATTTGGTTGTGTGTACATATTTGATGCTTACACAAAGTTGAAAGTGGATTGAGGTAGCCTACTGGATTCTCACTAAAGAGAGAGACAAACAGCTGTCATTAGGTTCAAGCTTGTTGAGAATATCCAAGATGCATTTGCATGATGCTATGCAGAACATTGGATCGATGGAGACAAAGATGTTGGAGTATATACAATTATTGTATGCCTTCACTAACAGTGGACAAGTTTGAGTTTGCAAAGCAACAGAGGGTAGTTGCACAGAAGACAGTGGTCCAGTCATGTTCTTACACATGTTATATTGGTGAAGTTGACGGTGATGGTGTCATTCACTAGTTATTGCTGCTATTCACATTATTGATATTGTTGATGCCTATTATGCTTATCATGATGTTGTCAATCAGTGAAATGAAGTGGTCTTGGACTCAGGGGAGCATTTATGCATTTTTTTATCATTATTGCTCATGTTTATGCTTTTTGCTAACTGTAATAATTTTTGCTTGAGAATGTTGTGCATGGACTCAGGGGGAGTTTTGCATCCACCCTTTGGTATTATTGTCAAAGGGGGAGAAGAATTACAGGTAATTGCACACAATTACGTGTGTTGCCAACAATTCCAAAGGGGGAGATTGATGAGCAAGGTGCAACCAAAGTATTGTCATTGTTGTCAACACAGTCAAGTTGATCAGTTGATGCAATGGACAGGAGTTCATTGATGAGCAAGGTGCAGCCAAAGTGCAATGGACAGGAGTTCATTGATGAGCAAGGTGCAGCCAAAGTATAATGGACAGGAGTTCATTGTTGAGCAAGGTGCAGCCAAAGTATTGTCATTGTTGTCAACATAGACAGAGGATCGGTTGATGCAATGGACAGGAGTGCAGAGGTCATTAGATAGATCGGTTGATGAAGTGAACAAGAGTTCAGAGCAGTCAGAGCATGTACAATGAATTTCCAAGAAGACAGAAGTGGCCCAGATTCAAAGGATCAAAGAAAAAGACAAGTAAGAAAACTGTCACGATATCGCGACATGTTTTCTATCGCGATATCGTGACATGTTTGAGGAGAGAGAAAGCACAAGAAAAACTGTCGCGATTTCGTGACATGTTTGATGAAAGAGAAAGTGCAAGGAAAAACTATCATGATTTCGTGACATGTTCGAAGAAGAAGCGCATGCAGGAAAAACTGTCATGATTTCATGACATGTTCGGAGAGAAGGCGCAAGCAAAGAAAACTGTCACGATTTCGTGACATGTTTGGAGAGAAGGAGCTCGCAAAGAAAAGTGTCACGATTTCATGACATGTCTGCAAGAGAGGGCAAGACGGACAAAAATGTGTCACGATTTTGTGACATGTTTGAGAGAAGGAGCTTGCAAAGAAAAGTGTCACGATTTCACGACAATCTGTAAGAGAGGCAGTACGGACAAAAATGTGTCACGATTTCGTGACATGTTTGAGAGAAGGAGCTCGCAAAGAAAAGTGTCATGATTTTATGACAATCTGCAAGAGAGGCAGTACGGACGAAAATGTGTCACGATTTCGTGACATGTTTGAGAGAAAGAGCTTGCAAGGAAAAGTGTCACGATTTCACGACAATTTGCAAGAGGAAGCGCTAAGGAGAAAAAGTGTCACGATTTTGTGACATGTTGGGTTTTCACGATCCGATGAGAAGAAAAGTGCTAAGGAGAAAAAGTGTCACGATATCACGACATATTATAGGAGAGAGAAAGGCAAGATAAAAAGTGTCACGATTTTGCGACAATTTGAGAGGAAGCGCTAAGGAGAAAAAGTGTCATGATTTCACGACATGTCGGGTTTTCGCAATCCGAAGGGAAGAAAAGTGCTAAGGTGAAAATGTGTCACGATTTCGTGACATGTTCCATTTTTGTGGGCGAAAGCGAGAAGAGTGCATAAGGAAGCGAAAAGTGTCACGATTTCATGACATGTCATGTTTTCGCTGGTGCATGCCGAGAAGAGTGCAAGGAAGCGAAAAGTGTCACGATTTCGTGACATGTCATGTTTTCGCTGGTGCATGCCGAGAAGAGTGCAAGGAAGAGAAAAGTGTCACGATTTCATGACATGTCATGTTTTTGCTAGTGCAAGCAGAGAAGAATGCAAGGAAGCAAAAAGTGTCACGATTTCATGACATGTCATGTTTTCGCGGTGCATGCAGAGAAGAGTGCAAGGAAGCAAAAAGTGTCACGATTTCGTGACATGTCATGTTTTCATGGGTGCAAGCCGAGAAGAGGACAAGGAGGCAAAAAGTGTCACGATATCGTGACATGTCATGTTTTCACGGTCAAACGCCAAGAAAAAGTCAAAGGGGCAGAAATGTCACGATTTCGCGACAGGTCGCATTGGCATGATGGAAGAAGAAGAACCCAGTCGAAGTAAAATTATCTGAAGTCGTACGATAGTAACAGAGGCAGTTACAGAAAGAATTCATGCAGCCAGAATAAGAAGAGTTAACTAGAGTCAGAACTATAGTTGCAGAGGAAAAATCAGGCAGATAAAATAAGAAGAGTTAACTAGAGTCAGAACTACAGTTGCAGGGGGTGTTGCAAAGAAAATCATGCAGGAAAAATAAAGAAGAGTTAATTGGAGTCAGAACTGCAGTTACAGGGGGTAGTTACAGAATAAAATTATGCAGCTAAAATTAGAACAGTGCATTAAAGATAGAACGGTTGTTACAGGGCCGTGACGCTGTGAAACTGTCAGAGCGGTGGCCATACTGAGAATCCCAATTAAAGAGACAAATCTATTAATAGGTTGCATGTAAGAATATTGTGTTAGAAAGGAGTTACTTACAGGAGTAGCTATTAATAGGCTACATGCAAGATTATGGAAGTTACAGAAGACTTAGGGTTTCAAAATGAAATATATTGTTTTAAAATGGCAGTTGCATGTAGAAGAAAAAGAGCCGCTCAGAATTGAAAAATGTGCAGCCATAAAGAGGGAAGGTGCCGCTGATAAAATAATATATGTGCTAAGAAAAGGTTGTTGAAGAGAGCTGTAAGAATGTGCATATAAGTTAAGAATTAGGGTTGAGCTTTGAACTATGTAAGAGAGCAGATAAGAATGTCAGAGAGCCGTAAATGAGCAGAGAAGGTTGTCAAAGCACAGAGAAGGCTATCAGAGCATAGTAAGCAAAGTGGTAAGAGTGATCTATTAGGTTGAGCTCTGTGTGGGTAGAGATATATGAGAAAAGTTGAAGAGACAAATTTAGTGGAGTGAGAGCACTACTGAGACAAGAGCGGTGGAGAAAGAGCGCAGCTGATAGAGTGTGACTGAGAGAGTGTGGCTAAAAGTGCGTAGAAGGAATATGTGTTTCCTGAATTGAAAGAGAGGTTGGGTGAGCAATAGACTAGTGAGGGTCTTGTAAAAGTGAAGGCATATTTATGTCAATCTAAGATTCAAAATAGAAATCCAAGTTGGTGCTTGGAATCGTGGGTTGGTGCTCCTTCCCGTTGGTGCAGATAAATTAGGGGTTGGTGCTCCTTCCAGTGGGTGCTGGTAAACTATTTGTGAAGTTGGTGCTTTGCAAAGGCTGGATTTGGATGGAAGTCCAAGCAGTCTATTTTTGAGGAGTAGCCAAAACTGGTGAACCTCGTTAAATCGTGTGTTGTGGAATGCTCTCTTGTTATATTTGCTTTATCTATTTTAAGTTCTCCTTGCTTCAGCTTTAAGAGTTGTAGATTTGAAATTTAAATAGCTACACTGATTCACCCCCCCTCTCAGTGCCATTGTAAGACTAACATTTTGAAGGGTTTTTCATGTGCCTCTGGTTTGGGATATCCCTAGGACCTTAAGCTTTCTAGGTTGTTTTAGAAATCCTTTTTTCTTGGTGCTCTTAGTGTGTCCCAGGTTTTTTACAAGTTTCTACTTGGTGCCAGGATTCAGAGGTTCTCAAGGTGTGGTGTGTTGTGGCTTTGGGAGAGTTGCTTCTTGAGTAGTTTTGCATAGTATATTTCTGGTATGGGAGGGACCATGTGCTTATTCCTGTGACTACTCTTTGGGTTCATGGATGTGGTATTCTTGGTGGTTTCTTAGCATTTTTCATGGTTTTGAGTGGGGTCTCTACGTTACTTATTGTTGTAATCCCATTGGTCTTCCTTATCTAGTTCCCCGAAGTTGTTTTTTGGTGGTGCTGAAGGTTATCTTAGATTTATTGCTATATTTTTTTGGTCTAAGTAGACCTATGCTTAACACCTATAGCTTGTTCATGTTGTGGCTCCTTCCTTTTGGGTTCCCCTAGAACTTCCATACCTCTTTCCTTTGGCTTGTGGTTCTGCTTCTGCTGCTTTCTCTACTTCTTTTGATGTCTTTGTAGTTCAACCTCATTTTAAGGGGATTCCGTAGCCTATGGAGATCCTTAGTTTGCTATTCCATTTTTTAGACCTATGCAAGATGTTGTTCTAGTATTTTTCTTACATCCCTACATGTTTCCTGGCCCTCCCTCGATGGGTTTTTTTCTTGGTGGCTCCTCTATTCCATCTTGTTGTTCAAGGTGGTTTTGTGTTTTGTGGTTTTGTTATTCTATTATTTCCTTGGTATAATACCAGGTTCTAATTTATCCCTTATGCAAGATTTTCAAATTTGTGTTTTCCCTACTTTGGAGGGAATTTTCATATTTCCTATTGGGCAGGATTTTCAAATTTCTTGTTGAGCAAGATTTTAAAATTTTTCTCGCTTGGCGCTTCGGGTGTGTTTTCCTTTAGGCTATCCTTTGGCCTTTCCTTTGGCCTCTCCTCTAGCCCATCCTTGGGATTTTCCTTTGGCCTTTCTTGTGGCCTTGTAGTTAGTCAGGTGACCTGTTGTAAAAAGGTTTTAGGGCCCTTTTAAAACTCTTTTTAATGAAATCTTAACTTACCAAAAAAATATTTGAGCATATAGTATGTGTCATGTTAGTAAGAGTGGAGATGTGTAAGTGAGGATTTATGTAAGAGTTTTCCATTTAGCATATGAAATTACTAGATTTTTTGTTCTTATGTGGATGTGTGGAGTCAATAAAAAATTTATTATTATGTGATATTTCTCCTTTGAGAAATATGAAGTGTTAAATATCTTGTGTATGTGAGGATATAAAAACTTAGTGTAAGAAGAAAGGTCAAGAGTCTTGTAAATGTGAAGATTATCATATCCAATGTGTATATATTGAATAAAAATCATTGTAATAAGCTATCAAATAAGCATTGCATTGCTTAAGTATATGAATAATATCTTTAGTGAGGTATTGTTTATTATTATTATGGATTGAATATTATTTCTAGAGATATTGTGAGAACCTATAAGGAGAATATTAAATTTCTAACAACACAAGAAATTATTGTTTGGCTCTAGCTCATTATTTGGCTTTGTATTTCACTCTTTGGCTCTATCTATATCATTGGCTAGCTAAATATCAAATTTTTAGCTATATCTTAGTTATATCTAGATAATATCCACTTGGTATACCTCTTTGGTATGTCACTAGGTCTTCCTCTAGGCTATTATCTCAAGTTGTTACCTCTAATTTTCCTCTGGATCTCTACCTCTAGGTCATTACCTCTAAGTAGCCTCTAGACTAGGTCATTGCCCTTGGGTTACCTCTTGGTATCTACCTCTAGGTCATTACCTCTAGGTTAGCTTTTCACCTCTAAGTAATCATTTCCTATAGGTTACCTCTTTGAGTCACCTTTGGTTCATCATTACCTTTGGGATAGATGGGTCAACCATTAGGTCATCACCTCTAGGAAATTGTCATTGATTTATATCTTTTTAATCTTCCACATAATGTTTCATGTGTAGGTCCTATCACTATAGGTCATCCAAACACTATTTGATTCATATTCTTATAATATAAAAATTATATATCTCAAGTTTTCCAAGATAATTTTCCATAGGAAAACTTGAATTCTTTACATTCAGCAAATTATGATATTTTTCAACCACCAAACTTGGTATCCCTCTATAGAAACCATTCAACATATCTCTTTCTTTATCCCATTCTATCACTTATTTTTTATTAGATGAAAAAATTAGGGGTTTTGAAATGCCCCCCAAATATTTTACATTAGAATCGAATGCATGGCAACAAAGAAATACCAACCACTACAAACTAATAACACCAAAAAAACAAACAATTCCCCCACAAGGCTATAAGAACAAAGTTGAGAGAAGATAAATAACCTAATCGGACCGAAAAAAGAAACTAGGCATGAAGCTTAATCCTAAGATGAATTATCCTTGGGGACCATCAAGGAGTTTGACAAAACATTAAAATTCTAGGAGATATCTTTGACCAAAACAAAATTGGTTAACAAATCTCTTGAGAGCTCTAACAAGCTCATTAAAAGGGTCATAAGAGCCAGGTGAAAGAAGTGATTTAAGCTAAATTTTGGTCTTATTTGGCATAGAATTTTTCAAGTGCTTCCCCCTTGAGATAGATGGCC
This sequence comes from Wollemia nobilis, assembly GCA_028583015.1. NCBI lineage: Eukaryota > Viridiplantae > Streptophyta > Pinopsida > Araucariales > Araucariaceae > Wollemia > Wollemia nobilis. The sequence goes on along the minus strand of JAQPPZ010002894.1, from coordinate 334,977 downwards.
CAGTAGAATCATAAAAATCTTTTGAGTCATCCGAATTGAAAAATTTCTATACCAAACCACCTTTGGAATTAATTTGGACCGATATCCTCATACCCTTAACTTCCACTTTGGTTTTCTTCCTCGATCTCCCTTTCCTTTTTTTACTTGAATTAATCTCCTTTAGAGACGTTGAGTCACTATCTTCAACTTTCTATGAGGACAAAGGGGTAAAAGAGGAGAAAGTCTTATGTCCACCATCTTGGGAATCTTGACCATATTTCCCTTTCAAATAATTAGGCATACTCTTATCTCCCTCCAATTTAGAAACAAGGGTGTCCAATTTAGATTCCATTGTATTCCCAATATTGTCTAGAAGGTTTTCAACACCCTTAGCTATCTACACCAGCTTCTTGCACTGACCCTGCAAATTCATCATAATCCCAAGGTTGGATGAGCTATCACCTTTCCTAGAAATAAGTATAGGGTAAGTCATATCCTCATTTTTTCTTGTAATAGTAATTTCTAGTAAAACCAATGACCACACCACCCTTATCCACAGAGGAATATTTATTATTTCTAGAGATATAATAAAAAATTAGTTTGAACAAGCCTTGATGATTAGGGATAAATACATTATGATTTTGAATATCCATCAATATTTTCTTGATCTCCTTGAAGAGAAATCTTGGGATATTCATGTGTTTATTCCCTCTCATATGACTCACTATTGCCAATTAAAACTATGAACCACCTCTATATTGCACTCAAGGGTGAAAAAATCCATGATAACAAGGATAACCCCATTTCATGGCTCTCAAAAGGAGTTGGTTCTATATCCATTATGATATTTTTTATGTCTACCTGCATTTCACCCAAAAACCTCTAGATCCTTTTCTAGATAATGTTTTTTCATGTCCATGCACTCCCCTTGTGCTGAGACTCTCCTAATTTTAGCTAGGAGAGGAATTGAGATCGATAAGTTTAGACCTCTCATAGCCACCTTACTTTTGCACCAAGAATAAACCATGTATGTCTCTAATTTTATGTCGTACCCCTTAAATTTCCTCAAAAGACCACCCTTAGCTAAGATTGATAAAACTTTGCCATCAGCTTCTACCTTAGTTGGCTTAATGCCTTTTACTGCCTCCACCATGTAAATTGACCTAATCAAGTCAAAACTATGCCTACTAATAATTGATTACCAATCATCTTTCCTTTTAGCATAGAGGTTCAACCTAAACAAATTATCATTCCAATATTTTCTCTTCACCAACAGAGATGAACCAGACATCTTAAATCAACATGCATCTTTGGAAAACCCACCTACCTAGCATAAGATATCACTCTGGCCAAGGTTGACTTTCCTATAATATTCACCTCTCTTATGTAAAAAAGAGGTACATTGAAAAGGATGAGGTTTGGTGGATCGTTTCGTACCATAAATTAAAGCTCTAGGAATTATCACTATGTTGACATCATGATCCCTCCCCAAGGTAGCAATGACACAACAAGCATGAGTAAAAGTTAGAATCAACAAACTTAGCCAAGATAAATGTTGGTTATAAATGGTAATGCTACTATTTTATTTCTTCTTCATGTGACTGAAGTTGCTCCACCCAATAAAATGATTAACCTTCCACCATAAAAGGTGGTTGTAGTACCTATAAATCAGTCTTGATAATTGCATAATCTTATGATCTTGCCATTGAACATCCCTAAACCTAGAAATGATAACTACCCTAAACCTCCAAAAATCAATACTCATATGGTCTTTAATCTCCCCTCTAAAGCCACTACCACTTGTCTTTTCAGATAAGGTGCCAAGAAAATTTGAAATTTTAAAATTCAAATTACACTCTAAGAGGAAAAAAATATTTGAGTCTTTTCCAATATCCCAACCAGCATGAAAGAGCTTACAATGAAGAGAAGAATTAATGTCAACCCTCATTTTGAACTAAAAGAGCTAATTCTCGAGGGAAGTCCTACCTCCAAACTCTTAGACCACTTTTTTGTAGTCCTAAATTTGCTAATAAATCTATAGCCTTATTTCCTTCTCTGAGGGTATGCTCAAATCTGAGAGATTAAAGGTCTTTCAAAGATTTTATTATTTCCCCCCTCATATTGTCAACTTCCTAATTTACAACTTTTTTGTCTTGCAATATTTTAACTATGCAACTATGCTCAATGAATCCCCTTCAAAAATGCATTTTCTACTATGAAAGGGCTTAAGGAGAAGAGCCCCTTAGAAAGCAGCCCTAGCTTTCACAAAGTAGCTCAATTAGCATCCCAAATTTTCAGCAAAAGCCTGTATAATCTCTCCATTTTCATTCCTAAGAATACCACCAGCTCCTACTAGTTCCAAATTCCTTTTTGATACTCCATCAAAGTTAAATTTGAGTCAACCAACTATATGAGGATTCCACACAATCTGATCTCTTGACCTATGATTATATGAAGGCACATATCCACAAGGAATACCCAAACTCTTAGCCAATTGAAATTCTTGAGGGGACTCTTCTCTTTCAAGAAAGACATGCAAGAGATGTTTTATTTTAATGCACATAAAATTTTGCTTCTGATAAACATCTTTGGAAGAATTATTAAAAGCTCTTCTATTCCTCTCTTTCCAAATACCCAATAAAAATCAGGGAGGAGAAAATCCCAAAAGGTTTTGCATCTTCAACTATAGAAAGGATTCATCCATTGCTCGAAGAAGTTAGCTAAGGAATGCAAAAAAAATCTAGGAGATTCCAAGTGGCTACAATAGCATACACAACACCTCACAAAACATATCTGTGAAATAAAGTTAGACCTCTTTTTTTAGGTTCTCAATGGTTAAGATTTTATTTTGAATAGCCAACCATAGAAAAAAATTACTTTGGGAGTTAATGATTTGATTCTGACCTATATAGAGGGGCTCCAAAAATCATTATCTTTAGAAATAATTTTATAAGTGAAATTAACCAAGAACTCACCATTACTTTTTGGAGCCCATATCACAGAGTCTTCTTCCTCCTACTGGGGAATAACATGCATCTTTAGTTTGATCCAATGATTCATCTACTTTTATTTTCTTCTTGAGATATTTAACCAACTCCTTTTGTTTCATATTTTTTCTTTATGAAACTTAAGTGTAAGCAATGCCATATACATTATTCTACCAATATCTTTAGGTATCATAGAATTTTATTCAATTTTTCTAACTTAGATAATACCGTAAGGATTTGATAAGTGAGATCTAAGCAGAGGAGTGAGATATAAGTGGTTTCTAATCAAAGGAGTGGGATCTAAATGGGATATGAGCAGAGGAGCAATATCTGAGTAGAGGATCAGGATCTAAGCATTATCTAAGTGGGATATATATTGTGAGATAAATATTTTTAGGAGTTGATGAATAAAGAAGTAATGGAGGTATCTTGTTTAACAATTTAACAAATGGAGGTAGGAGGAAATTCTCAATTTTTTTGCAAATACTATTGATGGAGGGAGAGGGGTTGGCCTTCCAAGGTCACCCAAGTCTAAATTTTAAGGGGATGATTGTAGGTTCTTAAATTTTTAGCCTTTATAGAGTTTTTAAAGTATACAATTCCCTAAGTAAGGCTTGGGTTGGTGCAGTAGGTTCAGCATTAGTGGGTGGTGAGAGAAAGGTTCAGCAATCTAAAGTAGTGGTAAATGAGGTAATTTTATTATAATCCAAGACCCTCATTTATAGATTCATTGGAATTAGGATAGACCTAAGAAGGATTGGTGGGTGGACAACAAGATACTAGAAAACTAAAGGCAAGTATGACATTATTCTTTCTACAAATGGGTATTTTTTAGCTATTTTTGATAAGGAGGATCAGAATATAATTTTTGAGGGTGGTACTTATTTCATAGGGCAAGCAAGGCTATACATGAAACTATGGCACACAAGATTGAATCCGATAAAGTAACTGCCTTCAGTTGTCCCGATGTGGACCATACTTCATTTTTTGCCTTTGGAGATTTGGAAGGAGAATATTTTTAGAGATATTAGTGAGGCCATGGGGACCTTTATTTTGATATACGATGTTATTAAGAGAAGAAAATTTACTACTTATTCTAGGATTTGTGTGGAGTTGGATATATCTAGTCCTCTCCTAGATTCTATTGACATCCATATTGGGGAGGTGGTATGGGTTTAGGTTCTTGACTATGAGGTAATCCTCTTTAGGTGTATATACTATCATCTTTATGGTCACTTGGCAACGTAATGCAGCGATGTACGGAGCCAGTCATCACCTTCAAAGAGGATGAAGTCAAAGCAATATCGAATGACACGGCTGATCCACCCCTGCACATCATCGCGCGGGTCAACGGGATCCCCTACAAGAGAGTGCTGGTAGATACTGGCTCATCCAGTAACATCATCACCACTGCAGCGTTAAAACATTTAAAGCTGCCAGCCTCTCATATCACAGCCTCCACGTACACACTACGAGCTTTCAATGATGCAATATGCTCGACTGTCGACACAGTCGTTCTACCTATCCAGGTAGGACAAAAGACAATACCAACATTGTGCCATGTGTTGGAAGGTGAGATGGCTTACAATATACTGCTAGGGCGGCCTTGGATCAGGGACATGAAGTGTGTCCCTTCCATCGCTCACCAGTGCTTAAAATATGCTTTTGAAGGTGAAATACATGTAGTCCCGATGGACTTAGAACCCTTCAAGTATTGCAACGCGGTACAACTAATGCCTCAATCGACCCTCCCTTCAACACATTTGGATTTCCAGTTAAATCCATCCAAACAAGGTCCAATACCGCAGGCACCACTGGTGACCAAATCAACAAAATCCCAGCCAGGTGAATCCTCATCATCTGCTCCTTCATTACCAATGCCACCTGTCATGGCTAAACAGAAGGACAAGGGAAAACAGATCATGGAAGAGGCTCAGCCCCTAGAAGAGGGTTTGCCCACAATATCAACGGTATCAACAGAGGAAACACCTAGCACTACGAAAGTTGAGATTCCTAAACCACCAAACATGGAATGGACTCAGGAAGGACTGTCGTTCCCTCCCTCCCAAGAATCAACAATCACTATTGAAATGGCCAGTACAGGCCTGGGAGAGTACTTAGTGCAGAATGTTGTGGCAACGCCTACAGTAGAGTCAGTACAGGATATGGGGAGACCTCGCCTTCCCATAGGAACAGTTGTTCCTCTAGGTCACCCACCCAACCAGACAAATTTTGTGTATGGGGGCCTTGATCATGGTCTTGAACCATGCAAACAAAAGGAAGCAGACAACGAACCTTTTGTTGAAAACCTCAACTATCTGTCAAACCCAGACTTTGCCCTAAAATATCTCAGCCAATGCAATTGGCATGGATACGGGCTAGGCAGATATGAGCAAGGGATGCGGGTCCTTTGCCAACCAAGATATCAGATGCCATATGATAAGTCAGGGGTAGGGTTCCACCATCCCCTACCCTTAGACATCTTGGTAGAAAATATGCAAGGCCTAGAAATAGGCAACAAGGGGGGATTGGCACCAGATCCTTATGCCAACCCAAATACATAATATACTTTGGGAGATTACCTCCCATGGTCAACAAACACCCTTGGCAACAACAGTAATCCCTCTCCTTTGCTAGAGAGAGGTGAAAGTTCGGAGATTAATCCTCAAAAAGAACATCAACGGCTTTCGGACATCTTTTTGCAGCTATTCCCCTTAGAGGTTCCAGTTGAATCAATACCATGTCAAGAGAATCAGGTCCCTCCACCCAGAGTGGAACAACCGCAATGGGACCAGATTAACTTACTGGAACAAGGAGAACCCTCAACGTCGCAAGTACCAGTTGTTGAAGAGAATGAACATTTTTGGATCTCTGAAAGTGATTCAGAAGATGAGACTGAGATGATCTATCTCAGACATGCACGACGGAATTATCGCCCTTTAACTCATGAAGATCTAATGGGACAGATGGGCATAATATTAGGACATGAATGGTGGGTAGACCCAGCAGGGTGGGACCTGATCTTGGATCCATGGCTCCAAATTCACGATGAACACCGTCCACCTCGAGACCCTATCATGACAACAGTGCCAAGGGAAGACCCTGTCCTCCTATCAGCACATAGGGCCGATCCATTCGTGCCCGTTCCCTTAGAACCAGATCCAGAGTATAGGGAGCATCCAGAAGATTCAAGTTATCATACCCATGGTAATGGAGACCCAATTCATTCCATCTACATGATCTCCATTGATTTGACCGCACCCATCCGCAATCCGGCCGATCCAGCACGGTCATTGCATCTCGACATAGATGCCATCGACTGGGGTCGCGTCAATTCACCTTTGTCACCATCAGAGTACTGGCCTTTCGATGAAATACATCATTTTACCCCAGGGACAACTCAGGATATTTTTTAGGCTGAAGAGGAACCCGAGGTTCCCAACGCAGATCTAAACTCAGCTGATGACATCCATTTGATCCCGACTCCACATCAATTGGAGGACGGATCCCACATGTCAGTCGAGGAAATGACTGATGTAGATATCGGCACAGATCCAATGACTCCATAGATTCTTAAGTTGGGGGTAAGTCTTTCCCCCGAAGAGCAAGCCGACTACATTACCCTTCTCAAAGAGAAGAAGGAGGTTTTTGCATGGTCGTACAAGGATATGCCGGGACTAGACCCGCAGCTAGTCATGCATAATTTAACGCTTGATCCGACAATCAAGCCTGTAAAGCAAAAACTACGTAAGATGCACCCAACAGTGGCCTTGATGGTCAAAGATGAATTGCAAAAGCTGTTGGATGCACAGTTTGTCATCTGCATGGATTATCCGCCATGGTTGTCCAACATGGTTCCCGTCAAGAAGCCCGACGGGAGGATTCGCATATGCACCGATTTTCGAGATCTAAACAAAGCGAGTCCTAAGGATGATTTCCCCTTACCAAGCATCGATGCGTTGGTAGATGCTATAGCAGGTCACGAAATGCTCTCCCTCATGGATGGTTTCTCAGGATACAATCAGATTCGTATCAATCCTGAAGACCAACTAAAAATGGTGTTCACAATGCCTTGGGGGACATTTTGTTATAAGGTCATGCCTTTTGGCCTTAAAAATGCTGGTGCCACCTACCAACGTGCCATGACATATATCTTCCACGATTACATGCACAAAACTTTGGAAGATTACATGGATGATTTGTTAGCCAAATCTCTTTTGCGCTCAAATCATATCGCTGACTTAAGCCAGATCCTCGATCGCCTCATGGAGCATAAAGTTAGACTAAACCCCAAGAAGTGCGTCTTTGGCGTCACCTCTGGAAAACTCTTGGGTTTCATAGTCTCAAAGCGAGGAATCGAGGTAGACCCAAAGAAAGTCAAGGCAATCCTTGAAATGGTTCCTCCAACTACAATCAAGCAGCTCAGAAGTCTACAGGGCAAGGTCGCATCGATTAAACGCTTCATAGCGCAATTATCTGACAAGTGCCGACCCATGAACAAATTATTGCACAAGGGAGTTACATTTCATTGGGATGACGAGTGCCGATCGGCCTTTGACGAGATCAAACAATACCCGGCTTCACCGCCGTATTGGCACCACCTAGACCAGGAGTGTCGTTCTACTTATACATCTCAGCTATCGAGGTGGCACTGGGCGCCATGCTAGCCCAAAAGAATGAACTTCACAAAGAACAGGCTACATACTATCTTAGCCGCACCCTGGTCGGTTATGAACTTAACTATGCATACGTTGAGAAACTCTGCTTGGCAGTGGTGTTTGCTACCAAAAAGCTATGCCACTACATGCTGAGCAACACTACGTATGTTGTGTCTAAGGAGAATCCATTGCGATACATGATGAGTCGCACTTATCATAGTAGTCGCACGACGAAATGGATCATGTTGTTGACGGAATTTGACATAGAGTTTATTGGACAAAAATCTATCAAAGGACAAGTCATAGCCGATCAACTAGCAGAGGCTCCTCTTGAAGACGATCAGCCTCTGGTCATAGAACTACCCAATGATGGGGTCTTCCATGTCTCAGAATCGCCAGATTCTGATGAGCCTGAGTCACACGCCGATATAACCCTATTCTTCGATGGTTCTAAATGTGAGCAAGGTGGTGGTGCGAGAATTGTATTCTTCACACCGCAGGGTGCCCCAATGCCCCTGTCATTCAAATTAAACTTCCCATGCACCAACAATAACGTAGAATATGAAGCCTTGCTCCTAGGTCTTCAGACAACAATCACCATGAACATCAAACGATTGAATATCTTTGGTGATTCGCTGTTAATAGTCAATCAAGTCAAAGGGGTATATCAATGCAAATGCCCAGTTCTGAAGGCTTATAAAGCCCTTGTGGACAAATTCCTAGCAAAACTTGAGTGGTATGACATCGAGGCCCTCCCTCGATCATCGAATCGTTTTGCGAACACAATGGCCTCCTTGGGGTCACTAATTCCGTAGGACCTTTCCGGTGATATGACAACCATTCAAGTCAAAACCTTATCGCAATCTGCGATGGAGCGTGCAAGCTCCGACTTAACGCCAGGAATCCACATGATCCAGATTGAACCATCCTCGGATAAGCTCTCTCGAATCCACGATCGTCTAAAATGCGCCAACTGGGGGTCCTTGTTCTCCCCTACTCCCATTAATAGCAACACAACGCTATTCTTGCAGGTTTTATCCCATTCAGCGTTTGCTAGGGAGGAACTTCAAGAGAGATTGGTTGTTCATATTGTCGAGGTTTCGATCAACAGGACTGGTATTTACCCATCAGAGACTACCTCAAGTTAGGTAATCTCCCCCTTGGATTGACTCATGCCGCAAAATGAGCACTCAAGCAGAAAGCGGCTAAGTATGTCTTGATAGGAGACATTTTGTATCGTCGCAGCTATGAAGGAATCCTCCTTCGTTGCTTGGACCAGCAAGAGTCCACTTGGGCAGTTGCCCAAGCGCACGATGGTACATGTGGTGGCCACTTCAGCGGTATGGCCATTGCAAAGCGCATTCTTCGCATGGGCTATTATTGGCCATCTTTAGAGCGAGATTGTTGCACCTATGTCAAGAAGTGCGTGAAGTGTCAACATCATGCCAATTTGATGCACGTACCTTCTCAGGCCTTGCAAACAGTCCAGTCTGATTGGCCATTCTCGTAGTGGGGCTTCGATCTAATTGGAAAGATCTCCCCTACATCGTCAGGCCATCACACGTTTATCATAACGGCCACAGAGTATTTTACCAAGTGGGTGGAGGCAATTCCGCTTACCTCTACGACAGGACCCCGCATTGTGGAGTTCATTTTGCATAACATCATATGTCATTTTGGTATTCCATCCAAAATAGTCTCGGATAATGGAACGCCTTTCAAGAACAAAGACGTGCGTGCTTTGACCACAAAGTACAAGATTCAAACACAACTTTTCAACACCCTATTATCCACAAGCGAATGGGCAAGCAGAGGCGTCAAACAAAATGCTAGTTGCCATCCTTAAAAAGACCGTCGTAGACAGTCATAAGGATTGGCACATTCAAATCCCACTTGCCCTATGGGCCTATCGCACTAGCATTCGGACACCCACTGGGGCCACTCCATTTTCGCTTGTGTATGGCTCCGAGGTAGTCATGCCTCTCGAGTTGGAGATTCCTTCCCTGCGCATATCAATGCAGGAGTTCATCGATGATGATTCACGGGCAAGCCGGATTAGACCAGCTTACGTTGCTTGACGAACGACGCGTTAATGCTCTCGAGCATTTATGTATTTATCAAGAGCGACTTAAGAAAGCTTACAACATGAAAGTTCACCTAAGGGACTTTCGGGTTGGTGATTTGGTTTTGAAGGAAAACCAGCAAAATTCCAGTTTGCCATCTCACCTAAGGGACAAGTTTGCGGCAAATTGGTTAGGTCCATATGTCATTGATAACAAAATAGGACCCGGGACGTACCGGCTAGCTTCTCTTGATGGTATCAAGGAAACAGAACCCTTGAATATCAGTCATTTGCGACCATTTCATATCTAAGAGAGCCAAAACCCAAAAATGCTCCAAGGATTCTTGCAATCGCTTGGTCAAAACCCAAAAATGCTCCAAGGATTCTTGCAATCGCCTGGTCCATCCCCAAAGGCTCCAAGGATTCTTGCAATCGCTTGGTCAATCCCAAAATGCTCCAAGGATTCTTGCAATCGCTTGGTCAATCTCAAAATGCTCCAAGGATTATTGCAATCGCTTGGTCAATCTCAAAATGCTCCAAGGATTATTGCAATCGCTTGGTCAATCCCAAAAGGCTCCAAGGATTCTTGCAATCGCTTGGTCAATCCCCAAAAGCTCCAAGGATTATTGAAATCGCTTGGTCAAACCCAAAAATGCTCCAGGGATTTCCATAATCGCTTGGTCAAAAATCAAGAAAATTCAAAAACAACAAAAAACATCAAAAACAACAAAAATTTGCATCTCATTTCTAGGCATACTCAAATTCATCAATAGAGAGTTCTTCTCGCACTTCATCTTCATATTCACAAAAATCAATCCATCAAAAATACAAAAATATGTAGTTGCATCAAGCATTGCATCCATACATCTCATACTTGTGGTCGTACAGGTCAAGGGCACCATAGGCTGTAATAAATCCACTAGTCCATCTTGTTCCACACTGTTCCATTTTCCAAAAACAACAAAAACACCATGCATTTCTTTTTCCACACTAGAGTCAATGGTCTTTTAATGTATCAAGGGTTTTCGTGATTCAGTCATCATTTTGCTCTTTAGCCATGTAATGTATCCGGTCAGACAGATTTTACGAAGGTAGAGTCATACTTGAAATACGCCTTGTTACGTAACATCCCAACACAAATTAAAACACATAAAAATTCCCAAGTTGTGTGAACGAAAGATGAAACCTGCACGGTAATCCAGGTCACCATAAGCGAAACGGTTATCTTGCTCATCCCCCTGTGCAAATGACCCTTAGAATGCTGAGAGTTGGCAAAAGGACAAGCATCCTCCCTACCCAATTCCCTAAGAATCCCAAAGTTCTCAATAGTTGCAAAACATCAAAAATTTGCAAGCGTCAAAACTCCAAAAATTTGACATACTACAGTGCACACATCAAAAGGCACAAACAATAATGATTATCGTCACTCCATATCCCCAATCCCTTGCTCAGAAGAAAAACAAATCAAAATAAACAGTGATTATTATCACTATAAGGAGCAAGTATCCCAATACAATTGAAGAAAAGAAGGGAGTTGAACTTGAATCCCTGGAACTCTCAGCATTCTAATGGGTCATGAGGCAAGCCTCAGTATCGGTTTGGTTGATAGCCTATCGGTAACTGGCGGTAAACTTCTCGCATGACGATATATCTGTCACATTAACTTGCGTACAGATCAATGTTTGCATGTGGATGAGCTAGCTTATGGCATCCTGGATAACACCGCAGATTAATCTAACTACATACAACAAAGGAGTTAGTGGGACTAATTAGGTGATCCTCAGTACAGATTCGGTTGAAAGCCCATCTGGCACTGGCGGTATCCTGACGAATACCACATAAATGAACTCAATTGCACACACAGGGATGTGAAATAGCTTGGTCAAAAACAAGTCCGATTCATACCTTGTTCAAAAGTCTTGTACGATACGGTACAGTCATGGCTAGTAAGTTAAAACCGTCTGAATCTCAGAAAACCTTGGCTACATTTCTAAACCAACTGCGCCACTTTTTCATCCTTACAAAACCATCAAAAAATACAAAAACACCAGAAAAACCACATGTATACATACAAAGTCATGTATCACAGCAATCGCCTCAAAACATAATAGAATCTTCAACAGTCTATGGTGCCATAGCCAAACATCACAAAGTCCATCCATCCATTTCATCTCTGCATATCACATACATTTGCATTCATTACAACATATGCATCCATCAATATAAAGTAGCATGCATCCATCAACATCAATCATTGTGCATAAAATCATGACATATACAAAGAAAGAAAATCAAAACAACAAAAACATCACAAAATTGCACCACAAAAACCATAGCAATAAGTTGTCGGACACAAGTGCTCTTGCACTTAACCTCTTGGCATAACGAAAATCGATGTCGGGGCTCAAATTGTCACTTTCTCACTTCCCCAAGAAGGCTATCATAGCTGGACCGCTCCACGGGAAGATGGGTTCTTGATGATTTCACCCCATTATGGCATCACCAAAAGGGTTAACACCCACCAAAAATAGGTCCAAATGTCGAGAAACTGCACGTGCGTAAATGGTAAAACATCTGAAGGCACCCTAACCTAAGTCATCTTGGGTCAAGCGACTCGTCGCTTTTCTCACGAAGGTCATTCCCTCATCGATTCGTCGCTTGAGGGGGTAGTCACACTTAGTCACCAATCAACAAGCACACACCCAATCAAGGCAATGACATGCATTCAAAGAATCATTGACAAAGACAATCACGCTCCTGCTTGGGGCAGTAAACAAGCAATCATTAAGTTGATCAAACACTTGGCATTCCCGAAGCATGAACACAAGGTTCCCCTGTGGACAAAAGGTTACGCCCTTTGCCTAATCATGATTGATCAATGTCCAAGCTCAAGTCACACCTCACCAAAATAGGTTAACACTTGAAATCAAATTCCTTAGCTCGTCAGAAGCAAGGGTTCAAGAATGCATGCCCTTTCCATACTTGGGGCATCAAAAGTTGGTTAGGTTACCAAGAAACCCTAATCATTAGTGCTTTGGTTTTCTATTTTTGCTCAGCACTGCATCACCCGTAGCGCTTCCCAAAAAGGGGCATCTATAGACACCAAAACAGCACCAATTCGATTAAGTGACTACAAACACTGATCGCATTGACACACACAGCTTTCAGGGCAGCCCTCAGAGGTCAAACAGTGGTCCTGACCACTCACACAGCAGTTTAGAAGGTCAAAAAATGAGCAGAGCAAAGTTGGTCATTTTAAAGCCTTTAATCTAAAGCAAGCCTTTAAGCCTTTAACAAACCTCAAACCTCAAACCTCAAACCTCTGAAGCAAACTTCAAAGCAAGACAAAGTCTTCAAAGCAAAGCCTCCGTCAAAATCCGGGCCGAAGTGTCGCGATATCGCGACACTTCGGGCCCCTTGCCCAACCCGAGCCGAAGTGTCGCGATATCACGACACTTCCGCCCCTTTGCAAAATCCAGGCCGAAGTGTCGTGATATCGCGACACTTCGGCCCCTTACCCAGCCTGGCCGAAGTGTCGCGATATCGCGACACTTCGGGCCCCTTACCCAACCCGAGCCGAAGTGTCGCGATATCACGACACTTCCGGCCCTTTGCCAAAGCCGGGCCGAAGTGTCGCGATATCGCGACACTTCGGGCCCTTACCCAACCCGAGCCGAAGTGTCACGATATCGCGACACTTCCGGCCCTTTGCCAAAGCCGGGCCGAAGTGTCGCGATATCACGACACTTCGGGCCCTTACCCAGCCGAGCCGAAGTGTCGCGATATCGCGACACTTCGGCCCTTTGCCCAAGTCGGGCCGAAGTGTCGCGATATCACGACACTTCGGGCCTTACCCAACCCGAGCCGAAGTGTCACGATATCACGACACTTCGGGCCCTTTGCCAAAGTCGGGCCGAAGTGTCGCGATATCGCGACACTTCGGGCCCTTACCCAACCCGAGCCGAAGTGTCGCGATATCGCGACACTTCCGGCCCTTTGCCAAGCCGGGCCGAAGTGTCGTGATATCGCGACACTTCGGGCCCTATGCCCAAGCCGGGCTGAAGTGTCGCGATATCGCGACACTTCGGGCCCTTAGCCCAAGCCGGGCTGAAGTGTCGTGATATCGCGACACTTCGAGCCCTATAGCCCAAGACCGGCCGAAGTGTCGCGATATCGCGACACTTCGGCATCAAATGCAGAAGCAGTCAAAGTCAACGTTCAAAGGCAGACATTCGACCACTCAAGAGGCGCCATTAAAACATCCAAGGAATAACCGCCATGTGGCACCCTTGCATGCCCACTTTCAAAAAGACCCCGTGGGTCTGTAGAACGATGGATTCGACCAATCAGAAGCGACACGTCAGCATTCAAGGCAGACATTTAATCAGTCAAAAGCAATTTAAAGCGGATTTTAACTAAGCGGCGGACTTCACCAACTGCAATAATGAGACGAACAGTCTCAACAACAAATCCGGTCAGAGGCCATGCCTCATAACGGCTGATATGATTTTCCAGTGATAATCTCTGTGCGAGCCATGTCTCATAATCATCTGACAACGGTCAAATCTCAGCGGCGCCTGCGGACTTAGGGTTTTGATGTTAATATTTCAGAAGCGGAATCTTCTATAAAAACTAGCTCAATGCAATGAAATAAAGGATCGACGAAGCATTTCGAAAACACAACGAAGTGCTGTTCATTTGAATACCCGACTGCATCAAGTCTGGATTTCTCTTTCTTCACATCCAGAATCTCTTGCAAGGAGAGGTTGGTGGGTGGTTCTCAGAAGCGCGAATCTGACTTCCATGCCCGACAGTGGATCACTGTATCCCACTAATTCGACGACATAACAACCTGATAGATTTCGGGCCCTTCCTTAGTGGATTGGCGCTGAAACCGAGCTTTAACGGGGGCGGCCCGCTTGGGCACCCCATGCAAGTTCCTAGTTAATTTAATATATGCTGTTTTACGTTTTTCGAATACCTGCTGTTTTCAAATGTGTTAAGATAACAGTATACGTTTTACGTTCTTCATATACATGCTATTTTCGAATGCATTAAATCAACAGTTCACGCTTTATACATATCGAATATTGTTATGCTCTCGTGGTTTTCGATATCACGTTAACTTGCAGGTGGAGACGTCTCATTCGAGTGCAGTTTGACCGATTGGTTCACTGACAGTGGTTCTCTACACCACTTTTGTAAAAACATATTCGAATCTCACCATTGCTTATATGATCTGCGACCCTATTACATATTCATCATATGTCGCATTATATACTATTTTTAATTTATTCTGTCATTATATATTGATCTTACGTCACAGGTGCTACTAAACGTTCTTATTGTTTCTTTGACCGTAGGAGAAACAGCAAACAACAAGGATTCACCAAGCAATAAGCGGCGGCAACACTGGCCCGCCCGTTTCGAATGTGGGCATGCGGATAGAAGAAGATTATTAATCATGACTGTAACCGAGAATATGTCACTGAAGAGACTTATTGTAACCGGGTTGGAACCATATTAATATAAAGGGTTGTGCCCCTGCTTTTCTCCTTTATATTTGGTTAATTCGATCACATATGTTTGGTTGCTTTTCATTACATCTTAATACTGTTTTTCTGCCGAAATCTCATGCTTTCAGGTAATACCCCAAGAATATTGAGATGAAGTAGGATGAGACGCCACATAAATGGAAAGGTGTGGAAGTGGGGGAGGAGGATGGTTTTCATACAGTTATAAACAAGAAAATATCGAAGGTTGGTGGCCAAAAGGGTAAGGAACATTTGGAAGTTCCTTTAAAAAATAGTTTAATGTTATGGGATCCAGGTATAGTGAGATGGATGTTGATGTTATGGGGGGGATTACCCCTCTCATGAGGAGGTTGTTCAGGATGATTTGGTATTGTGCCCTTGTAGTGAGGATGAGGTCTTGATAAAAATGTGTACTCAGGAAGACTTTGGAACTTGGAAGGAGAAGGTTGGGCCCTTGGTGGAGTCAATTGTAGTGAAGGCCAAGGATGTAGTTGAGGATGATATGGAGAGGGACGAAATATTTTTTGAGATTGAGGGGGATGGGAGGAGAGGAATGAGAAGAAATCCCTTAGGTATTATATCAATTACCCCAAGGAAGCATCAAGGAGGTAAGTAGCATGAGGCTGTAAGAAAATAAAAAAAGAACAAGTGAGATAAGGGGAATATTTGGTGGAAGTGAGGATTATGCAATATATTGATTCACATTTCAATTCTTTCTCCAAATGAATATTATTTCTTGGAATGTGAGGGGCTTGGGGGAAAAACCCAAGTAGAATGTTGTGAAGCATTTGATTAGACAATATCATCCTTATTTTTTATTGATTTAGGAATCCAAATTGAGTTTAGATGGAAGCTCAGTAGTTTGCAAGAGAATTTGGAAGGAATTTTTGAGTTTAGTAGTTGCTTCCAAGGGTAAATTTAGAGGATTTCTTTGTATATGAAATCCTATAAATATAAAGTTTATGGGTGTAGTGGAAGTTGTAAGAATTTTGGAGATAAAAGGGTATCTGCTTTCAAATGCAACTCCCTTCCAGGTAGTTAAATTTTATACTTTGGTCAATATAAAAGAAAAGGTGGAGTAGTGGAGGGCAATGGAGGTAATTTTAGAAAAAGGAAAGGAGATGTTTCAAATAGTTGGAGGGGATTTTAATGCTATTGATTCATTAGAGGAAAAGTAGGGAGGCTCCAGAGTCATGGATGTGGGGAGTCATTTGTTCATTGACTAAATGGATAGGTTAGGTCTTAGATATGTGGTTTTGAAAGGTTGCTTATTCACCTAGGGTAATAGGAGACTAAAATTGGACCATATATAGGAAAGATTGGATCATTTTCTAGTTGATGACTCCTAGGTGGCTAGAGGAATAGTGTTGCACTTAGATATTTTCTCTTATACAAGGTTTGATCATTGGCCAATCTCTCTTAACATCTTAAGTTATATTAAACTAGGTAATAACCTTTTTTAGTTTCAACTTACCTAGCTCAACCATGAGGATTTCAAAGATCTGATCCTTATATGGTGGATGAAGGGACACCCAAGATTTAGAACTATGATGTTTATATTTTTTTAAATATTGCAGTATGTGAAAGAGAGGCTAAAAGAATGGAACTATCTAGTTTTTGGAAATATTGAGTGAGAGTCCCAAGAGGTAGTGCAGGCTCTTGAGCAGGTGACTAAGAGGATTCATTTGGAAGTTTTTTCTCAAGATATCTTGACCTAGGAGATAGAGGTGGTGATGAAGGTGGAAGAATGGGAGCAAACATAGGAGGTGTTCTAGAAACAAAAATCTAGAATCACCTAGCTAAGGGAGGGGGATAGAAATACAAAATATTTCCATCGATAAACATTGGCTAGAAGGGAGTTTAATTTTATTAAGTCTCTAACCTATGGAAGGGGGTAGGTTGTAAGGACATGGTCTGAGATGCAAGGGAAGCAAGGAGGTATTTCTCTAATATTTTTTTCAAGGTTTATCTAGATTATGAGACACAGTGAGAGAACTTGGAGTTGATTCCTCCCTGTATTTTGATCGAGAAAAATTTATTCTTGGATAGAGAGGTGAATTGCAAAGGGTAGTATTTGAGATGAAAAAAGTAAAAATCCAAGACCAAATGGTTTTCCAATCAAATTATCTCAATTTATGTGAGAGGATTTGGGGGAGAAAATGTTGAGCAAGGTGTAGCGACAGTATTGTCATTGTTGTCAACACAGTCAGATAGATCGGTTGATGCAGTGGACAGGAGTTCAGAGGTTACTCAGAGTATGTACAGTGATGTTAAATTCTTATGAGGATGTTTTGATGTTTGGGTGAAGTTGTTACAGGTTGTTTGTGCAAATTTGCAAAAGTTGAAAAAATCGTCAGAAAGTTGTCAAAGCAGAAAAATAGTCAAAAATTTGCAAAAGTCACCACGGGCACAGTTGGGCAGGATGGATCAGTTTGGAACATGCCAGCATGTCATGAAATAGTCTATAATAGCATTGGAGATGTTAGCACAGTGTTTGGAGTGATCGGTGGTGTTTTCGATATCTTGGCGGATGATTTGGCAAGTGGTTGTACAGGCTAAAAAATTGTAGGTTTTGTCAGAAGCACTACGAACAAATCGTAAGTATTTATGCAGCAAAATTTGAACTGGATGTGTTCGTTATATTCAAGAACATGTTCCAAATTTCAACAAAAATGGAGAAACGAGGCGAATTCTACAAGTGTTGCAAGACTGTCACAAAAATGCTCTTTTTTGAAAAAGTGTGTCAGTAGCAGTTTTTGTGGAAGTGGTACAAGCAAACCCTAAGGATTTAGGTAGTGAGTTTTTGTTTGAACATAGTCAGTGTTTCAAATATTCTACATTTCAAATTTCAAAGAAAACCGAGTGACGAAGTGAGAGTTATGATTTTTACAAAAACGTTACAGGTCTCTTTTATGTCAATTTGTGCCACTTGGGCAAAATCCTTTAGTTGGCCATTTCGACCTTGAAGAGTCGCCAGAGTTTCAGTTTCAGTGTTGTTACACCTTCAAGGCATCAAATAGATCATATTTTGTTTTTTTTTTGAGTTTTCACGTGTCTCCGAAGTATGAGAACGAGTAAGGTGTCAATTCTTTGCATGTGACGTGTTTGACGAAATGCCTTCTCAATATTAAAAAAGGGAGTTATATTATTTTAAGCAGTTTTATTAAATAAAGATATTTTGAGAAAGTGAAAAGTGAAAAGTGAAAAGGAATACAAGTGTGTGCATTTAAGTTAGAAGTGTTTTATTGAAGAGGGTGATTTTATTTTGTGCAGAAAGAAGAGTGTGTGGAGAAAAATAAAGAGTGAAAATCCATGTTTTTGGGAAAAAGGTGAAAAACATCACTTTAGTATTTTGGGAATAACTTTCTCATACGATATTATTTTTGGTTGAAATTTTGAGAGGAGGTCATAGACAGGTTTTTTCATAATACCCAGAAAGCGTTTAGTAATTGACAGAACGAGCTAAGAGAAAAGTCAATTTTTATGTGAGAAGAGAAGATTCATATATGTCATTTTATTATCAATATCAAAATCAAGTGGGTGATTGGTAGAGGGGTTGGTGCTCCTTTCTATTGGAGCAGATAAATCAGGGATTGGTACTCCTTTCTATTGGTGCAGATAAATCAAGGTTTGGTGCTCCTTTCTATTGGTGCAGATAAATCAGGGGTTGGTGCTCCTTCCAGTGGGTGCTGGTAAATTGATTGTAAAGTTGGTGCTTTGCAAAGGCTAGATTTGGATGGGAGTCAAACAGTCATTTTGAATATGTAGCCAAATCAGTGAACCTCAGTACATCTTGTGTTGTGTGATGTTCTCTTGTTATACTTGCTTTATTTGGTTTCAAGTTTTCATTGTTTTGGCTTTAAGAGTTGAAGTTTTAAGTTTTAAAAAAGCTACAATGATTCACCCCCCCTCTCAGTGTCATTGTGAGACTAACAGAAAATCCTACAAATAGTTGAAGAGACCCAAAGATCTAAATTTTTCTTAAGAGCTATGAACTATACTTTTATTGCTCTTATTTCAAAAAAGGATGGGGCCTCCTCAATGGATGAGTTTTGGCCTATTTTCCTCTATAACTATATATATAAGATTATTTCTAAGGTGTTGGTAGAGCATTTGAAGGTGGTTTTATTGGCCATTACATTTGACGAACAGGGTGTATTTGTGCAAGGAATACAAATCATGGTGAAATATCAAAACCCGTGCACCAATAAAGCAATAATAATGTAAAATAAATAATGAACACATGCACATAATCAAAACACGATGATAAAAACAATAAGAATGAGCCGAGTCCTTTTTTATTAATGATAACTTATCTTTATCAAAATATATTACAATCACATCCCCTTGAGGGATTTCATAAGTGTGATACAATCAATACAAAATAGGAGGGTTTTATTCCCCTTTGAATCATCCTGGTACACTCTGGAAGGTTCTCTTGCATTCACAGTTCATCTTGGAGTGGGTTTTTAGTGATCGTCTTGATGAATATGATGTGAATATTTTGCTCATTTTTCCTCATGGTCATGTAGTATGCACACAAAGAAATTAGAAACATATCAAAATTATATGAATAACCCACCGAAATCGGGCTTGTATTGATCAATATGAATGTGATAAATGTAATGAACGATAAGCATATGCAAGTGTAAACTAAAATATAACTTATGTAAAGAAACAAGAAAAGTGTTTTTCTAAGCTAATTTAAAAAAAAAGTATGAAACTAGGTTTCTGTCAAAGATCATCTCGGATCAAGATGGCCTTGTCTGCGGACCATCTCGAGTAGAGATGGCCACATTCACGGAACTATGTTCTTTCATAACCAGTTTAAGTGACATCTAAAATATCTCAAGAGGTGTTATCAGTAGATTAGTGCACTGTAGAAGTGAATTGATGGATTGGATCGGATCTAAAGTAGATATATTTTATTATACGTAAGATAGAAGCGCAACTTTCAATCCCTTACATCAATCCAACAACATGGTCTCAATAGTAGGCTTGGAGGATCATAAATGAGAGGACTTCGTTATGCAAAATCGTGAACTCTATATTTTCAATTGAGGGGTGAGTGCCAATTTATAGACTTCTTAGGTGAAAGCTATTAATGGTAAAATCACCTTGCATAAAAGCAGAGAGGCAATTCACATTAAGAAAAGTGAATGCTTGTCTCTAAAATCTCATTTTATTGATAATTGTATGCATTTTTCTAATTTTGGCCCATGCGGGGTGCTTAATACCTTTTGTGAGACCATGCATGGGGTTAACTGGTATTTTCGGTTGCTAGTTATGCACCCTTTATTTTTAAGCTTGCTTTTTTGGCGATCATCTCGAGTCAAGATAGCCACAATTTGGAGGTCATCTCGAGTCAATATGGCCATGGTTTTATGGGGAATTATGTCTATTTAAGTGGTGAAAACCATTGTTTTAGCCCTAAAGCTACCCAAGGTGGGTTATGTGGTCTAAAAGGAGTCCATTCAGGTATTCTCCTCAAAATGATGTGTTTTAGGTGTCTACAGATGCCCATTTTTGGGATGCTTTGTGTGATAACACAATGCGGAGCAAAAATAGATAACCTAAAATGGTTGATTTGTTGGTTAATTATATTCATTAAACAAATCAACGTAATATGTCCCAATCATGAAAAGAGCATGTGTCATTGAATTATTACTTCCAACTCATTTATGAATTTGGTTTTGGTAAACTGTTCAATCGTGGGTAGACAAGCTCAAGTCTACACTTTAGGCTTTAGGTCTACCTAATCTTGATAATCATTTTGATCGTGGGTAGACAAGGTCAAGTCTACACTTTAGGCTTTAGATATACCAAGTATTTATTTGATTTAAATTTTTGCTTATTGTTTGCCCTAGCAAAAAGAGCGTATAATTATCTTTGGCAATGATTCTTGAATGAACGCAATTTACATTTGAGTGTTTGATTATTGACTTGATTTTAAATTTTGTAATTATATGACTACCCCCTCAAGTGATGAGTCCATAGAAGATATGGAAAATTATGAAAGCGATGAGTCACTTGACCAAGATGATTAAATTGAGTTTTTTTTTTGTTTGGGTAATTTTGAAAATTTGAGAGCTGAGCAACCCCTTACAACCTTGTTTTAACCAATTTTGACTTTTTACAATTTTGGGGAATTTTTTTATATAATTTTTTGTATTTTTATGGGGTTTTGTAATTTTGATGCTCATATCGCATGGTCACAATGTGACATGCAATCCTCTTGTACGGTCATGCCTGTGGGGATTATTTATAGCAAAAAAAATTCAAAATTGATTTCATTTTCACTGTGTGCAATGGGAGAAGAGTGAGACAGTGAGGAGGAGAGCTAAGTTTTCAAAGCAAAGCACTATCAAAACCCATACTAAACCTGAAAATGGACCAACCCAAGGCATATTGGAATGAAGGAGCTAAAGAGTGGAAGGTAAGTACCACATTCTCACTTTTTTGTTTATTAAAGTAAAATGAACCACATTAAGAAAAATGGGTAAATGAACTTCACATTATCTAGGTTAATGTTTGATGTGTTCATTTGTTGGTCTTATTTTTTTTTTGTTTTATTGTTTTTTTTTTATGCATTGTGATTTCTAGATTTAACTTTTTGCTTTTTAAATTTGGGGGTCATCTCAAGTCTAGAAAAACCCTCTTTGGAATTTTGACCATTGGGAAGGTCATTTCGACTGGAGATGGCCATTATTGGGGGCCATATCAACTCGATACGGCCATGTTTGGGGGTTTTCTCGACCCAAGACAGTCTCTTGGATACTTGGAGTTTTTTTTATTTTTTACTTATGTTCCTTATTTATTTATTTTTAGACTGTTTGATGGATGTTTGTTAAATTTTGCATTGTTTCAACTGCTTAGGGCATGACATAGACACACCAATGTCTTTAGGAGAGCATGTAATGCTCTCACTAATGATGATTGGAATTGGTTGAAGGTCATTGACCTTATGTATGCTATCATATTAGATTCAATACATGTAGATCAGGCCTACCTGAGAGCCTTGACAGATAGATGGGACAATCAAACAAACAGTTTTGAACTTTTGATTGGTGAGATGATTTTTGCCCTAGAGGATGTCTATAAGATATTATGGATCCCTATAGAGGGAAATCCAATTGTTACAACTCATACCAGAGAGCAAGCTTGAATATTACAGAGGGTCTACCATCAGGATTGGTAGCAAGTAGACTGCGAGACTACGATGTGGATAGCAAGGAAGTTAGGGTGGAAGTTGGGTATAATACCCAAATTTTGACATCCTAACATGTAGTGCTTATGTCACTCATGTTGAACATGATTTTTCCTAACTCTTTGGGTGTGAGGTTCCCATGGAACCTCTTGGACCTAGTATAGGATTTGGTGGAGTGCATAGTGGAGCAACCACTGATTATGGCTTGGGGTATCATGTTGCTAGTATAGCTCTATGAGGAGCTATATAAGATTTGACACCATCACTGATTAGGGTTGGAGTGTAGCTTCCTTTTACAAATTTGGGTATGGGAGCACATTCGTGTAAATAGGCTAACTAGAATGCCATGGGCTATCCAAAGGGAGATGGTGGATAGGGAGATCTCATATGTCGCATGGTGGATGCACACTCAAGAGTGGGGTAAGAGCCACATGTACCAGGGCATCATCTTACATTGTATAGAATCTCTATAGAGGCTAAGGCCAAAGCATGTGATATGGTAACCTTGGAGGGATATTTCACCTTGGGTAGAGGTCGATCAGCATATAAGGTGTATAAGATGTTATCAATGGCTGATAGGTTGGTATGGTACTAAGCATAGGTACTTCCAGTACTCATGAGTTACTCAACAACTAGAGGTACAATTGATGAGGCCAGAAATTGCCTCATTCATAGACCATTTTTTAATATTTCATAAACTATTTGATAGACCTTATGCTATGTTTTTGTGCTAATTTTTATGATGGAATGCATTATGTATTACTATTTACATGTTTAAATATTCAGGAGCATAGTATTCTATTTTGACCATTTTTTGCATTTTCTACACTATTTTAGCTGATTTACTTAGCAAATAAACATTTATTTTGAATATGCAATAATGTATGTTGATGTGTATTCCATTCTGGGATTATGTTATTTGTTTTCCTTGCCTTCTAACCTATTCAAATTGCAAAAATTTTCCAAACCCCGTTCAAACTGGTATGACTGTGCAGAAAATAGAGTTTGACCATACAAATTCCAGCCAGCTATGCATAAACAGCATGGCTTGGAATTTGTCAATGTCAGCATGTAAAAATTATAGAATTTTTCTTCTGAGGACTTAATAATACTAACTAGCCAGTCAAACCCATTATCCTAAACAATTGGTGCACGGATAAGCATCAGAATTGTTACACTACCTGTTATTCTGGAGCAGCTCCAGAATAAGAGGAGTAAGACTTTGGTCAAAACCATCAACAGAACAGTCATAAAGGTGGAAAATGGAAAAATTAAGATGGATACAGTTGTATGCAAGGTTTTCACACCCCTTACAATGCATTTCTTCCAATATATTGCACCCAACAAGTAAAATGGATAAGTTGCAGCAGAATAGTTTCCTGCATTTTAGGAAGACAGCTTCAGCACAGTTGTTGAATCCCTGAAAAGCAACAACATAATGAATCCACATATGTAATAGAATAGTATAAATAACAATATCCCATGTTGGTTGAGCATATATATGTTTGCATAGAAGGATAGGAATAGAATAGTTGTTTCAGTTGTAACAAAGCAGTAATTCTGCAATATTTTTCTTTCATTGTTGTAATGTCATGTCCTAATCAATAAAAGGTGCAGTTTTTCCATTCAAATAGTTCTTGAGTGAATGTGTGAGCATTAGGTATTTTAGAGAAAACTTCTTGCCTTCTTATAGATTAGGAAGCAAGGGCCAATTCCAGGCTTAAGAGAAGGATCAACTTTTGACAATTTTTGTTCATTTTTTGTTGAAACAAGTTAGCATAAAACTGTCAATTTTCATTTCATTTCTTAACTATATTAAAATAC
The DNA here is from genome assembly GCA_028583015.1 of Wollemia nobilis. Lineage (NCBI taxonomy): Eukaryota > Viridiplantae > Streptophyta > Pinopsida > Araucariales > Araucariaceae > Wollemia > Wollemia nobilis. The sequence goes on along the minus strand of JAQPPZ010002894.1, from coordinate 310,726 downwards.
ATGTAGTATTAGTGCTATAGATGTATGTACATGGTATTTTATCACCTAGTATAGGCTTTTATATATTGCAACACATTCATGTTCTTGGCATTTCCCACAGTAGTTGATTTCCCTGTTTTTAGTAGTTATTTCCATTTTTGGTTTTTCATTTGTGTTCATTGATTTCTATTTGTTTCATTGTTGTAACATATCATTCCAACCTTTTAATTATATTAATGTAATTAGGGGTTACTTTCTATCATTTCCATTTTGCAAGCATAAATAGGTTTCATTTCTATCATTTCTGATTCTGCAAGAGTAATTAGTTTCAATCTTCTGCAATATTTCCATTTCTGCAATTTTATTTTAGCAAATAGTTCAATTCAGATCATAGGATTAAATGTGACACCAGAAACCCCAAAAACTGACTGGTTTTATCAATAAAGCCATTTACTAAGTAGACTGACCTTCAATATGCTTACCCCTACTATCACATACAGCCATTGGACACCACCTTGGACTGACAATTATAATGATTAAATGGTGTGATTGACGACACTCATCAATAATAAGATGTACCCAATGAGGTAGTTGTCTATAGGTAAAGGTCAAACAAGGTGTAAATCTCATGGTCTCGAGTTGAGCCTATTGAGGAGTCATATGATCCAGATATAAAGGACCCTAGTATGACTCCCAAGTATGACACCTAGTGGATGGAGTGGTTATGAAAGATATTTAGGGTAAGCAAAGGTGGGGTTGGATCAGGTGGAGGCAGATCCATCCCAACGATGAGTGCATCATCACATAGAGGAGGGAGAGACCTATAAAATAGATGAGGAGATTGAGGAGGAGGCTAATGAGGAGGATCCTTAGGAGCATACTATTGCACTTAGGGAGCAGGTCTACATCCTCCAAGGATAGCTAACTAATAGGGATACAGCGTAGTAATTATCATAAATTTAGTTGGATGGTGAGAGCTAGAGGTTGTGGGGTTTTTGTGAGGAGAGGGACACCTTAAAGGCTCGAGTGGAGAGCCTAAATGATGAGATGGCTAGGGTGAAAATAGAGTGATATACTCTATGGGTATAGTCAATAGGATATGTAGAAGATAAAGACACCCTATGAATCCAAATATCAAGAGTTAAAGTAGAGCAAGACACTCTATAGATTCAGGTAGCAGGTTTGACTATTGGATAGGAAATAGATGGATAGGCCATGGGTGACATGGTCAAGCTATAGGTAGAAGTGGTAGAGCTATATGGAATATTATCTCACTATACATCTCATCATCAGTTATATTGAGACTACACTCACTTGGAGGATGAGGTGGAGTGACGAGGTGACATGTTACCCTCTTGCTCGTTGGTAGGGCCATCACATTATAGTCGATATAGTGGTGCATATGGTGAGGCTTCTATGAGACCAATTGTACCTAGGTTTACAGCTCTAGGTGCATCACATCAATCAATAGCCAGTGGATCTAGGTAGCCTCATCGAGATGAGGCCAAGGGTAGTGGTGAGAGTGGTGGTGCAGGGCCATCTTGAGGACTATTATGTATATTTTGCTTCTCTTTTTGAGTGTGAGGTTTGAGGACCCACTCTATTATAGCTTATGGGCATTTTGTACTATGATGTACATTTTCATGATATATATATATGATATTTATTGTGGCCTATCATGAGTTTATTATGCTTTGTATGTTATTTCATGTATGGATGCACTTATGGATGCAATGATGGATGATGGATGTATGCCTAGATATTGTAGATATGATTATGCATGTATGGTTAGAGCTAGTTTATATGCATAGACCTAGGTATGTATATGATGATGTATTAATGACATGATGATGCAAAATATGATTTGTATGTTTATATGTTAAAACATAATGAATGAATCTAAGATGCAAAAACAACCTAAGTGTAAGCACCATAGAATGTATAAAAGTCATTAATCAAAATGTTAACCTTTTCACAAAAGTCATACATTTGAAGGTGAACTATATGGAATATAATGTAATGTAACAAAATGTGAATGATGGATGTGAAATAGTGAGATGTCACAAGGGAACAACAAGGTTTTTCATGAGACTCAAACACCCTAGTTGACCAGTCAAAATTTGTATACTGACTATACATGACTCTAAAAGATAAAAATTTCTAAGGAAGACCCAGATATTCAATATCCTTGTGTGTGCATAGTGAAGTTCATTAATATGATGCATAAGACTACCCCATTTCTAGGCTAATATTTATAGCCCATTTTTGTAATGGGGATCACCCTATGGTCATCATTACCCTAATTTTGTATGTAGTTGGACTAAACTACTAGGCAATACAAGCCACCAAAAGCTAGCTCATCCACAAGCTGACATTGGTCTATACAAAAGAAGGTCACTAATGTGATAGACATATCACCATGCGTAAGGCTACTCTATTGCTAGGTTAACATCTATAGCCCATTGCTGGTGATGGAGATTACCCCATGGTTTTCAAAAACTAAGAATTCTAGGGATTCAAGCTCTTTACCCCCTTCTTTTCTTTTGATTTCTTTTTTTTTGGGATACTTGCTCATTTTTTGGAAGAGCAAGGGATTTTTTTTGGGGATACTTGCTCATTTTGTGGAAGAGCAAGGGATTTTTATTGCTTTGGGTAGGGGGAGCTTGTCCTTTTGTCAATTCTCAGCATTCTAGACCATGCACATAATAGGATGAGCAAGGGAAACCTTTCACTTAAGGGGTAAGGACTACGTTGTAGTGTCATCTTTCCTTGTTCAAACTCGTATTTAAAAATGTGAAATTGTGTTGGGATTTTGAGATATACAAGGTACAATCAAAGCAAGACCCTACCTTCAAAAATCAAGATAGCTTTCTACAAAATCTAAAAATAAAACTAGGAATGGTTGAATGACCAAAAGACCCTATTGAACACCCTATAACAACTTACTGGGTGAGGGGAAAAACACAAACACCTAGGATGAGAAATGTGGATGGAAATGATTTGTTGGATGTGTGTGTTTTCCTTATGAACTTTTGGAAACTAAGAGGTGTGCATAAAATAGTTAGTGGTCATATGAACATCATTGTTGATGGTCATACGGTATCTACCCTATCTTACGAGGACCTCTTAATAATCAAAATATCACAAGAAAAAGTGCAAATGATGATGAGAGAAAAGGTTTGATTAAGACTCATGATAGTCATACAAGCATGGTGCTCTATGAAATGTAAATAGTGAAAATGAATGTGTGGTGTGTGTAAGTCTTTTATGAACTTTTGAACATTAAGAGGTGTGCATAAAATAGTCAGTGGTCGTATGAACATCATTGTTGATGGTCATCTGGTATCTATCCTATCTTACGAGGACCCCCTAATGGTCAAAAGACCACAAAGATAGGTGTAAGTGATGACAAGATGTAGAATGGAGTGATGCTAATGCAATGATTGATATGCCTAATGCAATTAATCAATGAAATGCAGTAATGTGTAATGCATGATGATGTAAGCAATGCAATATTTTTGTGATTTTTGATTTTGTATTATTTTTGTTATTTTATTATTTTTTTTATGCATTGTGTGTTATGCATGAAATACCCATAGGTGGAGGATGTTAAGAGGTTTAGGTTCCTCAACACCCTCAAGGGAAGCTAGATGATAAGTCCCTAGCCCTACTTTTTGTGTTATGATGAACGGGCCTAACTAGTTAGCCATAAATTTATCCCTCAAATGGGGTGGCAAGTTGGAATTCTGTTGGTTTTCTTTAAGCACAAGATCACCAACTTCAAAATCCTTGAGATGGAATTTTGTGTCATAGGCTCACTTAATGTGATCTTGATAAATATGAAGATGCTCGAGAGCATTGATGCATCATTCATCAAGAAGCGTGAGTTGATCTAGGTGAGCTTGTCACGTAGTGTCATCATCGATGAACTCTTGCAATGAAATGCACAATGATAGAATTTCCAATTCCAAGGGCATAATGGCCTCAGTGCCATATACTAATGAAAATAGAGTTGCCCTAGTTGGCATCCGAATGCTAGTTTGATAAGCCCATAGTGCTAGAGGTAGTTGAAGATGCCAATCTTTATGATTATCATTTACTATTTTCTTGAGAATGGTAATGATTATTTTGTTTGATGCCTCTGCTTGCCCATTACTTTGTGGATAATAAGGTATTGAAAATTTATGTTGAATATTATATTTAGCGCATAAAGCTCTCATATCCTTGTTTTTGAATGGTAGCCCATTATCCAAAATTATTTTGGATGGAATACCAAAATGACATATGATGTTATGTAATATGAATTCCATGATGTGCAAACCTATCATAGTGGTAAGAGGAATAGCTTCCACCCACTTTGTAAAATATTCTATGGCTATTAGGATGAACGTGTGATGGCTAGATGAGGGGGGAGAAATTTTACCGATTAAGTCAAATCCCCATTGTGAGAAAGGCCACAATGAATGAATCGATTGTAAGGCCTATGAAGGTACATGTGAAATATTAGCATGATGCTAATATTTAATGCACCTTTTAATATAAGTGCAATAGTCTCGCTCCATAGTGGGCCAATAATAACCCATTTGGAGGATGCACTTAGCGATAGCCATGCCACTAAAATGGCCACCACAAGTACCATCATGAGCTTGGAAAATAGCCCAAGTAGATTCTTGGGGCTCTAAGCAATGAAGGAGAAGACCATCATAGCTTCGATGGTAGAGTATATCTCCTACCAAGACATACTTTATCACTTTTTTCTTGAATGTTCATTTGGTGGCATGCAATAATCCCGAAGGAATGGTACCCAATTTTAGGAAATCTTTGAGTTGAGAAAACCAATCTTGATATGAGTCGACTTGGACTAGATGAACTATTTGTTCCTCTCTAGATACACCTCACACAAATGTAGAGTGGGAGAGAACCTTAAGGTAGATGGTCATGTTATTATCACAAGGAGTTTGTGAGACCAAGGACCCCTAAGAAGCATGGTTCAAAAAGTCTTGAATTGGGGAGAACCCATGTTGGTAGGGTTCAACCTGTATCATGTGAACATTTCACTCATCTTTGGAAATGTCTCACGAGACCATGGCTTGAGAGAGCATCTTGACCTGAATAGTTGTGACATCATTCAATGGGTTCTATAGAATTAGAGACCCCAAGGAAGCCATCATATCCACAAAGTGGTTGGATGAATGAGGTACAACCTCGATGTCGTACCATTCAAATTTAATTAGTAATTTATCCACAAGATCTTTGTAGGATTTCAATATTGGACACTTGCATTGATAAATTCCCTTAACCTGGTTAACTATTAACAAGGAGTCACCAAAGATGTTTAATTTCTTTATGTTCATGGTGAGAGCCATTTGAAGACCCAAAAGGAGGGCTTCATATTTGACATTGTTGTTGGTGCAGGGGAAATCAAGTTTAAATGAAAGGGGAATAGGAGCCCCTTGTGGCATGAAAAACATGATGCCTGCACCACCCCCTTGCTCACATTTTGAACCATCAAAGAATAGCATTATATCTACTGTGTTTTTTGGTTCTTCGGGTTCTCCCAAGTCTGATAGTGCAAAGATTGCATCATCAGGAAGTTCTATGTTTAGTGGCTTATCATCGAGGAGAGGAGCTTCTGCTAGCTGATCAATGATGACCTGACCTTTAATAGACTTTTGACTTATAAATTCGAGGTCAAACTCCATCAAAAGCATGATCCACTTTGTGGTATGACTATTGTGATAAGTGCGACTCATCATATACCATAAAGGGTTTTCTTTTGAAATGACATATGTGGTTTGATTTAACATGTAATGTCGAAGTTTCTTGGTGGTAAAAACCATTACTAAATAGAGCTTCTCAACATAAGCATATTTGAGCTCGTAACTGACCAAGGTGTGGCTAAGGTAATAGATGGCCTGTTCTTTGTTTACCTCATTCTTTTGGGCCAGCATGGTCCCTAGGGCAAAGTTAGTGGCCACAATGTATAATAAAAATGGAACACCTGGTCAGGGAGGAGCTAACACTGGTGGAGATGCCAAGTATTGTTTAATGTCATCAAAGGCTTTTTGGCACTCTTGATCCCAATCAAAGGTGACCCCCTTTTGCAATAAGTGATTGAAAGGCTTGCATTTATCTAAAAGTTGTGCTATGAAGCATCAAATAGATTGAATTTTTCCTTGCAAGCTATGTAGCTACCTAATATTAGTAGGGGGAGGCATATCCATGATTGCCTTAACCTTGTTTGGATCTACTTCAATGCCTCGTTTAGAGACTATGAAGCCTAATAGTTTTCTGCATGTAACTCTAAAAATGCACTTCTTAGGATTTAAGCGCACATTGTGCTCTAAGAGATGATCAAAGACTTTTTCTAACACATCGAGGTGGTCATGATGTAGTAAATATTTTTCTAAAAGATCATCCATATAGTCTTCCAAAATCTTGTGCATGTAATCATGAAAGATGTAAGTCATAGCCCATTGATAAGTGGCACCAATATTTTTAAGTTTGAAGGGCATGAATTTGTAATAGAAAGTCCCCCATGGTATGGTAAAAGTTATTTTGGGTTGATCTTCAAGGTTGACCCAAATTTGATTGTAACTCAAAAAACCATCCATGAGGGAAAGCATTTCATGATTGATTGTTGCATCAATGAGCGCATCGATGTTCGGGAGTGGGAACTCATCCTTAGGACTCACTTTGTTTAGATCATGAAAGTCAATGCATATGTGAATCCCCCCATTCAGTTTCCCTACAGGGACCATATTGGAAACCCACTTAGGGTAATCAATAGGTTGGATGAATCCTACATCCAACAATTTTTGTAACTCATATTTTACCATTAAGGCGATTGTTGGGTGCATTTTATGAAGTTTTTGCTTGACCGGTTTGATCTTTGGATCGAGCATTAAGTTGTGAACAAGCAAGGTTGGATCAAGACCTAACATATCTTTATAAGACCAAGCAAAATCTTTCTTATATCTTGTTAGGAACGTTGTGAAATCGACCTATTCTGTAGTTGATAAACTTTGTCCTAATTTGACAACCTGAGGATTTTTAGGATCGATACCGATATCAATGTCAATTATTTCTTCCACTGACATGTGGGATCCCTCCTCCAATTGGTGAGGTGTAGGGATTAGATGAATATCATCAGCTGGATTTAGAGAATTGAATGCATCATTAGGCTCAACCTCAGCTTGAAAAACATCTTTGGATGGACCTGAGGAAAAGTGAAATGGTTGTAACATTTCCTCGCAAGGTAGGAACTCTTTCGATGATGGTGGGGAAGTGATATGATCAAAATCAATAGCCTCAAGATTGAGGTGCAAAGGTTTTGAAGGGTTACCTGGGTAGTGAAGTGGCGTGGTGAGGTCAATGGAGATCATATTGATGGTTGGTAGATAATCTCCATTCTCTGGTGGAAAAAATTGATCGAATATGGGTGGATGTAGATGTACCAGGGGTGGTTGTGGTGGTGGTGGAATGATAGGGTGTGGCCTAGGGGAGTGTGAGCAATGGAGTCCCTAGGTGGGAGAAGCTGATGCATAAGGGATGATGGTAATTATGGAAAAATATGAAGATAAAATTCATCTAGATCATTGAGGGGCTCGATGGTAGCTGATTCATCCTTCGAGCTAGCTGAAGCAATAGAAATTGCATCATACTCTTGGTAAGATTCATCATCTTCTTCATCCCAATCTTTGTTAGACTTCTCTTCTTCTTCAGACTCTATCCAATCATTTTTAGGCTCCCAATTTCCTTCAGACTCTTCATCAAAAAGGTCAAGAGGCTCTATGATTATCGTAGTGATTTGGACATGGTCACTGAGAAAATGATTATAATCTAGATCAACATATTTATTAGGATCGATATCCCTTCCACAACCTAGAGTTAGGTACTGGAGAGAATCGGCAAGGAGTTCATCGGGTATATGTATGGAGTAGCCTAGCCTGAACTTATCCATAGGTAGCTGATATTGGGGCTCTAGAGGGGTCCAAAGACCTTGCTCATATCGACCTAAGCCATTTCCTCTCCAATGATGATGATGAAAATATTGTAGTACAAAGGATGGATTTGACATATATTCGATGTTGGCTTGAAAGGGTTCATCTTCTTCCATCCTATGGGATGTATTTAAGGGAACATCAAATCCCCCATAGATAAAATTTGTTTGATTCAATGGATGCCCTAGGGGAACTATCATGCCAATGGGTAATGGTGTGATAGGAGGTCAGCCTATGTCTTGAACTATCTCGATAAGGGGAGTGAATGTGATATTTTATACTATGTACTCCTCGAATCCTAGGCTAGACATATGTATTGTGACTTGCAAAGGGTTGGGTGATGATGATGGGGATGTGGGTTGTGATGGGTTATATGTTGGAGGGAGAGGCTCTTCCCAGATAGGGGGTGTGAATGGGTATTGTGGAAATGGTTGAGATCAAAGGTATGAGAGGTAGCTTCGGTGATTGGGATGTGGATGCGTGGGTTGGCGATAATGGAGGTGATGATATGGGTGCCTTCTCAGGATTCTTGGTGGGAATATATGATGCATGAGAAGGGATTTCTATGTCTGTTGATGATGATTTTTACTTTGATGAAGACATAGAAGATCTTGGTGGAGGGTTTTGATGAGTGTTGGGTAGATTGGGTTGGACCTCCAGATGCATTGATGGTAAAAAGGACTCATCGGGATGTGAGACCATATTACAAAATTTAAATGGTTCTGAGTCCATAGGGACACAATGCACTTGACCTTCATGTATGTATTTAATGCATTGATGTAATATTGAAGGTACACACCTCATGTATCAGATCCAAGGTTGACCAAGTAGCAAATTATATTGCATGGCCCCTTTTAGAACATGGAAGAGTGTGTGAATTATTTTTAGTCCAACCTGAATAGGAAGAACTACTATCTCGATGGTAGAACACAATGCATCATTGAATGCCTAGAGGGTGAATGTGGATGTTGTGATGTGGGATGGTGGAAGGTTGAGGTATTGAAGGGTGTATGTGGTGATGATATTGATTGAGGAGCCTATGTTGATCAAGACACACTTATAAGGGATCTGATCTATACTAGCGATGATATGGAGTGGAGGATCTGGTATGTCAATGGGTATAATCTTGATCTCATGGTCATGAAAAGTTATTGTAGGCTCATTGCAATGTTGTATTTGCCCCACAAAATTAGCAAAAGCATTGGGGTCTTGTGGTTGTAATTCGATCGATTTCAAGATCTCCATTAGAGCTTCTCGATGTGGCTTTGATTGTTGTATCAGCTCGTAGATGGAGAGCCTAGTCGATGTCATTCTTAGACTTTGGGTAAGTCTATTCCTTATTGTTAGCACCGATTGAGGTGGGATAGGTGTAATCATATTGGGCTGAGGAGGTGCCTATGATGTCAAAGGAATATTATGAGGACTCGCATTAGGTGCACAATTAGCCAATTATGAGAACTAATACTCTCTAATATTGACCTTATGGTTGAGTAGCCACCTATCTTGGTGAGACTGTTGTAGCCACTCGCCTATCTCGGTCTAATTCGGGCACTCCCTGTAGGGATGCCACTCAATGTCATCTGACCCAAGAGCTACAAGCTATCTAATATAATAATATGTGTCTCCAGCATGGGTCCTGCTCTAAAAACCCTCCTCTCATGGCCAGCATGTGGTGTAGCACTGATGTGCGTCGTCAATGGTCATGATGTGGAGAGGTAGGTCCACGAGATACTCGATCTAGATATGATGCCAACCCCAAATATATAATAAGTTGTAGCTAATCCCTCGATGGCTCCATCTGGTAATTTGGTATAGCTCCCAGTAGAGCTGACATAGTAGCATGCTCCCCCAAGCTAGGCACAGTGGTTGAGTAGTGGAGCTCTGAATAACTCTCTAGACACTATCCAAGAGGTTCCAAGGAATCCTCATGTCTGATGAGTCTAGAAGCACTATCTGCACCACAAGGATCATGAAGATCGTCATGCAGACTAAGAAAATGTGCTCTCCCTACCAGTATCCAATGTGGACACCTCCATGATCGATCTTCTCTTAAGCCTCATTGCTTCGATCATCGAAGATAGCATCAAATATAGGCCCCTTTCTCTGAGAAGAGGAAGAGGTGATGGCCTCTCCATCGATAGGGATCCTAAAGATCCGATAAATCTCCTCTAAGGTCACATTCATTTCACCTATAGGCAGGTGAAATGTGTTGGTCTGTGCATTCCAGCGTTGGTTCAACGTAGTCAAGCAGTTCTTATCTACCCTAATAGTGGGTAGATCTAGTACATATCTGAATTCGATGGCTCTAAACCATGCATGCTCACTATCAATGAGATGTCTATGGATAACCTTAAGTAGATCAAGCTCGCGAGCCCTAGAGGTCAATCTCTGAAATGAAAGTAGTATATAAGCTACAATTTTAAAGAAAAATAAAAACATCTAAAAATTGATAAAAAGACAAAATCATGTCGCAAGGCATTCATAAAAATAAAAAATATCAATTAGGCAAGTCAGAATTGCATTAAATGACATCAAATGCATTTTAAAAAAAAAAATCCAAATGCGCCTCGTATTCAGTAATTTACCCTATACACTGGGTGGTTGCAACGACTTGCAATCCATGCAATTCGACAAGATGAGTAAATTGCCATAAGGACATTTGGGGTAAAATTGTCACCGTTGATCTGATATGCTTCTTTTCAATCCATAAGAAGGCCTTCATGGCTGGACTTCTCCATGGGAATGAGGTGTTTCATGTCATGTCTCCTATGACATCTTTTTAGCAAATCATCGATAACTTGATTCAACACAAATCTAATTGGAGTTGCCTCATTTCAATTCCCTAAGATGGCTATTGTAGCCTGACTACTCCATGGGATAGGAATGTACAATTACTATTAATAGTTGGAATCATAAGCTAAACTAGGACTAGCCAAGGCATTAATATGCTCAAATCTAAAAAATTTTAGATCATCCATGGTGGTCAAGCGACATCGTCACTTTAATCATTGTCATTACCCTCATCGACTCGTTGCTTGAGGGGGTAGTTATAATATCAAATCATAATCAAAATCAGTAGAAGATACCTGAGATCGTAGATCCCTCGATCTTGTCAAAATTATGTTCATCCTTGTGAATCATTATCAATAGCTATCATAAGCTTACCCCTTTTCTTAGGGAAAATAGAAAATATAAATTTTCTTGTTGTTCGCCTTTTGGATCTATGGGTCAGAAGATACCTATGGAATGCATAGCTACACCGAATGAGATGAGAAGGACACAAGCTTTTCAAATGTAAGCCTTTCACCTAGTTGGAAGCAATGATTCTAGGATGTGCATCCTTTTGCTAGACAAGAGGCATCTAATGTTGATCTGACTAATGATCATCATAGAACATTCGACATCATTTTAGGAGGTATATTTTTGCTCAGCGTTGTTTGATCTCATAATGCATCTCAAAAGGGGTATCTGTAGACACCTAAAATGCATCATGTCGAGGCCGACTACTCATATGGACATGCTACAAGACCATATGAAATATCTTGGATAGACTCCAAGATAGAGCAGTGGTTCTAACCACTCAATTTGGGCTTCCTAGCCTAATCAGGTTGAACCATAGCTAAGACCTACGATCTACAGTATGAACTATGAATGAAACCCGCGATCTTTAGTCTGAAATGTCATTGTAACCTACGATCTTAAATGAAGTTCAGTTGGCCTTCATCCGAGCCAAATTGGTTTGAACGGATATTTTTTCTAGAAGAAGGTGGTTAATGGATGGAAGATTCTAGAGGCTTCAATTCCAACTACCTAACCACCTCTTTTCTATCTTGGCTTCTCCATGAAGCCACCCCTAGCCCTAGGGCATCCTATAAATACCCCCTCCAAATGGGAGAGAGAATATAGAGATTTGATTGATCAAGAGAGCAACGAAGCCCTGTTGAATTGCATACTAAATTCATGCATTGGAGAAGGCCACTTTGCTATTCACCCAAATATCAATTTGCCATGGAGGTCCTAGGATCCTAGAAGAGCCAAGAAACGTAAATCCATGCAAACAAAGGCCCCTCACAGTGAATCAACCACCAAATTCATCAGAAGGACACCGAAGGTGACCCTTGAACATCAATTGGACAAGGAGATCAAGCCCACTGCCCTTGATTTTGAGGGTAAACTTACTTGAGTGCTCACCACGGCTTTCAGCCACGGTTTATAGTGCATACCGCACACTAGTGCTACGGTTTGCAATAGAGGTATCGCCACCTTACTGTTTTCATTTTTTCCCATCTAATTAGATTAGAAAATTCATTTGCATGGTTTAATTGTAGTTTTAGAGACTTCTAACCAACATAATTAGTGTTTTTACTAACTTGTTCTCATCATAGTAGTTTAGACATTAATGGCTTCTTTTCATGTTATAGTGCTTCATTTCAAGTAATTGATTCCATAGATTGATAGTTGTACTCTTCATTTACATATTTCCATCAATATTGATAGGATTTGCATATGTTTAGCATAGTTTATGAATTTTCTTGATTTTATGTCATTATGTTGTTCTCATGCTACTTGTCTTTAACGAGCCTCATCATGAGAGGCTTCCTATGCTTTTAACATTCTTGTGTTTTTTCTTGATCGTAGGAAATAAGTTTTTAAGGAGCTACAACCATTTATTTCCTTCCTCAATGCAAAGAAGAGGGTCTACTCCACCCTAGAACCTTAAGGGCTTGATAGTGCATTTCATCCCTAAGGGGAATTGAAATAATTGTAATTGCATATCAAATAGAGTATCCCTAAGATGTTCTTACTTGTAATCAAAAACTTATTGATTTTAATGGAATAATAGAGGTATTTCTTGTAATTTCCATTTGTTTTATCCATTTATGTGTTTGAATATCAATTTTACTTTGTTTATGCAATTACAACATTTCAGGTGCACACATTTTTGGTCGTACAAAAGGTGATCATGGTGGAACTCCACATAAATAGCATCTGACTGTGTGTTTTTTATTTTTTTTTACTTGTAGGTACAGACCATAGCTATCAGTTATGGCCCAACAATTGAACCACAGGTTCAAAGCGCGGGAAATAGTTAGAACCGCAGACCAAACCTGTGGTTTCCAACTGACAGCACAAACAATAAAAATCAGAGAGCCGATCATTATAGGACCTAAGGTAGGCCCTATTTTCAACCCTCTATCATTTTTTTCCCTCTATTTTTTTACATGTATTTTTTTGAATGCAAATTAGGAAAAACCACTAAAAAGGGTAATCAATCGTCCTAGTTTGCTTTCGTATTTACTTCCATAGAAAGGCGCTTCTAGGAGCAACGGACCTATGATTGTTGTTTGCCCTAGGCTAAAGCATGCTTGATAGAGTGTCTTGTTTGGTTTACATGTGTGAGGCCCAATTAGTGGCCAATTATCATCGTAATGTGCATTGTCTAAAAGAGCATCTAGATTAGTTTGCATTTTCTAAATGTAAAACATTCTTCATTTTGCATAGCACATAGAAAATGAGCATGAGTGTTATATTATGCATTTCTTATATGTACAATAAAATGAACCACACACACCACTTGGCACTTAAACGCTAGTGAGTTGGGCTTCATATCCAACCACTAGTAGGGTTCAATGATGGTGGGCATAATTTCCATCCATTGGCCCAAATCCTATGATTTGGATACTAGACCAATACCGGATCCAATAACCTTTTGTACCCTATAAAATTTACATGTATTCTCTTCGAAGGGTATAACGCTAACTAGGGGAAAATGGGTGAGGATCTGGGAGGACCTGTGCTCCCTGACCGTATGTGGGCTTCATTACCACATATTATAGGTTGGACTACGTGACTTGGAGTTCATAACCAAGTTGTCGAGCTGTGAGCATACGGGTGAAAGCCATTAAACTGAGAATAAAATCCAACAAGTTTTACAAAACACGATAAGAGTTTCTACACTGATACAAAAAATCATTGAAACACATCAAACAATTTAGGGCTCAACTTTTAAAATGTAAAGGAGATAATCACATTATTTACTTTTTATGCTTCTTTATTGCTTAATTCATCAAGATAAGGCCTCCCTTGAGGCCACAATTTTTAGTAAGAGAGGCAACCTCTCAAGTTTTTTTGAGTCGGTTCATCATGACAACTAGGCATGATAGAGCTCAATAACGAGCTAATAAGTCAGAGAGTTCATGGAGAGGCTCTGAACACTTATGATGTTCTCCTAAGGAGTTGTCAGACCTTGCACACATCCTTGCCAGGCATCACACTCATCATGCATCAGAGGATCCAATCCTCCTAGCACAACATTTTGAGAGTCATCACGAGCTCCCTTCGTCACACAAGGGGTTCATCCATACAGATCATGGGGTTTCCTCACATACAGTGAGAACCCATGTCATTAGGTCTTGCCTAGTGAGATAGAAAGTGGTGGATCTTACTCCACGAGTCAGTCCTATAGGGAATCTTAGTCTCATGTAGCCCATGAGAGGTGACTACTCCAAGATCAATTGGAGGAGGCGTGTCGTGAGCATAAACGTCTAGAACGTGAAGGTGTAGAAAGGAAGAGAGTGCATCAAAAAAATTTGGATGAGCTCTAACTATGTGAAGAGAGGATTTACCAACATAAAGCATGTGAAGAACAATCATGTGAGGTAACTTCCAAAAAGAAGCTCATGCCTAGAGTTCTTAGGCAACAAGTCAATGTGATGCACCTGGTGCATCGTCAAGAGTTGCCTCATAAGCAAGTAAGTGCATCAAAAAATTTTGGATGAGCTCCAACTATGTGAAGAGAGGATTTACCAACATAAAGCATGTGAAGAACAATCATGTGAGGTAACTTCCAAAAAGAAGCTCATGCCTAGAGTGCTTAGGCAACAAGTCAATGTGATGCACCTGGTGCATCGTCAAGAGTTGCCTCATAAGCAAGTAGATAGTCATCCTCTTAGGTAGATAGACATGCCTAGGGTTATCAAAGAGCAACAGAAAGATATTTCTAAGGATCCCATGCGTAAGTGTGAGGTTGAGAGTAGTCAAGTACAACAGGTGAGTAGTGTCAACGCTCAATAGTCGTCATAATCCTTGGGGCATATACAGTCTATTCCACCATATAAGGCACCCATGATTACTTTCCATAAACACGAAGGCAAACCTGTCCCTGTTAGGTAGTCTGATCCTCCATTGCACATCATAGCGAGGATAAAACAGATTGTGTATAAGAAGGTATTGGTGGATACAGTATCATCGATTAATATCATCACCACCTTAGCATTCAAACATCTCAAAATTCCACCATCCCACATCAAGGAAACAAATTTAATGTTGTAAGCCTTTAATGATATGAAATCTCCTACAGTAGACACAATAGTCCTCCCCATCGATGTGGGATATAATATTATTCCTACATTTTTCTATGTCTTAGAGGGATCAAGATAGTATAATCTACTTCTTGGAAGACCGTGGATAAGAGCCATGGAGTGCGTACCGTCAATAGTGCATCAGTGCATTAAGTACACCCATGGAGGTGATGTTCATGTAGTTGAGGCAGACCCAGATCCCTTCAAGTATTCTAAGCCTGAGGATCATCTGTAGGAACCTGGTGAGGAACCTATGCATCTGCAAATTAAATTGGATGAGTCTATCCAAAGTTCAAATGTAGTCTTGCAGACTATGGTGGAGATACCTTCCCCACCGCTATCACCTGTGGAGTCACTTACGACCCCTATGCTCTCAAAACTGCTTAGCAGGGAAGGATTGATGAATGCCCTTACGAAGTTGCTCACAGCCACTTCCGAGGTATCATTAGAGGATATTCACACTCCTATCAAGGAGGAAGAACCTAGCATGGTCATGGATGCACCTGAGTGTATCACACCCTCTTCATCCATCATGTCACTAGATAGTTCTCATGAGGATGATGGTGAATTTTAAGAGCTTATAGAGGCCAGCATTACGATGCTGCCCACCATAGAGGCCACTGAGGATCTAGGTCAACTTTTCATCGAGTCTCTACCTGTGGATCCTATCCTAGAGACATCGTATGAGTATGAGGAAGTTTCAATTATCATGACTAAAATAATATAGCCTTAGTATGTTCATGAATTACCTATGATGCATGCAGTTTTGGAGTCTTCTCACAATTTTGTGGGAATGGTTGACATTAGGCCAAAAGATCAAGTGATTCCTAATCACATAGAGCTAGATATGGGGCAATCCAGTGGTGTTTCCAGGTTGCTAGGACCATAGCCTTTGAAATTAGTCACTTCTAACTCATTTCTCATGATGTCATCTCAAGAGCACGAATAGGTAGGTTCCTCACATCAGATTGGGGGAATCGCAATTGGCACAGTTCAACACAACGAAGTGAAAAAATAGCTTGAGCTGAGTCATAGGCATGAACATGTGGATATCACTGACAAAGTGTGTCATAAAGAAGCTTCCACATCAACTCAAGTGAAGTAAATAGGTGATTTGCAATTACCTAATGGATCCATAGCATCCACTTTTCTGTTTCCTTCAAATGACAAAGGTATTTCAAATCAATCATTGGAAATACATATGAACTCTTTGTCAGTATTGCGATCCATTTTAAACCATCTAGAATGGATGGAGCACCGAATGGATGAGCAAGATAATGTGTTGCATATTATCAAGAATTGGCTTGAAAACCTAGAAGTACAAAAGCAACCCTTGTCTGAGGTCAAATCACTTCTTGTGCAAGTACGAGAAAATCCTCAGTGAAAGTAAAAGCCCATACGGCCAACTCAACCATTGGATTCTCAAAGCAAACCAATGCGGATCAAGAACCCAAAATAGTCATAGCATAGTGGGACTCCATTAAAATATTCTATGTCAGGCATCTTTCAAAAGCTACAAGAGGCTAAGGTCATCACCTTGCCTGATATCATCCCTTTAAACCCAAACAGAGTTAAACATATGGGTTACAAGGAGCATCACTATTGTCTTTATCACCGAATAGAGGGTCATGGCATTCGATATTATTGTGAATTTAAGAGTGTGGTGCAAAATATTATAGATAAGGGGGTTTATCATGTAGATGGTTCTCTCATAGTGCCCCAACATGCTGAGTTGGAGGTCACACCTCCTCAAGAGTGACCTCAGAGTCGTTAGTCACCTCATAGGCCCAATAGGCCAGTGCAACGAGTAGTTTCATTTCATATGACTACACTAACTTTATTTCAAAAGTTACACGAGGCACATGCATTTATATTACCCAAAGTCAAGCATAGGGTATCCAAGACTAGGTCACCTGATGCGGGTCCCTTTTGTGTGTATCATCGAGTGCATGGACACGACATTCAAAGTTGTTAGTCATTTAAGCGGGTCATCCAAGACCTAATAAAAAAATATGAGATTCATGAGGATGGTTCTCTCGTTCACCCATACCGAAGCATAGGCACTCCAGTGAAGTTTGTTCTTTGCCTGGGGGAGTTGATTTTTGTCACTCTTCCTAAACAAGTTGATTACTTTTCAGTGAATAGCATGCACATTGGGGGTCTTCTAGGTAGCATACCTTTCCCACTAGCCACACCACATTCAATAAGGAAAAATGATGAATCTAGAGGTATTGCACCTCCCTCACCATCATAGAATGGCACACACACTAGGGGTACATAGGGCAGCATGCCCTCCCCAAAATGCTCCAAGGGTTCCTGAAACTGCTTGGTCGTGTCACTCAAAAGTTTTGAGGGTTTTCTTAAAATCGCTCGATCATCCCAAAAGGCTCCAAGGGTTCCTAAAACCTCTTGGTCATGTCAGTAAAAGGTCCCAAGGTTTTTATTATAATCTCTCGGTCATCCTAAAATGCTCTAGGCTCATCTATGAGTATTTTGGTCAATCAAAAGGTACCAAGAATTTCTAAAAAATTACTTGGTCAACCTAAAATCTCCAAGGATTTTTAAAAGATCACTTGGTCATCCAAAAGCCCCAAAGGTGCTCATAAATCCTTTGGTCAAACCCAAAAGGCTCTGAGGTTTTTTTTAAAACTGCTTGGTCATCCTAAAAAGCTTGAAGGGTTTAGCTAAAATATCGTTTGGTCAATATAAAGGCTCCAACGACATTTCCTCGCCAGTTGGTCACTCCTAAAGGCTCCAAAGGCATGTACTCGCTGTTTGGTCAGATATGAGGCTCAAAACTCATAAAAATTTATAAAATCAATAAAATCCAAAAACAATGGTAAAGCATAAAATCCAAAAATATTTTTATTTGCATTTGAAAATTGCATTTTCATTTTGCATTCACTCATGCGTCCGTTGCATTATTGCATTGCATATAGGCATGCGTCATCCATTGTATTTCATAGTAGGAAGGATTATGTTTGTCAGTCTTACAAATGATACCACGTTTGTGTTTAAATCATGCATCTCTCAATTTATCATAAATCCATCATTCATGTGAGTAATCGTGTTTTTCAACACAACCTATTTTGTTGCTATGAAGATATACTAGGGTTTTTCAATAATTCAACCATACCTAGAGGTCTTATCAAAAGTTGGGGGAAAGCTTGCTTTGCTTTTGTAGCTGAGGTTTAGTTAGTATAGCCCTTAGCATATCATAAGCCTATCACTAATCAAAAAATTAAACAATACTAACAAGGACTAGAGGAAGAGGAAAGTCGCAAAGCAGGATCGGGTATCCTAAGGTGAAAAGAGTTATTCTTGCTTATCCTTCTGTGCAGATAGTATGGGAAATGTTGGTAGTTGGTAAAAGGATAGGTTAGTTCCCTATTCAAAATCCCTTACGATAAAAGTAGCAATATCCCAAAGTGGTATCCCACATCAATCCTCAAGATTGATACCCTAGATCGATATCATAGATCGACTTCCTAGATTGATATCCCATACTAATATCATACGATCGATATACCAGAAATAGTTTTCCCAAGTAAATCCCCCAAAGGAAGATTTCTGAAGAAGATTATCAAGTATAAATACTGAGAAGTGAAGATCAAATGAATATCATAAAATAGGCTCAAATCAAGTTTAAAGTGAAGATCAAACGAAGATCATAACCAAAGCTCGATTGGATATCAAATGAAGATTAGAAATCCAGTTCAAAGAGAGATCAAATGAATATCTAGAGACATTTCATAATGAAGATGGAATCGACTCCCTTGCTTCACTACATATGAGCAAGTATCCCAAAAATTTAAGGATAGAAAGGAATGAGCCTAAATCCCTGGAATTATCAGCACTACTATACCTTGCGCATGACGATATGTTTGATACACTTGCATATCGCTTGTGGATAAACCAATTTTTGAATGTGGAGGAGCTAGCTTCAGGTGTCCTACATTGCCTAGTGTCTTAGTCCAACTAAAATATAATCTTGGGATTGGATAAGACATTTGTGTAACCCCTATCTTAGCAATGGGTTGAAATAATCCTGCCTGACATCGAGGAACGCTCGTGTCTTATCTTAAAATATTCATGTGCACACACAGGGATAATGAACAGTTAGGGCCTATCCTAGCAAAAGCCTTTTATCTCAGAAGTCTAGTGTGGTTAGTATGCAACTATTGATAAGTCTATTAGGGTGTTTGTGTCTCATGGAAAACCTCAAAAATCTCTCTCATAGCAACAAAATATCAAAAGCTCATAAACCATAAAAAATAAAGTCATTCAATCATCAAATTGCAAAGTATCAATTCATGATACATCATTACATTGAGCATAAATTTTAACGATATAGGATAGATACCGGATGGATATCAAAAATGATATTTAGATGGCCACTGACTATATCATGCATATATGTCAAGTGCAAAAAGTAAAATAGAATAACATATTATATCATTCGCATCATACAACTGCATTCATTGCATTTCATATATGGGTGATTAATTGATTAAATCATTATCTTAAGGATTTTCAATTACATCCATGATTTTTATACATTCGGTGGTGTCATCCATTAGATTGATAAAAATATTTGCATTCATTCCTTATGTTTTAAGTGATTAAAGCATACATGTTCATTTACATTAGATTACCATCATGTAAATAATGCATTACATACATCGCACATCTAAGCATCTAGATCATTGCATGTCATCATCATCATAAATTAAATAGCTATCTAGTGCATGTCATACATACATCACATCATATAGCATCAAATTAACATAAGCACTACATCCATATGCATCAAATAAGCAGAAAATTAAAAATATACAAGTACATATAATGAGCTATAAATTATTAGATCATATATATATATATATATGTGTCTTAAGAGTACATCAGGACTTTACAAAATTCCCATAGGCTACAATCGTGTAGGTCTTAGACCTTACACCAAAAATGGTACATATTCAAAAATGTAGCCTAGATCTAGTAGAGCCCTAGATTTGGTCTGCTCCCCCTGAACTAGAGCTCTCGTAGCCTCCCTCATCCCTGTGCCCTAGAGCCTAATCTATAGTCAGCTTTGGTGCCTACTGTGTGCCCTGTTGAGGATCCTGTGTACCACCTAACCCAAAGAGGCCTAGCACATAGGATACTGGTATGTCTAAGCAGCTAGACCTATGACTAGAATTTCCACTCGTCTCCTTGTGAATCCTATGAGAACTACTTCCATGTTTTCTAGAGGACCTATCTATCCTCTCTATCCTATGATTCTACTAGCTGGAGCTCACTATGGACTATCCTGAATTCTAGGCTGGTCCTCTGGGGCCTCATAGCATGTCTATCCTCTGGTACCTCCAAGCCCCATAATTTGATGAATTCCTCTAGCTGGGAGATACAAGCTGCCCTTGCATAGTAAAGGTCATTTCCCTCCTCTACGATGGAAGTGAGCTGTCTAACCTCTTCCATGGGATCATCACCTCTTGGTAGTATAGCTTATGGCATTTTTGGTGGCGCCATGATAACCTAAGATGAGGAGGGATATCCTCTATGAGCCTGGGAATGAGCCAAGTCCCTCTCTATATAGCCACATCTCGATGTGCCTCCACTACCTGTAATGATATCATTAGCTCCTGAATCCTACTCTCTAATACTGTAGCCTGAGCTATGAGGGCTGTAATCTACTCCTGAGCCTCTACCAGCTATCTATCCCTGTGATTCATCTTCGCCTCTAGAAGGATAATAGTCGTATCCTGCTGTAGTTGTTGGGTCTAAAACCTGCCAACCTAACTTTGTAAGTCAAAAACCTGAGCGAGGATCTCCCTTACATCGCTATCAGGAGGTATCTCACCCTCCTCTAATGTCTCCTCTTCCTCTGCCTCTGCCTGCAAAGCCTCATCCATGGTGGCCTCTATTCCCCATCTGCCCTCGATCCTTTGGTGCACCCTACGCCCATCAGTATTGGCCCCTACCTCTGCCTGCTTGTCTACTCTACCTAGAGGTCTTGAACCCTACCAGTGTAGGAGGGACCACCATGTGTCATATGCTAGGTGGTCCTAGGTGTGTTGTCCCCATGTGTAGGAGGGACCACCATGTTTCTAAGGTTAGTGCGCATGCAGTCAAAATATGACCGTTGTAGTTTGAATTCGAATTGCAACTGATAGCTGTGTTCCCCAATTTGAAAATTAGGAACTGTAGCTTCTAGTTGCGGTCCCCAATATGACAATTGGGAACCGTAGCTGCTAGCTGTGGTCTAGGAAGAATACCCATTTCGGGTACCTTCCTAGCCTTTCTCACTAAAAAAATTATTAAACCTAACTAAATCTAATCTAGTGAGGTCCATTACCAACTTTTTAATGAGGTTAATTTTTTGCATTACTTAATGTGGTTCATTTTATTGGTATTGAATGCGAGGACTCAGTTTCAAATTACCGTACCCGCTCCGTGTCCTTTGCTAGTCGATGGTTGATCAGCATCTGCCATCAGGGTATCAAGTGTGATATATGAATAATTTTTGGGTAGCATTCCGGATCAGTGAACATCTCCTATCTCTTAGAGCTCTCTCAATGCAGCTGCTTTCAAGAAAAATAATAAAAAAATCAAATGGGAACAACTATTTAAAGGTCCTCCTAATTTTGGCGGACCGCAGCTGACACCTAGGGTCTTGGAATTAGGGTTTTCTGACTCCAGGCCCTAACTGCAATTCCCAAAAGTTGAAAAATACAACCGTAGACCATACTCGCAATTCGCAGCTAGCATCAAATGCACTCAAACCCCACCGTGGGAAGGTCTAAAAAGGTAAATTAATGACTCCTAACAGATCAAATTTCAAAAAAAGCAATCAATATTGTAAATCTGGTGATGTTCAAAGCACCAAGTTTGATCAATAAATCAAAATTAACAACAAAAAAATCAAATAATAAAAAAAAACAAAACCAAATGTGCCTCGTATTTAGTAATTTACCCTATACAATTGGCGGTTGCAGCGACTTGCGATCCATGCAATTTGGTAAGATGAGTAAATTACCATAAGGACATTTGGGGAAAAATTATCACCGTTGATCGGATATACTTCTTTTCAATCCCTAAGAAGGCCTTCGTGGTTGGACTGCTCCACAAGAATGAGGCCTAACCAAGGCATTAATATGCTCAAATCTAAAAAATTTCAGATCATCCATGGTGGTCAAGCGACATCGTCGCTTTAATCATTGTCATTACCCTCATCGACTCATCGCTTGAGGGGGTAGTCATAATATCAAATTATAATCAAAATCAATACAAGATCCCTGAGATTGTAGATCCCTCGATCTTGTCAAAATTGTGTTCGTCCTTGCGAATCATTGTCAAAAACTATCATAAGCTTACCCCTTTGCTTGAGTAAAATAGCAAATATGACTTTGCTTATTGTTCTCTACATTTTGGATCTATGGGTTCGAAGATACCTATGGAATGCACAGCTACACCGAATGAGATGAGAAGGGTACAAGCTTTTAAAATATAAGCCTTTCACCTAGTTGGAAGCAATGATTCCAAGATGCACATCCTTTTGCTGGACAAAATGCATCTAATGTTGATATGACTAATGATCATCATAGAACCTTCGACATAATTTTAGGAGGTCTATTTTTGCTCAGCATTGTTCGATATCACAACGCATCTCAAAAGGGGCATCTGTAGACACCTAAAATTTGTCATGTCAAGGGCGACTACTCATATGGACATGCTACAAGACCATATGGAAGATCTTCGACAGACTCCAAGATAGAGCAGTGGTTCTAACCACTCAATTTGGGCTTCCTAGCCTAATCAAGTTGAACTATAGCTGAGACCTGTGGTCTACAGTCTGAACCATGAATGACATCTATGGTCTTTAGTCTAAACAGAAGTTGTAACCTGTGGTCTTAACTAAAGTTCATTTGGCCTTCATTCGAGCCAAATTGGTTTGAACAACCATTTGTTCTAGAAGAAGGTGGTTAATGGATGGAATATTCTAGAGGCTTCCATTCCAACTATCCTAACCACCTCTTCTTGATCTTGGCTTCTCCATGAAGCCACCCCTAACCCTAGGGCATCCTATAAATGCCCCCTACGAATGGGGAGAGAATATAGAGAGTTGATTTATTATGCGAGCAGCGAAGCCCTATCGAATTACATATTGAATTCATGCATTGGAGAAGGCCACTTTGCTATTCACCCAAATATCAATTTGCCATGGAGGTCCTAGGATCCTAGAAGAGCCAAGAAATGTAGATCCAGGAAAATGAAAGCCCCTCAGTGAATCAACCACAAAATTTGTCAGAAGGACACTGAAGGTGATCCTTGAACATCAATTAGACAAGGAGGTAAAGCCCACTACCCTTGATTTTGATGGTAAAATTACTTGAGTGCTTACCGCGGCTTTCAGCTGTGGTTTATAGTACAGACTGCACACTAGTGCTGCAATTTGCAACAGAGGTACCGCCACCTTATTGTTTTCATTTATGCTCGTCTAATTAGATTAGATTAGTCATTTGCACAGTTTAATTATAGTTTTAAAGACTTCTGACCAACATAATTAGTGTTTTTACTAACTTGTTCTCATCATAGTAGTTTAGACATTAATGGCTTCTTTTCATGTTATAGTGCTTCATTTCAAGTAATTGATTCCATATATTGATAGTTGTACTCTTCATTTACATATTTCCATCAATCTTGATAGGATTTGCATATGTTTAGCATAGTTTATGCATTTTCTTGATTTTATGTCATTATGTTATTCTCATGTTATTTGTCTTTAAAGAGCCTCATCATGAGAGGCTTCCTATGCTTTTGACATTCTTGTGTTGTTTCTTGATCATAGGAAATAGGTTTTTAAGGGGCTATACCCATTCATTTCCTTCCTCAATGCGAAGAAGAGGGTCTAATCCACCCTAGAGCAGTTTGTGTCACCTTAAGGGCTTGATAGTGCATTTCATCCCTGAGGGGAATTGAAATAATTATAATTGTGTATCAAATAGAGTATCCCTAAGAGGGACTTGTAATCAAAAACTTATTGATTTTAATGGAATAATAGAGGCATTTCTTGTAATTTCCATTTGTTTTGTCCATTTATGTGTTTGAATATCAATTTTATTTTGTTTATGCAATTACAACATTTCGGGTGCACGCATTTTTAGTCATACATGTTTATTTGGATATCGTTAGTTCCTTGTGACAATACTAATCATTCGCACAAACTCTTGGTGAGGTGGATTGGCATGCATCTAATTCACCTTCTTTGGTTGTTATGCTTGGATGGTAGGTGTTGTGTTTGTTTCATATGTGGGCAAAGGATCTTTGAAGACTCCTATGTGTTGAATATTTGGGGCAAGAGGATTGTCAATCTGAATATCTTACCTCTTGATCATATATGGTACTATATTTTTAAAGGAGTAGCATGTCTGGATGTCATGACCCCTTTGTCAATTGTAAGCATGGTATAGTTCCTCCCTATAATATTTATATTTAGTTTAGTTAGGATCTAGCGGATGAATATTAAGGATTTATTATGTGCACCTCATATAATTGATTGAAAATCAATGCTAATGTTTCTAGCAAAGGAGTATTTTGTCATGGTGGTTGGTGTTGTTGGCCTTGCTTTTAGTTCTATTGTGGATGATATTGAGTTGGTGGAGCCTACATCTAGTAATTAGGCTAAGCTGGTGGTTGCGATGGTGTGGATTGGTTTGAGGATCCAAGGATACTCAAAACAACTTGATTTACTTAGGCTACCTTTTGTTGCGTATTGTCTCCTTTAGCATTCTTGTTTTTCCATTATTTTTTATGAATTTTGATATCACCTTCCTGGACCTTAATGTCCTCAATTATCTTAGCCTATGCTAGGGGCTCCTCGAAGGTTTGATACTATTGGAGTTGTAGCAAAAGTGAGATTTACTTTGAACAACTCCTAGTGAATAGTTTGGTTAGCTATGTTATAGGTACAGTGAAAGGTAAATTTTTTATTATTGCTCTCCACTAATTGTCATAGTCCATGACTAGCTCATCTTGAAATTGTTTAAGATTATACAAGTTAATAGATTTTGCCTTTTTCTTGATGCTAAATTAAAAGTGTTCTAAGAATGCATTTGCAAGTTTTTCAAAGGAATGGATGCTATGTCATGATAGATGATTACTCCATTCTAAAGCAGGCCCTACAAGAGTTATTAGAAATTTTCTTAGCATGATGCATCATCATCCTGAAGATGAAACTTTCATTAAATGAGTGATATGTTCTTGAGCATCTTCCTCTCCTTGGCATTTCAAAGTGTTCAGGTATGGAGGCGATAGAACAAATGGGTGCAATGGTTGATTGTGAAGTTGACGCAAAGTAGGTTTTTGGTAATTTGAGCTTGATGTTTGTTTCTCCAAGGAATTAGTGTGATTTTTCAGCAACTTATATGCTTCCAATAAAATGATTTTATGTGTTTACCTTTGTCCTTGAGGAGGTGGAAGCGGTGGGTTTTTATGTGTATATGGTGGTGGTTGAATGTTGTCAATACACATATCACCATTAGGATATGTCTCAATCTGTAATTAGTACTCTAAGTGTGGTTCCTCATAGGGGTCATACTCCTCTAGATAAGTGTATGGTCTATTATGTTCAGGCAATTGGTGCCTTTGAGGATGTATGGGTAGCTAATTTGGTCAAACATAAGGTAGACGATTTTAGTTTAGCCATGGTGGAAGGTTTTGATATTGTGTAGGGTGCCTTATGCATTGTTGCAACCTATGGGTACTAGGTGTAGGTACTGTTTCATTCAATACCTTTTATAACTGCTCTTGTTGTACCATTTTTTGATGCAACCTTTGTAGGTGTGATCATTTTTGGTCCACCCATTGCTGATTTAATTGTTGGTGGTCTAATCGTAGTTGATTAATTATTATTGTCGATTAATATTTGGCCTAGGTGCCTAATGAGTATAGTTTATTTGCTTAGATGTATGGGATCTATTTACCCTTGTATTTGTAATATGGATGGGATTATCTTGTCTCTCACCCCTAGTAGGATCTACAACCTATTTTTTGTGATCCCTAAAGGTCGCATTGACCTGGTATTCCAGTTTGAAAATGAGCTTTGTGTAATCAGGCAGTGTAGAGGTGCAACATTCTTGAATGAATGGTCTCTCTTGAAACATATTGGGGTGATTTGGATCACCCTCATCTATTATTGGATATTTTGAATCCATAAGTTGTCATTGATGTCAAGGCATGAGGTTGTTATTGATTCCAAGGAATGAACCACCATTGATACCAAAAAGTCAAAAGGAGCAATGCAAAACGTTGATAGTAAAAGAGCTTCATAATATTCATTTTTAATATTATAGGAAGCATAAGTAAAAGGTTTTTATTAGAACCATGGATTGGCAAATAAAATATTTTATTTTTTTATTTTTATTTTATTTTATTTTTAATTTACATGGTGGAATCGATAGCCGCCATGAATCCGGGAAGGTTGTCTAGCTTTTATGGCTGCCACAGTATTCTGCACTGTCCACCCCAGAAGCCACCACATAGATCTTCATGCAGTCCGCCCCTATAACCACCATGCCAAAATCATTTTAAACCTTTTACGTCGCTGAAAGAACCAGGAAAGGTACAAGCATTCAGTTTGGAAAAAATAAAATGTTTTATTAAAAACCATGGATTGGAAAAATAAAAGGTTTTCATTAAAACCATGGGTAGACGAAATAAAAGGTTTTCATAAAAACCCAAGGAGGCTTTTTATTCCAAATTAAAAAGTCCAAGGAAGGTTTAAATATTTAATTTATAAATATTTAAATTCAAATTTTATAAATAAATATTTATTTATTTGAAATAGCAAAACCCTAAGGCTATTCCGCCGACGTGCAAGTTGAATATTACCCCCACCGACATGTTGGAAGAAATAACAAAGCAATATAAATATTGCCTTTGCTAAGGCAAAAAGATTATGCAATTCGAATTCAAAAAACATGTGGTATTTCATGGAGGAAAGATAAGAGTATTCATGTGCTACGTAAAACCCAATTTTTTGGAAGGTTGAAGAAGTCAAAAGGCCTAAATTCTAGCACCATCTTGTGGCTAGCGCAGGTGGCATTTGCTTGGATTTTGTGACAAGGAGGTTTCGAGTTCAAAACCCAGCGGCAACTACTTGAGGGAAGCATTTTCGCGTTTTGGTTTTCAGCTGCAATAGAAGGTATTTGAGGAACGTGGGGAGTTTAGCTCCCACGTAAGTGCTTAGCTCACATGGCAGCCAAGGTCACGGTTAGAGTGCTTGGGGAGGTAGCGATGTGGGTTCAAAACCCACTAAGGGAAAAGGTACAATTTTTTATTTAAATTTTATTTGCTCTAAGGTTGTGAGTAAATTGGGAGGTATAAGGTGGTAATTTTATTGGATTATTTACCTATATGTTAAAGTGATTTATGGGCATGGTAAAAAGTTGTTTTTGATAAAGTAAAAACTAGGGTAATTAATTTTTACGTAGAAGAAAAAATTGCATTGTTTTATAAATTATTTTATTTGATAAGTGAAATTTAAGAAAGGAGTTATAAGTAGAAATTGTGTTATATTTTATAAGAGGGTTTTGGATGAAAATTATGATGTTGAAATTTATTATTGAGATGGAGCAATAAGGTGTATTTGGGATTCAATTTATCTTTGTGTTTAAGGTAAATTGTGAAAAGTGTTAGGGTGATAATTCTTGTCGTCTAAACCTTTATACTTGGGAAAGAAAGTTGTGATAATTAAACTAAGTTTTTGAAGATCATTCTACATCAAAGAAGAGGTATGGGTATATTATTTCTTGGTTGAGTTGATTGGTTGGTTTTCTGGAAAACAAATTTAGAGTGAAAATGACTTAAATAGGTTTCCTTATTGAGTTGTTGAGCTATATGTGAAGATTATTTTATAAGCATTGTTGAGTGTGTTTTGAATTAATGCTTCAAGGTTTTTTGGAATAAAGATTTGTTGATAAAACCTTGTTTGATAATAATTTTTGTTGAAGCCATTGGTTATGTGAGGAACTTGAACTAGGGTTTGCAAAGATCATGAGTATCATTGTTATGTGAGATTTATTGATGAGCATTGTTTTAAATATTTGAGTGAGTGTTCATATGCTTGGACCAAGGTTTGTGAGCAAGGATTATTTCATTGAGTGATTGGTTGAGTAAGAGTTGGTTGAGCCTAGTCAAGTGGATGTGTGAAGTAATAGTCCTAGTTCTATAAAACAAATTGTTCTATATTTTGAATTGATTTGAGAAAGAGGTTGAGTTTTGATGAGTGTGAAACATATTGAGTCTCTAAAAATTCTCTATATGTTTCTGTGGTAAAGAGAGTGATTGAGTATTGTGGTGAAGCATATTGAGTCTCTAACAATTATCTATATGTTTCCAAAAGAGTGATTGAAAGTAATTGAGCATTGAGGTGAATGTGAAGCATATTGAGTCTCTAAAAATTCTCTATATGTTTCTAAAAGGTGATTGAAAGCAATTAAGCATTATGGTGAATAGAAAGTATTTTGAGTCTCTAACAATTCTCTTTATGTTTCTATGAGATTGGACAAGTTCTTGAGAGGACTTGTGGACAAATGAGTGAGATCTTTTTGAGGAATCTTACAAGGCATATTTGAGACAAGTCTTTGAGAAGACTTGAGAGCAGAGTTGATTGATTTATTTGTTCAAACCTTGAGTTAAGGTTTGGAGCAGATCCAACAGAGTTGATTTGTGATTAAGTCAAGCTTTGTGTTAAGGCTTGAGGATAGATATTGAGGACATATTTGTGCTAGACTGAAGGATTGTGTTTAGTACAAATTTGAGGATAGATTTTGATGTATATTTGAGGATAGGTTTGTTCCAAAACAAAGATAAAGATTGAGGATATTTGTTCTAGAACAAAGGA
Source organism: Wollemia nobilis (assembly GCA_028583015.1). NCBI lineage: Eukaryota > Viridiplantae > Streptophyta > Pinopsida > Araucariales > Araucariaceae > Wollemia > Wollemia nobilis. Next base: position 281,483 of record JAQPPZ010002894.1, on the reverse strand, counting down.
CTATATTTAGTGTAGATCAGAGATAGAGATTGAGAACATTTGTGCTATACCGAAGGACTTGAGAAGTCTTGAGAGCATAGTTGATTGATTTATTTATTCAAACCTTAAGTTAAGGTTTGGAGCAGATCCAACAGAGTTGATTTGTGATTAATTCAAGCTTTATGTTTAGGCTTGAGGATAGAGATTGAGGACATAATTGTGCTAGATCGAAGTACTATGTTTAGTACATATTTGATGATAGAGTTTCATGCAAATTTGAGGATAGGTTTATTCCAGACCAGAGACATATATTGAAGAGATTTGTGCTAGACCGAAAGAGTATGTTTAGTGCAGATCAAAGACAGAGATTGAGAAAATTTGTGCTAGACCGAAGGACTATGTTTAGTACAAATAAAATGACCATATTTGGAGGTGATAGAGTTGAGGATAGAACATCTCCATCCATAGTAGGAAGGACAGGTGTCTTCTATGGATAGAGTTCCATTTGCTAAGGGCAGTTGAGGTAGAAGTCTTCTAGAGGATCACCATATATAGCATTATTAGGAGATTGGTGTCTCCTGTGGATAGAGATCCATAAACTTTATTAGGGGATTGGTGTCTCCTTTGGACAGAGGTACATAAACATTGTAATAGGGAAATGATTCCCAAGAGATTGATTAATAAAATTTTAGTGAAATATTTTCTCCATGGAGTAGCCCACATTAGGTGAACCACGTTAAATTGGTGTCTCTATTGTGTGTGGTGATTTGTACATTGCTTTGATTATTTTTGTTGATATTGCTATCTAAACATTGCTTAATATTGATTGGGAAATAAAAGTAAAAAGTGGTCTTATACTGTTCACCCCCCCTCTCAATATAATATTGTGTTCTTCATCTATAACAAATACAAGAGCAGACATGGGTTTTTTGTGAGAACAACAGTTAACATGCATGTCCTCTTGATCATGTTCTTGATTTATAGATAGATGTTCAGTTGGAGAATCTGGGTAGTAGTCATATTAGTATAGGATGTATTCTCACACTGCTTCTAATGGGTCTCTAAGACAAGCAGAGATGCAAATCCTCTACATTCCCTACTAGGACCCTCAGTGGGTAGATGATTCTTTTTATAAAAATCAAGAAAAGTTTTTAGATCAAGAAAGTCTTCTTTTTTATCATGCTTAGGACCTATAGGTGCTTTCTGAATAGGTATTTCTTAAAGTTTAAATTCCCTAAATGAGATATTCAAGTTACGATGTGTGCCAGGGGTGCCAATTAGGATTGGCAAGGCCCTCTAGACTAAATCAAATATGTATCATTTCTTCTTGTGTGTATTCAGTAGCACTGGCTCTTGATTGATCTTGACTATGTATTGTTACCATTGTCTAAGCTATGCAAACAACAAATAAAAAACAAGCAAGAAAGCAATTTTTTATTTTTTTCTGTGTTTTTGAATTTTTTATTTTTGTTGATTTTGTTTTTTATTTTTTTATTTTTTTGGTTTAAGATCCTATTCCTATGATAACTAATAGGTAAATGAAATGAAAACTATAAAAGGTAGTTTGTGCACACCCCCCTGTCGAGGAATGTAACACAAACGATAAAAAGTGGCTTTCTAGGATGTTGGGTATCCTAAGGAAATAATTTACCTCCCAAAAAATATCATGTTATTTGAGTCCTGCTACTTGCCCAATCGAGCTTTTGCTTCACACTCGAGTGTGCTTGGACAAGAACAATAGCTACATTCCACTTATTATTGAACCCTATGGTTAAGGGGCATCTAATCCTAACCTACCCCAGGATGCACCCAAGAGTAGGGGACTTTTTGGTGATGAAGTACGAAAAGCCACTCATGAGGTTTGTTATGGTTTGTAAATGGTCCAATCCATGGTGGGAGATGAATGCCCACATCATATGATTATTGTCATTCATTGGTGATGAAATCCAACTAACTAACGTTATATTACCTCATGATTATGTGGTTTCATTTTAAACTTTTTGTAAAAAGGAAATAGAGAGCATACAAATGATCTTTCACTAAATGTAAAAATATATGTTTAATATTTAGAAAACCCTATATGGTATTTAGCCTTTGAGTAGGCAACAAGGTAGGCAAACTAGACAAATATAGACAGAGATCGTCTCTTACTGAGATGACTGCAAATAGAGACTATCTTGACTTGAGATGATTGCAGACAGAGACTGTCATGACCTAAGATGATCACAAATAGAGACTATATCGACCTAAGATGGCTAATGTCTGACTATTTAAAACCAAACAATCTCTACAAATGCTTTGAATCTATCTTTTCAACTTGTTTTTTAAAAAATAGAAAAGACAGAGATAGCAAAAATTGTCATGAAAGCCTACGTTTGCAAAATATTTATCATTTGTTGTTTCTAATCCTACTTTGGGGTCACCTTGACCTGAGATGACTCAGTATAGGGACTGTCTCAACCTAAGACATCTAGGACTACATACCTATAAAAGTAGAATTTATCAATAATCAATCAGAAAGCTAAAAATAGGACTGGGTCCCATCGTGATCGCTATCTAAAATCTTGAAAATCATGCACCAATAAAGCAATAATGAACACATGCACATAATTGAAACATGATGATAAAAATAATAAGAATGATTTGGGTTCTTTTTTATTAATGATAATTTATCTTTATCACAACATATTGCAATCACATCCCCTTGAGGGAATTCATAAGTGCGATACAATAAATACATAATAGGAGGGTTTTATTCCCCTATGAATCATCCTAGTACACTTTGGAAGGTTCTCTTGCATTCATAGTTCATATTGGGATAGGTTTTTAGTGACCACCACGATGAATATGATGTGAATCGTGTGCTCCTTTGCCCTCATGGTCCTGTAGTATGCACACAAAGAAACTAGAAATGTATCAAAAGTATATGAAGAACCCACAAAAATCGGGCATGTATTGATAAATATGAATGTGATAAATGTAATGAATGATAAGCATATGCAAGCGTAAACTAAAATCTAACTAATGTAAATAAATAATAAAAAGTGCTATTCTAAGATAATTTGAAGAAAAAAAGTATGAAACCAGGTCTTTGTCAAAGATCATCTCAGGTTGAGATGATCTTGTCTGCGGATCATCTCGGGTCGAGATAGCCATAGTCACGGGACTGTGTTCTTCCTTAACCAGTTTGAGCGATGTTTGAAAGATCCTAGGAGATGTTGTCAACAGATTGGTGCATTGTGGAAGTGGTTTGATGGATCGGATTAGATCTGAAGTGGAGATGTTCGAGTATATGCAATATAGGAGTGTGGATTTCAATCCCTTGTAGAAATCCAATAGCATGGTCTTAGCAATGGGCTTGGAGGATAGAAAACAATAGCACTTCATTACACAAAATCTTGAACTTTGTATATTTTCAACTGACGGGTGAGTGCCAATTTATAAATTTCTTGAGTGGAAGCTATTAATGGCAAAAGCATCCTACATGAAAAAGCAAAGAGGCATTTTGCATTAAGAAAAGTGAATGCTTATCTCTGAAATCTCATGTGATTGATAATTGTATGTATTTTTTAATTTTGGCCTATGCAAAGCTATTAATTACAAAAGCACCCTACATGAAAAAGCAGAGAGGCAGTTTTCATGAAGAAAAGTGAATGCTTATCTTTGAAATCTCATGTGATTGATAATTGTATGAGTTTTTTTTAATTTTGGCCCATGCGGGATGCTTAATACCTTTTGTGAGACCACATGCGGGGTTAACTGGTAGTTTCTACTGCTATTTATGCACCCTTTATTTTTAAATTTGTTTTTTTGGTGATCATCTCAAGTCGAGACAACCACAGTTTGGAGGTCATCTTGAGTCGAGATGATCATGGTTTTACGGGGAATTGAATTTGTTTAAGTGGTGAAAACCACTATTTTAATTTGAAGCTACCCAATATGAGTTATGTGGTCTAAAAGGAGTCCATTCAGTTATTCTCCTCAAAATGGCGTGTTTTAGGTGTCTCCACATGGACCATATTATATTGGCATAGGAAGTTTCTCACTCCATGAGACTCATTAAGGATGGTAATATATTTAATAAATTAGATAGGTCTAAAGCCTATGATTGAGTTGATTGGAGTTTTTTATTAAGGTTCTACAAAATTTTGGGTTTGAGGATAGGTGGATTGATTGGGTGGCATCTTATTTTTCCAATCCTACTTTCTTGGTCTTTATAAATGGTGTCACGTCATTTTCAAGGTCTAAGGTGTAGACTAATTGGTTCATACAAACCCCATAAGGGGGCGGAGGTCCAAGGTTCAAATCTCGGGCCTCGTCGAACTGAACACTTGTCCCTTTCCTAGTGCTTTCAGTGGCATAAAAGGTTTAAAATGATTGTGGCATGGGGGTTATAGGGGCAGACTACACAAAGATTTGTATGAAAGATTCTATGGCGAACAACGCATAATAATGTGGTGGCCATAAAAAGTTGGATAGCCTGCCCGGATTCATGGCGGCTACCGATTCCACCATGTAAATACAAAAAAATAAAAAACTAAAAAAAATAAATGGTGTCACGTTAGAGCAATTTAGGGTAAGTGCAGGCCTGATATAGGGAGACCCTATATCTCCTTGTTCATCATTTAGGTGGAAGCCCTGGGTAGGACTATCCACAAAGCTAGGAAATCCCAATAAATAAAAGGTTTTGCAGTAATGATGGAGGTCATGCCTCTAACACATTTGCAGTTTGTGGATGATTCTACTTGTATGGGGATAGCAAATATCAAGGAGGCCAAGGGGTTCAAAAGATGTTTGGATCTATACAAGAGAGCTTTAGGTCAAGTTATCAATGAATATAAGTCTAAGATTTTATTTTTCAATGTTGATAATAGGGTGCAAACTCATATCCTTAATATTTTAAATTTTAAGAAAGGCTTGGTCCTCTTTAAATATCTTGAGCTTTCAGTGGTAGGAAGACATCTTAGAAAGGAATCCTGAAGGACTCTTATAGATAAAATTTTATGTAAGTTAAATCATTGGACCCATCATTGGCTCTCATTGGGGGAAGATTGACTCTAATAAAATCAATGTTGTAGGCTATTTTGGTATTTCAATTTATAGCTATGATTGGTCCCAAGCACTATGTTAAGGAGATTGATAGACTTTTGAGGGACTTTCTTTGGGGAGGCTCAAAATTGAAAAATAAATGGAGTCTGGTAAAGTGGGATTTGGTCTACCTCCTACTAAATAAAGGGAGGTTGGGTATCTATAAATTGGTTGATCAAAACATGGTTTTATTGTATAAATTATTGTGGAATTTGATTCTAGACCAATACACCTTAATTCAAAGGTTTTATCTATAAAGTATGAGGATGAGGTGGAACCGGTTTATATAATCCCTTTTAATGGGGGGTTCCATCATTTGGACTACAATTAAAAAGACTAGTATTTTTATTACTATAGGGCTATTCTAAAAAGTCAAAAATGGGAGAAAAGTAAAATTTTGGGATGATGTGTGGGATCAATACGAGCCAATTACTTCCTAGTTTCCAAACCTAGGTAATTCTACAAAGATTTTAAGAATGCAAATTGGGTCTATGTTAAGGACTTCTAGGATGAAGATGAAGGGGAAGTGGGTTTGAGGAGATGTAAAGACCTCTCAGTTTGGATACAGATAGCTAAAGAAGACAAGGATAGTCTAAGGGATATTTTAGATCAAATATAGTGCTTGTGATCAAAATATGAGGACTCTTTGGGATGGGGAAACAAAGGAAATGGATAGAATTCCATAGAGAAGGTATATGACTGACTCATATAGAAATTGGGTAGGGAGAGGGCAATTTGGAATAAGGTGTGGAATTCAAGTATCTAGCCGAAAGTCAATATTATAATTTGGTTAGCCATTCAAAATAGTATTTTGACACAGGATAATCTTCATAAGAGGGGCTTAGTGGATCCATAATAGTGTGTGCTTTGTTATGGAGCAAAATAATCTATTAACCACATTTTAGTTTGATGTTCCTTTGTTAGTTGGGTCTAGGAGTAATACGAAAGGTTGTTTAATCTACCCTAATTTGGTGATGTATCATGGAGCAGTTCTTTGATCTATGGAGCTCTAGGAAGGTGGGTGGGTATTTTACCCTTCTAGTTCATTATTTCAAGGCCTTCACTTTGTGGTAAGTGTGGTTGGAGCACAACGGGCATACTTTCCATGGTGAGTGCTCATCTAGGGAGTCAATTCTCTTGAGCATTTTGCTCAATATCATAGAGGTTGTAAGCAGAATCAAAGGTTCTCAACTTATGTCTAGAGATGAAGAGTTATTGGATCTTCTTGGAATTATGATTCCTGGGTGGGTTTAGTCCCAATAATGGAATTGGAGCTCAATATTAAGGAAGGCTCATCCTTCTAAAAATCTAGATAGGGGAGGGAAGTGGAAGCCTATGTTGATTGATTGGGTTAAGGTTAACACTGATGGTGCTACTCGTAGCAATCCAAGGGAGGTGGGTATTAGAGGGGTGGGTCATAAGCATGAAGGGGTGATATTTTTTGGCTTCCATTTGGGCATTGGGAGGAACAACAGCATGGTGGTAGAGGCCATGGTCATCTGTGAAGGCTTAACCATGGCTCTTAAGCATGGATACTTGAGAATATAGGTGGATTCTAACTCTCAAGTCTTAATCAATAGGTTGAGAAACAAGAGGGAGGAAATATAATGGAGGGTCTAGTGAGTCTTGGATAATATTATAGATTTAAAATATAGAGCATAGATAAAATTTCTCCATGTGATGAGGGAAAATAAGAGTTGTAGATAGATTGGCTAATTGTGAAATAAATAAAGGTCATCATTGGTGGGATTATGGTAAGGGGAAAAACCTGGGGGAAGATTATATGGACTTGCAAGTTTTTCTTTGACAATATTATCCCAATTATGGGGAAGGAGTAAGTAATAGCATGGAAAATCCTATGTTTCATAGTTAGGAATTTCTTGAATTACTATGTACATGGGAAGGTGGAGATAGGATAAACAAATAACAATGGAGATTAGCAAGATGAGTTGGTGGAGCTGTAGGAATTTGCAATCACCACTAGAAATGAAGACCTCTCAAATGTGGTTTTGAGAGGATATGTAGTATACAAGGAAAATAAATTGATGGTTTTATCTTATTTTAGTTCTAAGGAGTCCTCCTACTCTAATATGTTGTTCAGTGATTTGGTGTAGCAATGCTTTTCTGTGCAATTTTTGTCTATTCTCTAATTGGGCATTTAGCCTTCATGGGATTATAGACATGTATATCTAGAGGCACTTCCAAGCTATGGCCCATGTATGGAAGGCCTTGTGACTATGTAATTTGGTTTTTTTAACAAATTTTAGTCTTTTTTTGCCAAAAAAAAATCTAGAGGTATCATAATACTATCTTTTTCATCATCAATTGCTTCAATAATTCTTGCATGTAAATAGTATTCAAGTGTTTCAAAATTTTCTTCTATGGCTTCACTATAGATTAGTTTTGAAACTAAATCTATTTTTCCTCTAGATTTTTCAATCAAATTTTTAATTCCAAATTTTATGATATCTACTTTTTCTTTTCTTATCATAGACTCCATATCATTATCCATAAAACTTGTAGATTTTGATTCCTTTGAAGTAGAAATCCTTATAACTCCTAGGTTTAAATATAAAGTTTCTAAATTAATTCCTATGGAGTAGAAAACCTTGTCTCCCCAGTTTAGAAACTAAGAATGAATTTTGCAATTTTTTATTTTCCTAAGATTTTGGTGTCTGAAATCCTTTTGTCCCCCAAATAACTCAATTTGCAAATATTCAATTTTTTATTTTCAAATATTTTTAAAAATAGAAAACCAAATATATTTCAAAAAACTTGAAAATAAAATAAACTATTTTTTTTATTGGTAAAAAGGGTTTTGAAAGGGTTCCGAAACCTTTTACTTTGCTTACAGAAAATGAAAATATTCGAAGAGACAAACAGTTACTAGGAGTATCATCCTAGCATGCCTTCGGAGAGGATACAAATGCATAAAAAACCTAAAGGATAGGCCCTGACAGGGATGACAATAACTAAAAATAGAAAACAAACTACTAGTAAACAAACTACTGAAAAAAATGGCCCATCAGGGGCACACGCTATTATCAAAACAACCCACATAGGGGTGAATTATGAACCTTTCACACAGCCCACATAGGGCAAACCACATACCACAAAATAACTAACAAAAACTTGGAACGGGTTGACATACGAAGGCTCCCACCACCGAGAAACCACCTGAACCCTGGGTCAGGTATTGGATCCAAAACCAATGCTTGCATTGATCTCCCCCACTAAATTCTTGAACTCCTCGATGACTTCGAATTGCCTCTTATACTCCTAAAGGAGGGAGTCCACCTACATCATAAGGGAATATATGGTTATGGCAACCCAGCCCAGTGCCCTAAGTAGGTTCTGAATCTCCTAAATATGGCCTCGTTCAGTGAGGCTTGGGAACTATGTCACCTGTAAAGCCAAGAGAGGTGCCTGCACAGAGGTCCCTTCATTCTGAGTCAATAGCCTAATTGGCTTCTCTATTTTTTTCTAGAAATATAGTGAGTCATCTAAAGCATCATCTAAGATGATCGGAGCCTTCCTCTTGCTACTCTCTGCCTTGACGCGGATGGGGTATTGACAGGGAGTAGATTTTTGAGAGATTGGTGTGTCATCCATCCTGGTCGTTGAACTTGGGGTGTCATTGGGTGGGGGGGAAAATGGCATCTACCCTTGCTTCCTCTCTAGTATTGGCCAACCCACCCATGGGGATAGGAGGCCCAGCTTGCATTACCACTCTACAATTATGTTTCATCACCACAAACCTGAACAGAACACAATGGAGGTCGTGGTGAAGGGGGGAGGAGAAGGCACCCTTCTTAAAACTCAGCATCGACCTATCCACCCATTGAAACATGTATTTTTGTTTTCTTCCCTATGATTTTGTTGAGGAAAGCAAGGTGAAAACTCCGTAGAACGGTCGAAGGATTATCCAGGGTGAAGTACTAGAGTACTATAATCATCATTGTGTCCCAAGGCTTCGGGAGCGTCTCTTTAATGATTTTGTCTTTCTCTTTGTCCAAAGACTCTCCCTTATCTTTGAACAGTGTCAATTCCCCCTGGAGGGAGTGTTTCTCCTAGTTGATAATTTTATCATCATTAGGGAGGCCAATTACCTCTGCCAGGAGATCTGTCGTGGCTATGAAACCCATTCTACGAACAACAATGTGCCCCCCATTCCATGAACGGATAAATTCCATGGACAGGTATGACTCAACCCCATGGAACTACTATAGAAAATTTAGAATGTCGTGGTCCCTGAAGATATCTTCCACGAGGGGAATTAATTGGAGGATCACAGGTTCAATGTCAGCCATAGTGAGGGCAAACAGATGAAACAAGGAAATATGCAATAGGCAAAAGTCGAGAGGGTGGTGAGAAAAATGGAAAGGAAAGGTGTTGAACATTAATAAATAACAAATCGCTAGCTACAGCCTCCCTCCAATATAGCTCATGCTCAAAATAATTTGAATAAAGCTAAAATTTGTTGGCACAAGTGGACAGGCACACCAAACAATGAGGATTGCCAGGTGGAGGCACTTGGAGATGACACCACAATCGAATGATGGGGTGGATGAGTAAAGGTCATGATGAGGAGGAAAAATATTCTTAGTGGCCTAAAGGACATGATAGATAAGGGTAAATGAGGTTAAGAGGGCAATCGCCATGAGGGTAACAAACTGACAATCCAAGCCTAATCTTGTGTTGACAGCATACCTTACAAAAATGGCACTAGAGATTATGCGAGGAGTTAAATTTGGATAGCTAAAATTGAGGAAACAAATTGAATAGCTAGGTTCCATGGAGACTATTGTGGTGGCCTAATCGATGATACGAGTACCGAGGGCCAACAACCCCAATGGCTCGGCACACTTATCACTGCTAGAAATGGGGGTGAGGTTGATTCCAAAGTGACCCTTGTCCATGCTACGACTTCCCTAGCTCCAAGAGAAACCGATCTCATAAGTAAGCTTCCAATTCCTAGAGGACAACTATCTGAGACTACAAAGGCACCAACTCAAACATTGGTTGAAAATAATCACATGCAAAGGCCTCCGCATGAAGAAAATTGCATGTGAGAGGTGAAAAAGGGCCAAACTCATGGTGTCACAACTGAGACACACCACGTTGGGGCTAGCTGGGCAAGTCAACCTACTTAGGTGGGTGCAAGCATGAAACCTATGGTGAAGGTTTCCCACGTTGGACCCCCTTGACTCACTGATTGGTGAGGTCATCAGCATTGTCATCGATGATAGCTTAGGGAAATGAGTCTGTCCACACCCTTAGCCTAGAATTTGAGATATCAATATTAGCTAATAGGTTAGCCACCCTGTTTCCCTCCTTGTAGGTGTGAGTCACATTTATGTCTACAAACGATTGAAGCAACTACTTGACTTTGAAGATCATACTGGATATGTTCCAAGATTGTGTGGAGGACTTATGGGACAAGCTACCTATTATATTTTTGGAATCACCTTCCACAACAATGTTTGGAACCTAAAGATTGTGGATCAGGATGATGCCTTGATAGAGAGCCCAGGCCTCAACAAAGTGGTTGGTGTTGATCCCCAGATTCTCTGCGTAGGCCAGGATGATATTACCCTTGTGGTCTCAAATGATGCCCCCTGCACCTGCAGCTCTGGGGTTCCATTTTACCTTACCATTGAAATTAAGCTTGATGGATCCTAGAGGTAAAGGGGTCCATCTGATGAGGGATCGATCAGCCTTGGGAGAGGTTCATTTGTGGATGCCTTTCAGGATGCCAATCTTGGATACAATGATACCTTTAGGGTGAGGCTCTAGATGTCTTCACATCGAGTGATCATCACATTCTCAGCTATTGTAATAATAATCTTGGAAAGGATATGGCTCACTCTATGAGACAAATATTTGAATGCATGGGCATTGCACTCCCTCCATATCTCCCATAGAAAGTGTGGGAGACAAAAGAACCAGAAGGTCTTAAGTCGGTGCCCTATGAAAGGATTCATCCATTGAACACAGAAGTCATTGAGCCAAAGGGGCGGGGTCCAGGAAATACCAACCAAGGAGAATAGAGAGGAGAGGATCGACAGGGATAAAATGTAGGTAGAGAAAAGGTGTTGGGTGGACTCCCCATTTGAGAGGCAGATGTAGCAATGATTGAGTAGGAATATACCACGACGATGGACGTTGGGGATGGTAAGGATCTTGTCTTGTATGAAAAGCCACAATAAAAATTTAACCTTGGGGATCAGGTGAGGTTTTCAAATGAGTTTTTACGGGAACCAAGGGGGCCTAGGGTTCTCAAATAGGGAATATACTGACTTGATAGATAAGAGGCCAGAGGGGGAAGGGGCCTAGAGGATGGAATACTCCATAGGAAAAGAGGGGATGACACAGAGGCAAAGGAGATCTGAAAGGGCAATAGAGGTAAACTTCTAGTCAATAGTAATGCCTTCATTCAGGAGGGGCTTCCATGAAGAACATTCTAGGATGAAGAAGATACTTACTTTTGACCCGAAGAGGGCATCTATCACTGGTTAGAGACACACTAGATCCTCCATATCCTAGAGAGGATAGCTACCCAGCTAGAGGTCACTCCAAAAATTGATTCTAGCTCCATTACCAAGTTTCCATATAATACCCTTTTGAATAATCTGATTTACCTTGATGATGGAATTCCATGCCGTAGATCCTTTTATTGGGTGAGGATCATATAAAAATTTTAGGTTGTGCCATAGGTACTTAGCCTTGATGATGGACACCCACAAGGAGTCTTCATTGGTAAGGACTCTCCACCCTTGCTTGGAAATGAGTGCCAAGTTCATGTTATGAACCTTATGCAATCCAATGCCACCATGCTCCTTCCTGGTGCAAATCTGGTTCTAAGCCACCAGGTGAATTCTTTGCTTGTCTTCTGATCCAGACCAGAGGAAATTCCTTTGGAGCTGCTTGATGCAGTTGTAAACTTCAACAAGAATATGGAAGATGGATATGAAGTATATGGGGATGCTATAAAGGGTGGCTTTGACCAAGGTGGCCTTGCCAGCTTGACTAAGAAGGTTGCCTTTCCAGTTGGCTAGCTTTTTTGAATGCACTCAATGATGGTATTCCACAGGGATGTTTTGGACCAACCTTCGAAGAAGGGGAATCCTAGGTTGGTTGCTAGGAGGGCACCAATGGAGCACCCTAGAGTGGCCGCGATGCGAGCTTGGCATATCGTCAGAGTGTTGAAGAAGTAGAGCTTACTTTTGTCAAAGTTGATTTTCTATCCTGTCGCATCCTAAAAGGTGAGGAGGATGGACTTAATGCACTGGACTTGGGGGACTGAGGCTCAAGTAGGCAAGATAGCGTTATCAACAAATTGTTGGTGAGACACATCTTGGAGGAAGAAAGTAGGTTTGATGCTATATATGGATCCTTCGATGCAAGCATGGGTGAGGGTTCTACCTAGAGCCTCTACGACAATGATGAAAAGGAAAGGGGAGATGGGGTCACATTGCCTAAGGCATTTGAATTTTTTGAAGTAGCCTGCAGGGGAGCCATTGACCAGGATAGAAAATTTTGTCAAGGTAATGCACCCTTTGATCAACTCGATACAATCTGAGTGAAAGTCAAATCTATGGAGGATAGCCAGTAGGAACTCCTAGGATATTCTATCAAAAGCTATTTTCATGTTGAGTTTTAGAAGGAGGCCAGCTTGGTCGTTAGAATAAATGGAGTGGATGAGTTCATGGATGATGATGTTGATGTCAGTGATTTGTCTTCCATGAACAGAGTTACCTTGATTTAGGGAGATGATGGAGGGGAGGATGAGTTTGAGCCTGGAAGCCAGGTCTTTGGCAAGGATTTTGTATAGAACATTACATAGGCTGATGGGACGAAAATCAATGAGGGTGTGGGTCTAGTTGATTTTGGGCATGAGGGCTAGGAAGGTGGATTTGATGTCTCTTAGGACCATCTTGTATACCTAAGCTGAATTTTTGAGACCACATCTAGGTCTAGGATGTCCCAGAAGTGTTGAAAAAATATGGGGGGAAATATGTCCGACCCTGGAGCTTTTCCCTCGTGCATGGAAAAAATAGCAAACCTAATTTCCTCAGCAGAAAGATTAGCCAGAAGCATATGATTCTAGTCCATAGTGACTAACCTTGGGATGTGTTGTAATAGACCATCAGAAGTGTGGTGGTCACATCTGGGAGAAGGTCTGAGGAGCTGCTCAAATAAGAGGACCACCATTGCTCTGATTCCTTGAATGTCAGCAACCACATATCCGTATTATTTGACCAGCTCTTTGATCCTATTGCTTTTCCCATGCCGCATTATTGTGGTATGGAAGAACTTGGTGTTTAAGACACCTTCTTTGAGCTAATTTACTCTGGATTTTTGTTTCCATAACACTTCATCATTCTTCAAGATGTTGTGGTTGTCAAACAGGAGGACTTTCTTGACATCTCAGAGGGTGGGCTTAGGATTCCTGAATAGCGACCTCAATGTCCTGGACTTAGGATTTGATTTACTGCTTCCTCTAAAAGATGTTCTTGAACACATATTTATTCCATATTTTGATATTATATTTCACATGCTAGATCTTGTTCATTATCTAGGATATTTTGGATCCGTAGAAAGGCCTAGCCTACCATTGAGAAACAAGAGACTTAATGTTTGGGTCGTGAAGCCACATTGCTTCAAATATGAAGGGGGATTTGAAGGATGAGGTATGTGGATGACTCTCTAGAAGGAGTGGATTGTGATCAGATCCAATCCTTGGGAGAGAGTGCATGGTTGCATCACCAAACTAGGGGATGGCATTGATAGAAATGAGGACTCAATCCAAGCGCATCTGGATTAGTTTTTCATCTTTCCTACTATTGATCCAAGTGAATTATGGTCCTCTAAGATTGATATCCATCAATTCATCATTGTCAACAAAGCTTGCAAACTACTCATAATATCTTACTCAGATATTGAGGACCCTCCCTTCTTGTCAGAGGGAAAAAGAGATGAGTTGAAGTCACCAACTATCATCCAAGCTTCTAAGGAAAAGGTATCTCTCGACCGGTTAAGGAAATACTAAATAGAGCTTCTCTAGGAAGAAGATTTTAGGGCATACACATTCGATAGGACCCAATGAGCCCCATCATCCTTATTGAAAAATGAATTTTAATATAGTTCTCATCCAAGGTTTGAGGTGTAGACCAATTGGTTCATCCAAACGCCATAAGGGGGCGGAGGTCCAAGGTTCAAATCTCGGGCCTCGTCGGATTGAATGCTTATCCCTTTCTTGGTGCTTTCAACCATGTAAAAGGTTTAAAATGATTGTGGCATGGCGGTTATAGGGGTGGACTACGTGAAGATCTATGTGGCGGCTTCTAGGGTGGATAGCATAGAATATTGTGGTGACCATAAAAGTTGAACAGCCTGCTCGGATTCGTGGTAGCTATCGATTCCACTATGAAAAATATATATATATAGTTCTCATCCATTGATAATATTGTTCCCTCTATCTTGGCTAGATTCCATAAATACAAAAGGCCTCCTAAGGCTCCATTGGTTGAGTTGAAGTAGGAGGTAGAGTCCCTCCAGATGTAATTGGAAATAAAAGAAACATTTTGAGATTCGAGTTTGGTTTCTTGAAGGAGAAAAATTACAGGTCTGTGTTCCTTCCTCATGGACTTGACCAAGTGTTGCTTGTTTTACCCATTGAGGCCTCTCACGTTCCATGAGAGGATCTTCATTTGGTGATTCAAGTCGATGAGTGCTTCCTCTCCCTGATGGAGGGGAAGATTGGTTCTAGGTTGATCCTGATTCTCTATGAGCTGAGAGGACTCTCTGAGGGTGAGTTGGGTATCATTTGTGATATCGTCTGAAGCTTCCCTATTTTTGATGATATTTAGCAAGGGCTGACCCCTCTTCTTAACTGAACCCACATCTACCATAGGTTTTTTGAGGGAGCAAGAAGGTTGGGTTTGGGGGGCAGGTGTTAGGAGATGGGGGGTAGACGGGGATGTCGAGGATCCAGAGGGGGGAGGGGGAGAGGAAGGGGTGTAGTGGGCAATTGAAATTTGGTTTAGATGGGTCGATGGGGTCATCAGAGGATAGAGGGAATAAGTGGTTTGACACAGGGATAGTTGGTTTACAGGGGGAGAAGGGTCCAACTGAGTGGAATATGAAGGATACTACCCATAACTAGGGGTCTTCTACGAGGAGCCAAAGGGATTCGAGGTAGGGTCATGGTTCAGGGGTGAGGATTTTTGAGCTCTCAATGACTCCTTCGAGTAGGAGGAGTGAAGGGATGAGAAGGGCACTAAGAAGGAAGGTGGCCCTGACTACAGCAATGATCGCAAAATGTAGGTTTATTCTCATATTCAATAGTTTGGGTGAAATAACAAACCTTGGAGATGATATTGATCGATGATGGTAGATCAACATTTAGGTTGGCGTTCACGCACATACGAGCTTGAGTCATTTGGGTCTGTTAGGATTCTATACTAACACCATTTTGTAATTCTCATTTACTTATGTAATGGCCCACTTCCAACATGGGGGATCCCATTATGATATTATTTTGTAATACTTTGTAATGTATGTGCCAAGTGGTATTCCTATCCAAGTGGCACCATCTCATGTAACCATTTTTTATCAAGATTGTAACCTATGGTTGGTAGGAGATTCTAGATCAAGTGGCATTTTGCATGTAAGCCAACTCTTGAGCCTGAGGTAGGGTTGCATGAAGTTTTTATTTAAAATATATGAAGCCATGTACGAATTCATCTTTTTGCAAGCTAATGAAATATTGAAGGAGGTTGCCCCCTCGAAGAGGCCTGTAATTCTATGTTATTGTGAGATTGTTCCAAATCTGCATTTAATTTTTGCATAGTGTTATTGAGTTATTTGATGTATTTGTGTTATTTTCTAGTATTTTGTGTGAGTGTGCTTATTTTTAATAGTGAGATCCTAACAAGTGGTATCATAGCACTTTCCAAGGCTGAGTTTTGTTGCAACTAAGATGATTTTACCAGCCATTCCATCTGTCAGGTATAAATTCTTGTGTGTTTTTTCATTTCTATTTTTTCCTTTATTAAAAAATCCAAAAAAAATACAGTCCTTTTTTCGACCAAAAATCCATAAAACACAAAAAAAATACAATCTCTGTTTTAGTAGTTGTGTAGGTTAGAAACCCTGTGTCGGGGGTTTTAAAATATCGTGAAGGAGATGTCGTTATTGGCTAAGCTAGATAGCCCATAAAGCGTCTAGTGAAGTGAGGGATGATCAAGCTCCAATACCCAGGCCTTAGACAACACTCACTCATGGACTTGAGCTCCCACACATCTTCAGGTGTATCAGGAGACAATCTAGGTTTAAACAAAAATTTATCTATTAGAAATATTTTTGGTCGTGTATTATCCATAGTCCACGGGACACATCATCCCGAATGATCACCCTCTCATACTATCAAAGAGGTAGATAGTATGATCAAGGGTGGGTTTGGAATCCTCCTTGGGTAGTGGCCAAAAATATTGGTCCGAGCACTATTGTTCGTCACTACGGTATAACAGAGGGCCTATGGGTATTACATACTCCCTTGCTTAGCATACCCTAGTTCTACAAAACATAACTTCCACCTGCAAATCAACACCATCCCTATTTTTTTAACCTGCATTCACAACCCCAAAAGTGACCATATGGAGAAGGCATTGCTTATCACATAAAACAAACATGCATGCACCAATAGTCAGGACATATCTTGCAAGTTTCTACAACAGCCTGTGTTTAGAAACATAATAGTCAGGACAATGACAAAAACAGTCTGGTCAGTAACAGAGATAGTTAGGTTGATAATAGCAGCCCTCTATAATAGTTTAAAATTATAGAATTCTAGTGTCAAAAATAGTACTATCAATATCATAGAATCCCCAAGGTTAGTTATAGAAACCGTGTTAGTAACCGCAATACAGGTGATAAAGGAAGGAACAGGATAGTGACAGGGTGGTCAGGGTGCAGTCTACAAGTCAGAGTTGATCCCAGGTCCCAGATTTTATTAAAATAGGGATATCTCTTCACACAAAGCTCATATTGACTCCAAAATTTAGCAGATAATTCTACACTCTATTCCAAACAAAATTGTCCTTGGCAGCCCTTGGTCAAATTTTGCACCGATTTTTCAAAAATAGTAATTTTTTATTTTTCTTGCTAAGGCCATAACTTTTCAACGATCAATCAAATTGATCCAAATTTTTGGTAATAGAAGCTAGTTATTATTCTGCACCAAAGACTCTCAAGGACTCATTGGTGAATTTTAAGTCCAAAAGGAAGAAATTACCTTCACAGCGACTTGCAACCAATAGATCATAAAAAGTCAAGAAATTCAATATATCTCCTCATTGAGCGCTCAGATCAAATAGCCACCGAAGTGGACCCTATCCTAAAATCAGATTTGCAACACATTTCCAAAATTAAATTAGTAACTCCTAAATTCCCACATCTATTTTTAGTAACTAGGTAAAATAGGGCCCACAATGGCGAGTGGCACTCGTGGACAAAAGGAGTTAGAAATTACCACATTATTGATCGATATGCAAAAATTCCTTGACTACTTGACCACTACAAACCACACCATAAGAGAAGATATTCGAGAGCTCTGAACAGTTCAGGATACCACTAGAATCTACTTAGAAAAACAACTTACAGAGGTGGAGACACGATTGCAAGGTACTCTCACATTTGAACACCAAGCTAAAAACTTTGAACGAGGTTGAAGAAGGGAAACAGAAGACTGAAGAAGGGGAACTGAAGACACTCACTATGACCGTGATCCATCCTTCAAAATGCCTAAATTGAATTTTCCTAAGTTTAGTGGAAAGGATGTCGATGGGTGGTTATGTCGAGTTGATCAATTCTTTAGACTCCACAATGTCCTTATATATCATCGGGTTCATATGGCTATGAGCCACTACCCCTAATCTATCTTGGGAGGACTTTGAGTCCCAACTACTCACCCGATTTGGCCCTAATGACTATGAATACTTTACAAGAGCATTGAAAAAGTTGAAACAAACTACCATAGTTCGTGATTACCATACACAATTTGAGAAATTGGCCAATAAGACAAGGGGCTTGAATGAGGTTTTTATGAGTTGTTTCGTGAGTGGGTTGAAATATGACCTACAGGCTGAATTCAAAATGTTTAAACCACAAACCATGATGGAGGCTATCAGTTTAGCCCGATTGGCCAAATCTAAACTCTCAACTCAATGGCGGACATCATGATTTTCTCAAGCTCGGCCTCCCTTTCCTCCTCGGTTCTAAAATAATACTGATAATAAACTTCCTACTCCTAAGCGATTGACTACAATTGAAATGGATGCGCATCGCACCCAAGGGCTATGTTATAATTGTGATGAAAAATTTGTAAAGGTGCATAAACGTGCAAATAAGAGATTATTCTTAATAGATGTAGAGGAACCCGATAGCAGTGACCAGAGTTATGAGGAGAGTGACACAGCTGAAGCACCAACTCAACAAGAAGAGGAAACCCAAGATCCTAAAGTAGAAATTTCTATCTATGCTCTTTTCAGGGTTACCACTCCACAAACCATGAGAGTTGTGGGTTTTTTCAAAGGCCAATGCCTTACTATTCTTATTGATTCAGGCAGTACACACAACTTCATTAATCCCTGAGTTGCTAAGCAGGCCAACTGCTATATACACACATGCAATTCCTTTGAATTCCTGGTGGCAAATGGAGGCACTTTACCTAAGGTAAATGTCACAATGTTAAAGTAAATATGGGGGATTATGAACTCAAGAAAGACATGTTTAACCTCCAATTAGGCGGATGTGAAATCGTGTTGGGATCCCAATGGTTGAGCACCTTGGGCACTGTCAATTGGAACTTTGTAGAACTATGGATGCCATTTTTATAGCATGGAAAAACACACATTCTCCATGGTGCCAAAACATGCCCTTCCCAAATTTTTAGTTCCAATCGTATGGAGAAATTGTTGAAAAATTCATCCCGTGGGGTCATTGCACAAATATTTTTAATTCAACCAAGCACTTCCATAGTGGGCTTTTTTTAGCAGATTTACAACTTGTTCTTTCCAAGCACAATGGTGTTTTTTCATAACCAACTACCCTATCGCCTTGTCGCTCACATGACCATGCTATTCTATGACTACCAGGTAATGCACCACCCAACATCAGACCGTATCGGTATCCTCATGCTTTCAAGTCTAAAATTGAGCAGATGGTACAAGAATTGCTCAAGGCTGGTGTCATTCGACCGAGTACCAGCCCTTACTCTTCTCCAGTTTTACTAGTTTGCAAGAAGGATGGCTCATGGCGATTGTGTATAGACTACCGTGAGCTCAAAAAAATTACCATCAAGTATAAATTCTCCATTCTAGTACTAGATGAATTACTGGATGAATTACATGGAGCTATGTACTTCTCCAAGTTAGACCTTCATTCTGGCTACCATCAAATCTTGCTCAAGGATGAGGATATCCCCAAAACTGCATTTCGTACTCATGAAGGTCACTATGAGTTCTTGGTAATTCCATTTGGTCTGACAAATGCTCCTTCCACATTTCATATCTTGATGAACAACATATTTCACCCTTTCCTATGGAATTTCATACTGGATTTTTTTACGATGTCTTGGTTTATAGTTGCTCATGGGAATAACATCTTATCCATGTGGATCAAACATTACAATTGTTGGCACAAAATCAAATTTTTGCTAAGCGGTCCAAGTGTTCCTTTGGTCTAAATGAAGTGGAGTATCTAGGACACATTATCTCCAAAGAGGGTGTCAAGGTCGACCCCAAGAAGATTCAAGCAGTTCAGGACTAGCCAAAACCTTGCACTCTCAAGGGACTTCGAGGATTCTTAGGGCTTATAGGTTACTACCGCAAATTTGTTTGTAATTATGGTAAAATAGCAACCCCCCTCACATCCATGTTAAAGAAGGACTCTTTTACTTGGATGGGGCCCGTTGACCAAGCCTTCCTCAAATTGAAGCATGCTATGACCACAACACCAGTTCTAGCCATGCCAGACTTTTCCAAGCCTTTTGTCATTGAAAGTGATGCTTTCGATCATGGCATCGGGGCAGTGTTGATATAGGAAGGGAGACCCTTGGATTTCACTAGTAAGGCACTCTCTGATCGTAACTTTGGAAAGTCTACATATGCCAAGGAGATGTTGGCCATATTACATGTTGTAACCCATTGGTGACCATATCTCATTGGGCATCATTTCTCCATTAAAATAGACCATCAGATTCTCAAATACTTCTTGGAAGGGTTTCTAAACTCATGGGATATGATTACGATATCACCTATAAAAATGTAAAGAGAATATTATGGATGATGCTCTCTCTCGCCAATTTGAGACCCTCAGTATGTTATGTTCTATTTCCTCACCTATTCCTCAATGGATATATTCCTTATGATAGGAGGTACTTTAGGATGTAGATTTGAAAGCTTTGGTGGACTTGCTTCATGATGATCCTACTTCATTCCTAGGCTACAATTGGGATTACCATGACCTGCATTATCGCCAATGCCTTGTTCTTCCTCGCACATCCCCAAACCGTGAGATCTTCATGAAGGAACTACATACTGCTCCCTCTGCAGGCCATTCAGGATTTCTTAAAACATATGAACGCCTCAAGTGCACATTCTTCTGGAAAGGTATGAAATGGGATGTCCGTGATTTTGTTGAAGCTTGTAATACCTGCCAATGGATGAAAGGTGAAACAATACATTCTCTGGGTACTCTTCAACCCTTGCCCATTCCAGATTAGGTTTGGACTGATATTTCAATGGATTTTATAGAAGGGTTACCTAAATCTAGTGGTAAGTTTTTTATTCTCATGGTAGTGGATCGCCTTTCAAATTATGCTCATTTTTGTTCCCTTGGCCACCCTTACACAACCTCCACCATTGCCCAAATATTTCTTGATTCTATTTTTTGCCTTCATGGTATGCCCACCTTCATTGTGTCTAATCGAGATCCCACCTTCACTAGTAATTTTTGGCAATAATTTTTTAAGTTGTAGGGAACTCAGCTCAAAATGAGTTCAGCCTATCATCCGCAAATGGATGGTCAAACTAAGATTTTCAACAAATGTTTGGAGATCTATCTTTGTTGCTTTTCATCAGATCATCCTACTCAATGGGAAAAGTAGCCCCCTTTGGCTGAATGGTGGTATAACACTTCCTATTATACAGCAACCAAACTCACCCCTTTTGAGGTTGTTTATGGGTGTCCTCCACACATACCTTCTTCATACATCCCAGGCAGCTCCAAGGTCTAGGAATTTTACACTAATCTCAACCAACATACCGATGTTCTTCTCCAGATGAAGCAAAATTTGTACATGGCTCAGAATCGGATGCGACAACAAGCTGACCAGCATCATTCTGAGTGTAGTTTTGATGTAGGTGATATGGTCTTCCTTCACTTGCAACTGTATAAACAATCATCCCTACAACTCCACCGATGCTAGAAACTTGTAAAATACTATGGACCCTATCAAGTTCTTCAATGGATTGGTTCCACTGCTTACAAATTGGCTTTTCCACCCACCTCCAAGCTCCATCCTATTTTCCATGTTTCCTCTCTCAAGAAAGTTGTGGACACACAGGTACAGGTTCAGTTAGCATTACCATAATTGGATGAATAAGGGTCCATATTACTCGAACCTGAACAATTTTTGGATCATTGAACCTGCACTCTTCACAATAGTACCATCATAAAATTTCCTGTTCAGTGACATGAGCTCCAACCAGAAGATGTGACATGGGAGTCTCTCCATCAGCTCCAACACCAGTTCCCTCATTTTCAGCTTTGACGACAAAGCTTTTTGAAGGGGAAGGACATGTTAGGATCCTATCCTAACGTTATTTTGTAATTCTCATTTACTTATGTAATGACCCACTTCCAATGTGGGGGATCCCATTATGATATTATTTTGTAATACTTTGTAATGTATGTGGCAAGTGGTATTCCTAGCCAAGTGGCACCATCTCATGTAACCGTTTTTTATCAATATTGTAACAGATGGTAGGTAGGAGATTCTAGCTCGAGTGGAATTTTGCATGTAAGCCAACTCTTGAGCCTTAGGTAGGGTTGCATGAAGTTTTTCTTTAAAAGATATGAAGCCATGTACGAATTCATATTTTTGCAAGCTAATGAAATATTGAAGGAGGTTGCCCCCTCGAAGAGGCTTGTGATTCTGTGTTATTGTGAGATTGTTCCATTACTACATTTAATTTCAGCATAGTGTTATTGAGTTATTTGATGTATTTGTATTATTTTATAGTATTTTGTGTGAGTGTGCTTATTTTTAATAGTGAGATCCTAACAGGTCTCATCTCGTGTTGGGGGATCAAAGGTTATCAACTCCCCAATGCTCCTTTCTATGCCACAGAGGATGTCCTCATGCCAAAATTAAATAGGGAGGATAGGAAGGCAAACCCATATTGGAGAAACATTGATGCTCTAGGTGGCTAGATTGAAATCAACTCCCCACTTACGAAGGAAAAGTTCCCTCTAACTATAAAACCATAGCCCTCTAGAGATAATTCACTAGGATTCTATGGGATCATTCAGTTAGATAAGGAAAAATCCTCTAGTGAGGGCAATCAGCTTCAAGGATCCTCTCAGAAGCCAAGTGGTATTGGCCCACTTGCGAATGGAATCCATGTCAAAGCGAAAGTCCAAGAACTTGTCGATCAGTGAGTTTGAGTTTTGGCCAAGGACGCTGGACATAATCTCATAGGGGATCTCGAGATTTCCATTGAAAGGAAGCAAATTATCACTGGGTCCCATTGCTTTTCTAGTATTAGGGTTTACTATGTTTACAAATATTTAGGAGGAATTAGTCAGACCTTCCTTCGTTCCCAAAAATTTCCCTCCCCGACCAAGAGGATTTGCCTAAGGTTCAGGGTCTGATTCTATCTTTGAGTGTTGGGCTCCTATGGCTGGCTCATATGGTGGACCTAGGTCATCTGGTTTCTCTCTACAAATGGTGCTCTAGCTGATCTAGGAGGCATGAGTGGGGGGGTCCATTTCTTGCCTTGTGGGATGATTTTCCTCAATTTTCATTAGCTACCAATCCTTGAATATTGCTCTAGGAGATGTATTCCTTACTGGTGCATTCGGGGGAGACTCTGGTCCCTTTTTTTGGATTCCTTTTTTTTGGGATCCTAGTTCTCATCTATCGTAGTTGTTCTCTCACCTTGCACTACTTATCATGTTGGCTTCCTTTTTGCTTCTACTGCTACACTTGATTGCGTTCGCTTCTCCATCGCATCCTTTTTCCCCTCTAAATAAACTATTTTTATTCCTTATCACTCCATTCTTAATAAAATACTTCAAAAAGTAAATTTTTAAATTATACAACTTATTACTCCAACTTTAATCTAAATAAAATTTAATCTACCAAAATATTAAATTACTCTAAACAAACCTTATCACTCCAAATAAACTTAAATTTAATCAAATTAATAAAACACTACTTATCACTCCATTAATAAATAAATCATATAACCTTATAGCTCCTATTAAAAATTTTATAATATGGAAACCCTAAAAATTAAATACTAGCAACCTCTTGCAGGTTCCCGTTCTATTATGAGACTTTTATGGAATGCTTATCTAGGTAAGTGCGAAGGCTCTTAATGATCTTGTTATAATGACATGTGTCTCTGGGGTGATTTGTTTCGGAATAATTTAGCTTCACGCATGTAGAGGTGGCATTACATTTTGAGGTGACATTCTTCACAAAAATTATTGTGACATTCTACCAAATTCTAAAACCATAAACATGTGCTTTGGGATGTTACAATCATAACCAAAATATGCTTGGAACTTGAGTTTAATTTTGGTGCCTATGCTAACCAACCAAATATTTCATTCTCTATCATTTCACATCCCTTAGACCAATTTTCAACATATTACCTTCCCTTGGAGACAATGTTTTTTCTTCCACACTATGTTGTGCTCTATTAAGTTTGTGATTCATTCTAGAATGTTACCCGACACTGCTTCAATGTTTCTTAACATAGGATGCTAAAGGATGTTGTTGTTTGATGCTTGGATGTATATAAAAATGCACACTATCCACTATCATGGGCATTGTCCACTACTCTGGGTATTATCCAATACTTTGGGCATTATCTAATATCTAGAGCATTGTCTAATATGCCTTTGAATACTATTCACTCTACATTACTCTAGTTTTTTGTTGAAATATTTTCTTGATGTTCTTTCTTGCTCTTAGCTCGATACTCTAGGACTCTAAGACTAGTTATGTTTACACATTTAAGCTTATCTTTAACTCTATGTTGAATAGAATAACACTTTCTTCTAGAGTCGCACGTTGTTGTCTATAAGAGTTGTATTATGTTGTCTTCTACAGTAGAATGATGTTGCCTTCTAGAGTCATATAATAATATATTTCTTGATCCAAATGAGGTTATATTTATATTGCTTTGCAATGTGCTATATATCTTTCTCTTTAATCTACTTTGAATTGAATGATTATACCTTGAGTTGAAGTAATTCAAACTTCAAGCTTCTTTATCTTGAACTTTAGATGTTTTCTCACAATTATTGGTTTCTTATAATGACTACACTATAGGATATTTTCTAGGACCAAATATCTTCCAATGTATCTTGTTGCCTTTCTATCTAAAATTTTCTTATGTCAAGATTTATCTTTGAGACTTGAATCTCTTATGTCAAGGTTTGTCTTCAAGACCTAAATCTCTTATGTCAAGGTTTATCTTCAAGACATGAATCTTTTATCTCTTATGTCAAGGTCTATCTTCAAGACTTGAATCCTTTATGTCAAGTCCAATTTCTCTATGACTTAAAACTTTAATATCAAGGTTTTTAAAACCTGATTCTTCAATGTCAAGGTCAATTTCTCTATGACATTAGACTTCAATATCTTACAACTCTAACTAATCAACTTCTTGATGAAAGCTTACTTTAAGATAGATATATCCTTCTATTTTGGAGCACTTAGAAGATGAAATTCTTCTCTATCTATTGTAGGAATCTTCTCACACTTCTAACAACTAATTTTTGTTGCAACTCTAAGAACTCAATAATATTATCCTCCTTTCTATATAAGTTACTATTATATCTAGGTGACTCTGAATGTCCCTAAATCCTTCTCAATGTCAATATGGCTTGAATTATTCTAAGTTCTTATCAATATCAAGAGTTGGAAATGACCTTGAATGATCAACTATCTTGAAGTTGATTTTGCCTTCCAATATAGATGAGTTCTAGTCTTCACTAGTTGATCTTCAATCGTGGAAAGACTCTATAGTTGAGTCCTGGCCTTCACTAGTAATTTTTCAACTATGGAAACACTCTAGCCTTTCTAATAACTATGACCTTACAATACGATCTAATTCACGCTACCTTTAAAGTGGATAGACTCTCAATCAATTTTATCAACTAGACAAAAACAATTTTTGTATGTAGCTAAATAAATTTTATCAACCTGTATAGGTGAAAGCTCTATTAGAAACTACTCATATTAGCTCTAATATCACTAATGGCTTTTTAATACTTAATACTATTACAAATATCATTGGTTAAATACCACAGGCTCAAACATAATAATGGCCGCAATACAGTAAGATCAAGATAATGATGAGTAGAATAATATGAGCAAATTAATATGTATATCAAGGCTTTTAATATATCAACTAACATTCAATAACGAATAGTTATATCAATATAAATAGCCTAAATCATACATGTACAAATAATGTAGAACAATTTACAATATCAATTTCTTAAAATGTATGCAATCTTTATTACTTCTCTTTCTTTGTAATGTGATATTGATAACCAGATAATTGGATAATCATATGCTTCTCTATGGAGTACTATATAGCCATAGTAGAATGACTCTTTGGATACTTGACTATTCATTTCCATATGCCAAGTCTCATGAATCTTGGCTACTCTACTTGACACTTGCATACTTGATGAACACATGACTCTATATTGTATGTACACCTAGACATGACTCTTGACCTTCACTTTTTACACTTTAATCTAAGACATGTGTGCATGTCTTTACATTAAGTATTTGCACTTTTACATATAATACACTTGTGCACATATGCTCAACTTAAACTTGCACACTTATTCACATGACACTTGTACATATCCTACACATTCAGACTTACATGACACTTGTGTATATCCTTCACATTCACACTTACATAAAGGAAAATATAACTCACACTCTAAACTATGACTCAACCCTAATCTAATATTAACAAGTTGTACCATGAAGGTACCATGGGGGTACATTATCATGTACCAAATAATATAATAGACTCCAACACTTTTAGTGAGAATCATGCATGTCAAAAGCTTGAACCTTTTGACCACGTCTCAACCACCCAAATGAAAATAGTTGAGTTGAATTGGTAGCTTTGACAAGACAACACATAAATAAGGTGTAGTGCTTATAAGTTGAGAGAGTTAAATATGCCAAGTCTATGGAAGATATCAATACCATCCATTAGCCATGTTAATTTAGCTAAGATAGTTAAAACACAATGGGAAAATTATGTCCACACCCTTCATGCATGTTGATTAGGTTGTGCCTATCCTTGTCAAGCCTACAAAAGAGATTTTATTATAATGATCAAGAATAACAAAAAAACTTGATATAGTTGAAAAATTTTCTAACCCTAGATAACTGTTGTTCTATGTTTCTAAATAAATCAAATATAAATTTATTTATTGTAAACATACAATAGCCACACAGATGGCTAGAAAATGAACAACAAAATAAAAATACATTATTGAACCTGTAAGTATTAAAGTGGATGAGGATACAACTACTGTAAAATAGCCTACTCTCTTACTACCTTTTTGGCCAGCAATTTCACTGTTCTTCTCCTCCTAATCTTGTAGTTTTCCTTCAACAATCTACTCTTCTTATTTTCTTTCTATTATCTAAAACACTCTTGCCCTTCTCCTTTTATGCTTGAAAAGGAAACCCTAATCTCTCTAACCCTAATATCTTTAGATGTATGGTCAAGATTAGATCTCATCTCATCTTGAGATGTATGGTCAAGATTAAATCCTAGTCTAAGTCACTTAAGTGAATTACAAAATAGAATCACTTAAGTGAATTACAAAATAGAATCACTTAAGTGAATTAAAAATAGAATCACTTAAGTGAATTAAAAAATAGAATTTTTTTCCACTTTTATTAAGTGGTCACTTTATAAATAATGAGAGAAAATGGACTAATAGGAAATCTAAACCTAAGACACAACTCCAAGTGCCATGTAGATTCTCCCACTCTCTATTGTGGGTCCCACTATGCCATATCATCCTTTGCATCATCCTTAAAATATCTCAAACCACTTCTAGCACGTTCATACTGAAGCCTATGCAAGAAGTTCCTATCCAAGCTACATTTCTCAACACTCTCTCCCAGTGAGGAAGGAATTCTACACCAATCAAATTTTATCTCTAAATGCCTAAAAATTCCCTTTCCCTAAGGGCTTGGTCAAAATATCAGCTACCTTTTGATCTATGGGAATATACTAGAGCTTTACTACTCCCTTATAAATCCTATCTTGTATGAAGTGATATTTGATCTCTATGTGTTTGGACTTGTCATAAAATATTGGATTCTCAAATATTTTGATACAACTCTGATTATCACAGTATATCACCATGGGATCCAACTCCTGATCACTCAATATTGTAAGCAACTTACAAAGCCATATGGACTCACAACTAGCAGTACTGGTTGCCATATATTCAACCTCTATTGAGATAAGTTCCATGGAAGTCTACTTTCTACTAAACCATGATATCATGCTTAATCCTAAGCTAAAGCAGCACCCTAATGTGCTCTTCTTGTCTACTACACTACCTACCCAATCTGAGTTTGTATACCCCTACAATATCACTTCACCATCTCTAAGATATCTCAAACCATACTCCATATTGCCCCCCAATTATCTGAGCACATGTTTTGCTACTACCCAATGATCCTGCCTTGGATCCACCATGAACTAACTCAAGGTTTTCATTGCAAAATATATATCTAGTCTAGTATTTATCAAATACATCAAGGATCCTGTCAGTTGCTTGTACAATGTACGGTCCACAAAATTTGAACTTGAAGTTGTCACCCTATTTAGATTAGTGTTCATGGGTGTGGCCATCAATTTGCAATCCTCTATCTAAAATCTCTTCAAGATCTTAACTGCATACTTACCCTACCCAAGGAATATTTGCCCTAGTCTTTGCCAAACCTCTAAATCCAATAACTAATGCATCATGTCGATGTCCTCCATCTCAAACTCAACTACTGTATCTTCTTTGCACCCTAAAATGAGCTTCTCTATACCTGTAATAAATAAGTCGTCTACATATAACACCAAAATGAGCAGATCAATCCCAAAAAGTATATAATATAGATTAGGGTCTACATCACTTTTGGCAAAGTCCACACTCTGCAAGTATCCATCTATCTTAGAATACCATGCTCTTGATGTCTGTTTGAGTCCATATAAGGATTTCTTAATCCTACAAACATGGGACTCCTTATCATTTACCTCAAAGCCCTAAGGCTACTCTATGTGCATTTCTTCCTCAATGATCCTATTAAAAAAAGTTGTCTTCACATCCATTTAATGAATCCTCTATCCCATAGATAAAGCTAAAGATATAACTACTCTAATAGAAGTGTATCTGGTGATTGGAGCAAAAATATCCTCATAGTCCACTGCCTCTTTCTGGGAGAACCTTCTCACCATAAACCTTACCTTGAACTTCTTGATGTTGCCATCTATAGCATGCTTAATTTTTTAGAGCCACTTGGAACTCACAATTGACTTCCCCTCCAAACTTGGAACTATATCCCAAACATCATTCTTCATTATGGAGGTGTACTCCTCCACCATGGCATTCTACCAAACCTATTGGTCTTTTGCCTCCTAAAAACTAGAAGGCTCTAAATTTATGATGTTACTCATAAATGCCATAAAGTTTTAAAACTTTCTTGGATGTCTACTCTCCCTAATCATGTTTCTAGGAGCTTCAACATACTCCTAAGCATACCTTAGTATCTGTGTAAGCCATTAAGGTATCCTAATAGAACTAGAAGGGGCTAATGTCTCCTCCTCACCTGAATATTTTTATTTTAAACTAAAAATAACTAGTGTCTGTGGTGACCCTAGCTCAATATTTGAAGCTTCTTGCTCCTCATTTTCTATCACTATAATAGGCTCATGGGACTTCTTGGATGCTACATTCTCCTCAAACTTTACATCCCTACTCACTGTTGTCTTCCTCTTTCCTAGAATATAGACTCTATAAGCTTTTGAAGTCTCATTGTAATCTACAAATAAACCCTTCCTAATAGAGAGATCCAACTTGATCCTCTTCTCTATTTGAACATGGATATAAACTTGACATCCAAATATGCGAAAATGACTCACCTATGGCTTCACACCAATTAATGGCTCCTATGGTGTCTTGTTCTCCAAGATCTTGTGAAGACACATATTTTGGATGCAGACTACTATATTGCATGCCTCTACCCAAATAAACATTGATAAGCCCTGGTCATGAATCATGGCCCTAGTAGCCCCTATGATGGATTGATTCTTTTACTCTGCAATCTTATTCTATTATGGATTGTATGGAACAATCAGCTCCCTCTTGATTCTTTTTTTCTTGTAGAAACCATTAAAATCTTGGAGGTATATTCACCCCCATTGTCTAATCTCAAGATCTTAATATTCTTCTCTGTTTGGTTCTCAACTAGAGCTTTGAAATATTGAAACCTTCTAAAGACTTCATCCTTGGTCTTTAAGAAGTAGATCCATGTCTTGCGAGAGAAATCATAAATAAAGGAAACATAGTACATGCTACCTAAAATTGATGCTACTAACATCAGTCCACAAACATATGAATGTATGAGATCTAGTATCTCCTTAGACTATGCACATTGTTTGGGAGAATAACCTTGGCATACTTTCCAAGCATGCACCCTTTGCATACTCCTTGTTGCTCAATGTTAAACTCTAAAAGACCTATGATTATCTCCCTTAGAATAAGTAATGCTCTATGATGTAGGTGCCCCATCCTCTTATGCCACAAATCACACAAGTTATTACTGCTATGAACTAGGGCTCAAATAGGTTGACCTTGCAACCTATATAGACTATCTTCCCTAACCCCTATCACTTATGCTATTTTTGGGCTAGATTCTTTCAGTCTAATAAGTACATGTTGGTTCTTGACCTCTACTACATAACCCTTATCCTTCATAACCGAAACTGAAAGTAAGTTCTTCCTGAGACTTGGAAAACATAGAACATCATAAAAGTCTAAAGAGTTCCCTAATTGGAGTCAAAGAGGAATGGTACCAATTTCTTCAACTGGATACTTGGCATCATCACCAAGCTCAACTTGAACCCTTGAGTCCTGCTCTTGTAGACTGGTAAAACATTATCGATTTGATGTCATGTGTTGAGATGCCCCACTGTCCACATACCAAGCATCCCTTAAAACCATACTGGTAGAAAGTCAAGAGACCAACAAGAAATCCTCTTCGAATTTGGTAGCAAACTTGCTCATTTGAGTTTCTATAGAGGCTACTACCTGTGTCTATTGTTTCTTCCTTTTACCCTTATATGGATATTGTGATGCATAATGGTTGTGCTTATGACAAATAAAGCACAACCATAGCAAACTTGCTCATTTGAGTTTCTATAGAGGCTACTACCTGTGTCTATTGTTGCTTCCTTTTACCCTTCTTATATGGATATTGTGATGCATAATGGTTGTGCTTATGACAAATAAAGCACTTGATCTTTCTCAAGTTCTTTTTCCCTAACTTTTAGGTTGACTCCTCACTCTTTACCTTCCCCTTGTTGTCTCCTTTACCTATGCTCTTATTGGTTTACCCAAAGAGGGTTAGGTTATCATCACCATACTTCTTATTGGTATTTGACTCCATCTGAGACTCCTCCTAGATAAAATTATCCAACAGTTTCTCAAAGGTGGGAAGGTGCTCACGAGCACAAATTCCTTTGACATATGGTTCCCATGAAGCTGAGAAACCATTTAGTGCTACGTTCACCAACTTTGTATCTTCAAAATTCTTCCCAACTACTACCAATTAATCATGAATTTATAAGATCTTCATTAAGTAACTGATAACAATGTTAGATCTGGTCATTTCTATAGATTTGAGTTTATTCTACAATATCATCTTTCTATTTATGTTCTCGCTCTGGTAGATATTAACCATTACATCAAACATCTCCTTTGTTGTAGTCTTATTGGATATATGAGGAATCAAGTGATCCTTCATTGCATTTTAAATCATCCACTTGGACTTCACTTCCTTCTTTCTGTGAGCTACCAACTATTGTAGATCTATAGGCAGAGTCACAACATCCTTGACAATATCCAATATATCATTCTCTTCCAATAAGAACATTACCCTGACTTTTTAGGGTAATAAATTGAAGGCAACTTCCAATTTATCCTTAAATCTGAGGCTAGTTGTTGTTATCTATAAGATCTATTGTATAAACTTTCAAATTTGATATGACAGACTCAAGGAGAAAAAAAACTATCCTACAAATGAGCTTAGTCCTTCAAGCAAAAAAATATGAAACCCTCTAATTGTTGGTTTTTCTTTCCAGTAGTGATTTATTACTGTAAACCCTTAAGGATATCAATCACAGAACCTATGCTCTGATACCATGAAAAATTTTCTAACCCTAGATAATTGTTGTCCTATATTTCTAAATAAATCATATCTGAATTTATTTATTCTAAACATGCAACAGTCATATAGATGGCTGGAAAATGAAAAAAAATATATACATTATTAAACCCGTAAGTATTACAGTGTATGAGGGTACAACTACAACAAAATAGCTTTCTCTCTTGATACCTTTTTGGCCAGCAATTTCACTATTCTTCTCCTCATAAGCTTATAGTTTTCCTTCAACAATATTCTCTTCTTATTTTCTTTCTGTTATCTAAAACACTCTTGCCCTTCTCCTTTTATGCTTGAAAAGGAAACCCTAATCTCTTCATATGTATGGTCAATATTAGATCTCATCTCATCTTGAGATGTATGGTCAAGATTAAATCCTAGTCTAAGTCACTTAAGTGAATTACAAAATAGAATCACTTAAGTGAATTACAAAATAGAATCACTTAAGTGAATTAAAAATAGAATCACTTAAGTGAATTACAAAATAGAATTAGTTCCCACTTTTCCTAAGTGGTCACTTTACAAATAATGAGAGGAAATGGACTAATAGAAAATCTAAACCTAAGACACAACTCCAAGTGCCATGTAGATTCTCCCACTCTCCGTTGTGGGTCCCACTATGCCATATCATCCTCTGCATCATCCTTAAAATATCTCGAACCACTTCTAGCACATTCATATTAAATATTGTGCAAGAAATTTTTGTCCCAGCTACATTTCTCAACAATAGTCTTATAAATAGTTAAGTCTTCCTTAGTGTGGGGGGCTCTCTAGTATTTTCCTATAGAAAAACTTGTAATAATGCTCTATAATGAATAAGATAATGTTGTTTTATATTTATCAAAGATAGTGCTGTAGATTGCAATAAGGATGTGAGTTATGTTAATGTATTTATATTTTTGCTTTATAGGTGGCAGATTATGCTAGGTAAATTTTGCTAATCTTGGATCGTTGATTGGATTACTTTCTATGGAGTTCTTGGAATATGAAAAATGCATAACACATGAGATGAATGTATTTATATTCAAAAATACTTTTTTGAATAGATGATCTGTTAGGATTTATTTCAGTTTGAATGTATGATATAGTTACACAATGTGCTTCATTATTGTTAACCATATTCTGGTAACATTCCAATCAATTTCTAATCCTTGTATCTCTCTCTAACCCTTACATTCATGTCTTTAGTCTTAAACCCCTTTTATTTTTCTTTAGCATGATAAGGAACCAAAATTCTCTAAAGGTTGAATTTAAACTAATTTATAGTCATCCAATATTGGTTGCAATACAAAGGTATATTTTCCACATTAGGCAAATTGACGACCAAGATTTTTTAGCATACGCAGTGGGACTGGAACCCCACTTCTCCTAATTAGAATATTCAAATATTTATGGAGTTGAATCTTGGTGAAGTTCTATTCTCTAAAATCAACAAATCCATTCACCTAGTGACTCCACTATTAGAAACTTGAGAAATTGATGACTTTACTAGGGAATGAGCTCTAGAATTGCAAGGCGATAAGAGGCTAAAACAACTCAAAGAAATTATGGTAAATTAATAATTTTCCAATAATCCTAATACATACTACCTGAAGTTATGGTCGGATATGTATATCTAGCCTAAAATAATGTTGGACCCCTTAGCCTCCTAGATCTCCATAGTATCCCTTAGGTTGCATTTAAATTCTTGCCCTCTTATGATAGTAATTGAAAGATAACCTACAAACACTACCAGGATGTTGTTGCTTTGGCTACTATTTATAATATTGCACATGAAGATGTAATAGGAAGACTATTTGCACTATATTTTAAAGGAAAAGCATTGGCACAATACCACTCTTTAGGAAAAAATAAAATAAGTACTTGGGATGACCTTTCTAAACCTCTCATCTTAGATTTCAATGATGTAGGGGACCCTTTAATGCTACTCACTCAGTTATCATTTATTCAAAGGTATCCCTAGGAAAATAACACAAATTTTAATATCTAGATTAGACAAACTTGGAGAAGAATCCCTTAGGATATAAATCTATCACATGCACAAGCCTAAATCTATTATCTTTATGCTTTCACCCTGGACTTAAGTCTTTAGATATAGCAATCCAATGAGAGGAGGTTCTTGCAAAATTTTCAAATTGTTATCATAGTGAAAAGTACACTCATCTCAATTGGAAATCTTCCTCCTAGGACTATTATGTCAAATGTGCCTTAGATCTATCAGATAAACCCACAAGCTTCCTTTCTAGCTCTACATTCCCCTTTCACTGGTCACATTACCTAAATTGTATCCTTAGTATATTATTATGGTAATTCCACCATGCCCATACCATAATCATGGGAGCTATAAGAGTTAATATATGTGGTCCAAAACTTGAAAAACAAGCATGATATTATGAAGCAATAGAATGTTGAGGATAAAATTGAATAATATCAACAAGAAGAACCTCCCTATGCCTTAGAAGATCAAAGGATTCCAATTAGTGAAGATGATGAGGGAAAAATATTATTTTTGATAGTGAAGAACAATAAGTATCCATAGATTTGGACAACTACTTGCATTCAAAATTTTATAGTCATCACAAGGATGACACTTGCTAGGCTTACTAGCCTTAATATCGATTAGGTGTAGCTCATGAATAAATAAAATTTGTAGCCTTGGTGATGGATCTAAATTTCCAAATGATATCAAATATAACGTTATGAAAGAAATGAAGAAAATAAATGAGACTTTGTTGATCTTTGGGAAAATTGACTTGGTAGAAGAAAATCTCAAAAGCTCAACAACTAGTGAAATCACGCTCTCAAACGTCAAGTTAGCACACAAACAACCATCTCTTAGCACAAGTAAGACTAAGCCTTTACCCTTCTATTTGTCGTTGTGTATGGAGGGTTGGATAGTTCATAATTACATGGTCGGATCCAAAGATGTAACAATTATGCCTTAGGAAATCTATAATGATATGGGCTTAGCATATATTGGGACCACTCTCGATGTATTACACCTAGATGGAATACCAGTCTAGATAATGAGAGTTTTAAAATATATTCCAATGTTGCAACTCAAGTTTTTGAACATTTCAGTGATCCAATAAATAGTAGTGGTGGACTTATTTCTATTTAGATTATACTTGTCAAATAAGTTTATGGACTAGTTTTAGGGGTACCTAACATAGGACCACACTCACATGATGATTTCTTTCATAGGGAAGAAGGTTTGGATCTAAAGTTATAAGCTTGGCCCTTATAACATAGAAAGGTATGAAGAGCAAAGTGTCAATATGGCTAAGAATATTTTAGAGCATCTTAAGGTGGAGATATATGATTGGCTAGAAGGAAAGAAGAAACAAATGGAAAATGAATTTTCCATGACCAGTCTTGATGTTATAGTTCATTCAAACATAGAAACTTAGAGGATTCTAGAGTCCGTCTACAATTAATTTCAAGGTCCAGCATGTCACATGTTTCAACAAATGCATCTAATTTTTTTGGGAAAGCTAGTAGAAGAATTATAGTCAATTGAAGAATATTTTGCACTCTGTTCTGAGGCAACAATTCTCATCATCCTTAGAACTCATAAAATCAAGGTGATAATTTGACACAAGGTACAAAACACATGGGAAAGATAGCCAAGGAGTCACATGCTAAAGAAAAATTGTCTTTGCTAAGTTCCAATGTTATATGTCATATAGGCTTAGGAACTCTTTCCTTCATAAGGTCAATTTGATGATAACTTTTTACCCAAGCAAGTAATATGTTATAAAATACCACCAAAAAGAAAAGTAAAAGTGTAGAACTATATGGTTGGGTCTTTGTAAATTTTTATGAGGTAGCAAATTTTGACATAGCTGGCATGGTAAGGCATGCCAAAATCTTGTGTAAATAGGTGGTATATAAATAAATTTGATTATAGCTAAATGTAATAAAGTCACTGGCTAAACAAGCAATAATATAATGTCCTCATAGAGCAAAGGTTTTAAAAATATACTTGATAGATCACATGCATAGATTGGGAGTTTCAAGGTAGATAATCATGTTGATTGCTAACTTAGCTACATGGAAAAGTTCTTTCACATGAGCTAGCCATAGAAGATCTAATGAGATATATTATGGATTGAGTAAGTAATTTTAATGACTTTCCAAGATATAAAGGTCTATATAAGGATAGCCCTCCTCTCAACATTCCACAATTACTAAGTACATCCATTCATAAGTACCATACTACCACTTGAAGCTAAGGAAAAATAAGAAGATCCAAGGTTCCATTAAGATTCCAAATTTTTAATGTTTTTAAGATATTAAAGATACTCACATGGGAGGGCCTTAAACAAAGATTGCAAATAGTGTTGAAAATCCTTGTGCCATAGGATCTATTGACCTGTCGAATTGGAAGAATGATGAGTTTTATCCTTTTTAGTGGTAGCTAAAGTAGGCCTTTTCATAGGTAGGAACCTAACAACCATTTCACTATTAACTAAAATGGTTCCATCATTGGTAAGGTTTGCATCCAGATTTTAGCTATGAGCACATTTCTTAATTTGATATGTGGACCAAAATGTACAACCACACTCTTTTGGCAATTGGATTTGCAACTTACAATCTACCATGTTTTTATTTTAATATGGAAATAGCAATAAGGAAAAAAATTGAAGCCCAAGGGTAGAATAAAAAGAAAATAAGAGGGTATCAAGTGGCATTATCTCAACTAGTTAGATTCCTCAACATTTCAAGGAGATCCAGGTTCGAATCTTGCCAAATGACATATGTATAATATCCAAACTTTGTTGTAATACCACTATGTGGTGATGATGTAATACATATGGGACCCATTCAATCCCATATAACCCATTAAATAAATAAATAAATAAAAGAAGAGGAAAATCCTGATAGGTTGGTAAGCTTGTCAAAGCTTGCTTGACCAAATAGATATTTCCCTTAAATTTGTGGAAACTGCAAAAATAATCTGGAGGACTTTGTAGTCTATAGAAACACATGAATTCTAAATATCAATAATTATGCCAAATAAAATGGTCTCATCAATCATGGTATGAAATATTTTGATATGTACAATACCCAAACTCCTTCACCTGGAATAAAAAAGAGTAGATAAATTAGGCTAGGCAAATGATATAGTTCAGTGTGAATGAAAAGATATTGTAACTCTCATGTAAAATCAATTTTGAAGTGTCTCCAATTCTCTAGAAGGCACCATAATTCAAGTATAACCACTTTATTCTCTTCCTCTTCCTATTCCTCTTCCATTCTATTCCTCATTTTTCATCCATATTTTTTTTTTCCTTTATCATCATTCTCTTCATCCCAAATTGCTCACTAAATCGCTACTTTATTTGCTTTTTCTAGTAGCCCAATTTTGTCATTCCACTACCAAAGTAAGTTCTAGTTGTCCTCTACTAGTTTTGGTCCTTTTCCTCCTCTTTATGTCATAGACAATCTCATATTTTGCTAATAGATAGGACACAATAAAAACAAAGATATTTTCTAATGCATATCCAAAAGTACATGTTAAATACATAAAATCATGGAATCTCATTCATACTAAGGATCTATTCTCTTTCCCCTTGTTACATCTATTTAATCCCTTGAGTGTTTCTTCCCCCTTTTAGTCTTCCCCGTACTTATTTTGACCCCTTTTCCCAATGGATAATGTTGGTTTGGTTCTCTTTTTGTAAGAAAAAATCCCTAGGAGGTGCCAATAATGTGGTTCAATGCAATTACCAACATACATAGTCTTTGCAATCAATTCCAGACAATGTTTTTTGCTGAAATTTTGTTAAGGAAATAATCTAGAAAAATATCTAGGTTTGTCATTTTTACATAAATAGGCTACTAGAGGTCCATATGCATCTACAAAAATCCAAATATCAAAGTGATCAGGACATATCAAAAGGTCTAGGATTGCATAAGTAGCCAAAAATCCAAAAGCACGTAGCCAAGCCTAAAAAATTGGCTAAGGCAAGGAAGACCAATCATTTCAATTAAGTGGTTGGGACTTCTAAAAGTGGTTAGGAAAAATACCAGAATAGAGCTATGACAATTTTTTTAAGTAGTGTTTAAAAAACTTGGCTCAGTAAGTCAGAAATATGAAACAAAGAAAGACCAAAGAGTTAACAAAGCAAAATTATAGAATGAACCAATCCTAATATTTTCAAGAGCTGACATAACACAAAGTCTCAAAGCAGTCTAGTATACCCAAAGCCTATCCCAGTAAAGCAAGAGCTTGGGATGTTCAAACAATGATGTTAACCAAAGTCTTCAATAAACCTGGTCCAATGGAGCAAAAGTTTGAAAGATAAATTGGTCAATGATTCCACATAATGATATTAGCAAAGCTCCCTAAAATTCTTGGCCCAACCTCTAAGGCCTTGCCAACACTTTTAAGCCTTATCAATGGATAAATGTATCCTCGATCCAACCTCTAAAGCTCCTATAGCAATTAGAAGGCTTTGGCAAAGTCTCTAAGCTCCATCAATGGGTAAAAGGCTCCCAGACATGTCCTTTTTAATGAGGACCATGTGTGTTAGAAGCCTAAGCCTTTTAGCCACTCCTTAGCCATGAAAATTAAAATAGTTGAGTTGAATCAATAGCTATAACAATTCAATGCAAAAACAAGACATAGTGGTTAAAAGCTAATCCAATCAAAGATGCCAAGTCTGTGAAAGAGCTAAATACTAGACATTGGATATATTAATTGAGATAAGATAGTTAAAACATAGTGGAAAATGATATCCACGCCCTTCACATGCATTGTTCAAGTTGTGCTTATCCTTGTCAGGCCTATAAAAGGGATTTTAATTGTAATGATCAAGAATAACAGAAAACATGATATAGTCTTATAAATAGTTGAGGCTTCCTCATTGTGAGGTGGGACTCTCTGGTATTTTCCTATAGCAAACCTTGTAATTATTCTCTATAATAAATAATGCAATGTTTTTTGGCCTTTATCAAAGAGATTGTTGCAGATTGCAATGGGGATGTGAGTTATATTAATGCATTTATGTTTATGCTTTATAGGTGGTAAATTATGTTAAGCAAATTTTGCTAATCTTGGATTGCTACTTAGATTACTTTCAATGGTTTTCTTGGAATGTGAAAGATGTATAACACATGAGATGAAAGTATTTATATTTTGTAATGCTATATTTAATAGTTGATATATTAGGCTTTGTTTCATTTTGAATGTATGACATAGTTACATAGTGCACTTCATTGTTGTTAATTGGATCCTGGCCATATTTCAATAAAGTTATTATCTTTCTCTCTCTCTAACCCTTACATTCTTATCTTTATTCTTAAACCTCTTTTTAGTTTTCTTTAGCATGATAAGGAACCTTCCTTATCTAGAGATTGACTTTGAAGTAATTTAAAGTCATTCAATCTTGGTTACAGTATAAGGGCACATTTTCCACATTAGGCAGATAGACAATCAAGACCTTCTAATCCTTATCCTTAATGATATGGCAATATGTTCTACATAGAGTGAAAACCCAATTTATGCAAGTGGTTTTCCAAGCCTCTTTCTCTAGCCAAAATATACAAGTTTATTCCAAGATTATGGCTTCCACTCATGTCTACTACTCGTCATGTTGGATCTCCTCCAAATCCTCCTAACAAAAACTAGATAAACTTCTCTAGGATTTCTTATGGGCTTATTTAGAGGAAAGGAAAGGATTTCATAAATTAGCCTAGGAGTTTTGCTATCTTTGAAGGAAATATAGAGGATTGGGTCTTCTACACACCCAAAGACAAGGGATAGATATTTGTGCAAAGTGGAATATTAGATACATTCAAGGAACTAAGGCCTATAAAATATTGCTTCATATTTACATTACTTATAGCACTCCCCATGGGAAAACAACTTCTTGGGCTGCCCTCACTTATGGTGATGAAGGTGCCTATGTAGATTCAAGGCACCTTTGTAGCCAAAAGCATCTAGAAGCCTTGGGAGGCTATCAAATGATGGTTTATATGGAATGGCAATGAGCTAAGCAATGGATTTTACATCAATCTATAGTCAATATGATAGTCCCCCATTTTTATGCATCAAGACCAACCTCTGGCCAAAGTCCCTAGATTATGGCCCTATGTTTTTCCATGGAGGAATAAAGGTTATTTCAGATATTTTTCTCCTGATGCACTAGAAATTAGCTCTCATGGCCTAAACCCAAGGCTTAATTCAACCTCTTAGAGTAGGATAAAGAGAAATTGTAGGTGGTTAAGGATGTAGTCCCCTGTGACATGCTTCAAAAAATTAAGTTTAGGTGTACTCATCCATGGTGGAAATATTGGAAATGGCACTTTGATATACCTTTAAAAAATTATAAACTTAACAAAGGGTACTCATGGATTTCCCCTCACTTGCTCATGGTACCCACTCTCAATGCTCAATGATGTTTTCAATCCTCCAACAAGGATTGGTAATACTAATTCCACATTGTGTGGGATACAACCTTGGAGCCCAAATTGGTCCATTTTTATAGTATCTTCTTTTTTAGAGTTTACCTATCGAGGACTAGCAAGTCCACTTAGGGATGAGAAGCCCCAAATATTCCTTCTATCAATGTAAGGAATCCATTAATAACTTGTTTTGATTTTTTTGTAGAGCCCAAGTAGCTTAGACTTGGACTCATGACTTTTTCAAACCCTTCAAGCCCAAGCAATTCTCTTGGCACATGATCCTCCTTAAGGATATGATTAGCGTATATGTAAGCATTGAATAAATTTAATATATTTTAATAATAGATATTTTGTTTAACATTTGGAAAGCTTGAAATAATGCTATTTTTCTAATCATAATGTTTCTACAAATTTCTCTACTTATGCAAAATTTATGATTTACTATAATGTATTCTTATAAATCCAAGACCAATATAAGAAGGTGGCTTTCAAGGTGCAATACCTTTAGAATTTGCTAGATCATTGGGTGAATACCCCCTACTTGGTGGTTGGATTCCCACCCTCCCCACATTTTTGAAGGAGCCAACCTCATCCAAGAGGTCAAAAGTGAGATCACAATCAGACTTCTCAAGCTTTTCGTAACCCCAGACCCCAAGACCATGGACTCAAAGTATGGACTAGATCTCCATGCAAACCTAGACCATGGGACTATGGAGCTAGATTTTGGTCCATCTTCTCACCCTATTTCCCATAAGGTCAAGGATGGAACTCTCGAGATTACCCCCTTTCTTCCTTTGGATGGGACCCAATAATTGCAATGATAGAGAACACTCTAGGGGATTAGGTGAAGCATCAACATGTAAATTTTTAGTTTGGATAGGAGCCCATTTTTTAGGAACCTAACCTCCAAGTTTGTTGGTGTAATCCCTCAAAAAAAGATCCACCTTTTATTGGTGTTATTTTTATTGCTTTAGTAGGCTCTCGCTTCCTTTTTCTTGAAATTGAACTTTAGTTTTTAATCCCTAAAATCCTATTTAAATTTGGGGTAGGACCTTTGACTTCGATTTCTCTAGGTGTGCTTCCATACCACCTTTTTTTGTGATTATTGTAATTTTATTATTCTTTAATAATATAAAGTTAATTTTCAACAAAAAATATGATATCATGGAATATTAGGGTATGAATAAGAATCTTAAAAAAGAGTTATTAAGGAATTAATAGGTTGTTATAGTTTTGGGTTTATTTTTATACAAGAAATAAATTTAAGTACTAAGGAGTGTAAGGATACTTTTAAAAATATTTTGAAGGGGTGATTGTCTAGCAATTTCTTTTATAGGAGCTTTAGGGAGTATTGCAACAATATGGGACAAAAAAATGGGATGGGAAATTGTTAGAAGTAAAAAGTAATTGGCTTGTTGGACTGTTTTGTAGGAAAGAGAAAAACATAAAATTTGTGGTTATAAATGTATTTTAATGAAACAACTTCAATAAATACAACAATAATAGTATCAATCCAATAACGCATAGTAAAAAACATCGAATGATAATAATAATTTAGATCTAATTACCATAAAATCAAATATACAATAATCAAGTTCTAGATTCAAATCAATACAAATCCTTAGCCACTTAGAGAGGGAAAAGTCTCATAGCCAATTAGAGAGGGTGAAGCCTCATATGCACAAAAAATGCAACTAAGATTCAAGTATGAAAGATCATTTCAACTACCATATAACTCTTCCTATTTTATATATGAAATCAACACTAACCCTAAGGGCCAACTATATAAACCTAGGACCCAAGCTATTAAAAATAAAGATAGTCATGGCTCCTCCCTTTAGAAATTTGTGTCCTCAAATCTATAAAAGACTAGAAAATACTCTCAAACTCTCATGTAGCATCTTCTTCTAGAAGGTCTTGCCACTTGATGAGGAACTTTAAATTTGTTAAGATCGTAGAAGATGAGCTATGAAATATAACATTATCTCTAGCTAGAGAGTGATTTATCCTTCTTCATTGAGTACTAGAAGCTCTATGTGGGACTACACTATCTTGCCAATAACCTTTTTGAAACAAGATGTAATTAGGAAGCTAGTGGAAGCTCTAACTGATATGCCACTTCATAAATACAATGAACCACATTATAGAGCCCATAAATTCTAGAAGCCAACTTTTTATTGGACTTGGTCTTTAAGGATAATTGTTTATAGGGTTGTAGGAGAAAAAATAGCA
Source organism: Wollemia nobilis (assembly GCA_028583015.1). Lineage (NCBI taxonomy): Eukaryota > Viridiplantae > Streptophyta > Pinopsida > Araucariales > Araucariaceae > Wollemia > Wollemia nobilis. The sequence goes on along the minus strand of JAQPPZ010002894.1, from coordinate 238,981 downwards.
TATCCCCCATGGTAAATTGTCATTCATAATTATAAAAATCCTATTGCTACTTCATGTAGTTCTAGGTTTGGTCAAATTATCTTTAATAAGCTCAAGCGCAAGCCATCATTGTCGTAACAAATCATCTACCTAGGAAAACTTGGAGGATCTTAGAATATAATCTTCCACTAATAGAATTTTCTAACCATAGAATGCTTTAATGGGGACATCTTGAAGGAAGAATGGTAAGAAGTTTTGTATCACCATTTAGGTAATGAGCGTCAATGAACCTATTGATACTACTTATCTTGATCAAAATAAATAAGGTAAGTACCCAAACATTTATTAACAATCTCCATCTAGTCTTATTGATAAGAAGAGAACATACTTAACTTAGTAGCACTAAGACAACAATTCTTTCCAATAATAACTAGTGAAGATAGGGTTACAATTACTAGCAATGGACTTGGGGATACCATGCAATTCAAAAATAGAATTGAGGAATAACTTGGCCACATTACTTGTTGAATAGGGATGTTATAATGCATAGAAATGAGTGTACTTGAAAAGGTAATCTACTACCACAAATATTACAATTTGCCCTCACATATGGGAAGGCCTTGAATGAAATCCATGGATATGTTCTTTCATTGATAGCCAGGGATAGGTAGGAATTGCAATAGTTTGGGAGATTTTATTATTTCCTCTTATTATGTTGACACACCTTGCATTCATCCATAAAATTCTTGACATCTACTTTTAATCCTTTTCAAAAAATATTGCTTCACTTGTTGATATATTTTCAAGAATCCAGAATATCCCACCAAAGGAGATGCATGCAATTCTTAGAGAAAATTTGTCTTAATATTTGAGGAATAAGGAAGATAAATGTGATTTTTTTTGGAGAATTCCATCCTCATATGAGAAATAATAATGTAGTGAGGAGTTATCTTGCACTTCCTAAATGATCCAATCAATCTCTAGGTCAAAAATTCAATCCTTCCAAAGTTGAGAAAGCCACTGTGGAAGAGAACTAGAGATGGAATTTATACATATATCCTCATGTTTACAAGACAAAACATCCCACTACATTCTTAATTTTCTTTCTTATATTTAATAACAAAACCATACCCCAATATCTTGGTCAACTATTTATTATATTTAGGACAAGAGATATGTTCTAGAAATGCTTAAGGTTGTTATGATCAATCTTGATAATAAAGCAATTCCCTAGAAGATAAGGCATCCTTTTCTCTATGACATGCAAAACAACTAATATTTTCTTCTCATAAGTGGATCATCATAAAATCTTACCAAAAAGTTACTTTCAAATGCCAATGGGTGTCCATACTACATCAAAATAGCTCCAATACCAATGCCCAAACATCACACTCAAAGACAAAAGGTTTGCTAAATTTAGGTATGACCAAAATAGGAGTGGCACACATAGTCTCCTTTAGGGTTTGGAAGGCTTGGGAAGCAACTTCAGACCAAACAAATACATCCTTCTTAATGAGATCAATGAGAGGAGCAATAATATTCTATAGTTATGTATAAATTTCCTCTATTAGCCCATGAGTCCTAAAAACCCATGGAGGTGTTTAAGAAATTTGGGCAAGGGAAAATTTTACATAACTTTGATCTTAATATGATCCACCTTGATGTATTCCCAAGTTATGATATGTCCCAAGTGTTCTACCTTCTAGACCCCAAAGGAACATTTGGACCTTTTGACAAATAATTTTTTCATTTGTAATAGGTGAAGAACTTTGTCCATATGAACTCAATGACCCTCCCAATATTTGCTATAAATTTATATAGCATCAAAGAAACCCAAGATAATTTTTTGAAGAAAAAGGATGAAATACAGTGTTCATGAGACTTTAGAAAGTGGAAGAAGCATTTGTGATGCCAAAAGGTATGACTAGGAACTCATAATAATCCTCATGTATGAAAAAAAGTAATCATAGGGATATTCTCTTCTCTAACCCTAATTTGATGAAATCCAAAATGCAAGTATAGTTTTGTAAAGTATCTAGCACCATGAAACTCATCCAACAAATCATCTATAACAAGGATAGGAAACTTATCTTTGATGGTGATCATGTTGAGAGCTCAAAAATAATGACACATGTACCAAGAATTGTCCTTACATTGTACCATCACAATTAGAGAGTAAAAATTTATGCTTGGATAAATTATTCTTTGCTCCAACATTTACTAAACTAGCTTCTCAATTTTAGACTTTTGGGGTTGGTAATAGTGGTAAGGATTCACATTAGGAGGTTAACTTCATGGAATAAGGTGGATATGATCATGTGTGTACTTTGGAGGAAGACTTGTAGGCTCACCAAAAACCTCCTCATAGAAATCCACAATGTTTTGTAATTCCAATGGAAGAGCTAGAAGAAGAAACTCCGAAGACTAAACCTCCATGTAATTGACTTGAGTGAAGAATCCATGATAATGTTTTTTCAATATATTTTCCATGCTATGGGAACTAACCACCTTGAATGGAGGTGGTTAGATTCATTGGATGCAAATAACCCTTCTATTCTCTATCCACTTGACATATAATCATTATAAAGTAATAGTAACATCATCAAGGTGAGATAGCCATTATTCTCCTAATATGACATTTGCACTACCTAGATTCATGGAAAATTAGATTGTTCAACCAAGTATAATCCTCGATTTAGATTTTAACCTTAGTTTTTTTACTCACACATTAATAAAAACCCCCATTTATAATTAATACTTGAAATTTATCTTAATGTGAAGAATTGATATACAAGCCCAAAGACTTTGTTGTCTTATTATCTATAAAATTAGGTGTACTAATTGAATCAATCAACACTTTGATGTATTATCATTTGATGAATCATTAGACCTTGATATAATGGTGAGCTTGGAGTCCCATAAGAGCATAAGATAGGGTCATGGTATCATCCTCTTGTTCTACCTCATTACTTTTGTTAGTTGCTTCTATTGTAATGAATATCCACCTTCTAGTACTCTTGCATATTCACCTTCCACTTGAAATTTATGACATGATTCATAAGCCTGATCACAAATATGGTGAGAATTACATTTGAAATAAAAGAATCCTTAAGAATTTACATTATTGTGGTCATTGAAGTAAATATGTCAACATTTGAAGTCACATCTATATTGGGTACTAGGCTCTTGGAGCTTATGTTTTGTTGCCAAAGCTATACATTGAGCATCATCAAGAGTATAAGGGTAGATCATACCAACTATTTATCTAATTTTATCCTTAAGACCATGTCAAAATTCTAACACCACCATTGTTAAATTCAACTGGTGGGTGCAGGTGAGAATATTTGTGATTTTTGTGCAATACTCCATAATTGTTCATGTTTGCTTTGATTACATTATATGGGAAACACTTGATGTGGAAAATCCTTTGTCAAATATTTAGAGGAATCATAAAAGAGGAGCCCCTAGTTGGTATAAGAGGATATCCTAGTTGGTAAAGTTCCCATGACAACTAGAATAGATTCCCAACTTGGTAATATTTGATGTGACACAACCTTCTCTAGGAACACAGTGCAAACAAATAATGCTAATAATCTTAGCCAACCACCCATGTGGATCGACACCCTCAAATGTGGGTATGTCAATGTATAAAATGAGAACACCATGAGGCTAATCAAGGAAATTAGAAGTACCTCCTATTAGGAATCTAGGTCAAAATTAAAGTCCAAGTTGTAACCATCCATACCTGTAGGAGTACCTTGGGTAGCATAGGGAGTTGAGTGACTTCTAGGAAATTGGAGGACTACAAATAGATGGTAGCTATGAAATAATGCTAGTGTCATTTATAATTGGTGCTTAATGAATGATTGAAGGCTATTGCTTAGTGATTTTTTGGGACCCATGGATAAGGGTATGCATACCAAAGGATATTTGTAGGATGTTTTGGATGTTACCTAAGGACTTTACAATGGAATCAATCATCTTTTATTGATTCTCAAGATAGGCATGTAGACTAGTATCAATAGTATCAAGAATATGATTACCAGTTTGAGGGGTAGTGGGAGGAGTGATAGGAAGATCATTATTTGAAAGAGGAGAGGAAGTACAAAAGGTATTAGGAGGTAACACCATTGATTTTGAAGAAAGAAATAATATCTGGTCAAATATATTGATATTTGGGGGAGTGTTTTGATGTTTACCAAAAATTTTGGGTTATCACTTCTTTCTACTCACACACACATCCTCTAAATTACCAATGCGCTACAATCAATCATTGATTCATGAACAACTAGTAACAAAAGTACTTGTAAAACATGAAAACTCCTTGGAATGGTACTAAAAAAATATTGTGAGAAATACCTCTTACTTTGATTAGCTTGAAGAGACAATTACAAATAGGTAGGCCTTCCATAAGGGTCCCAACACACATGCTTCTCAAAAAAGTGTTGTTGGAAATACCCCTTGTTTTGACTAGCTAAAAGAGACAATCATAATGGGATAGGTATCTAGAAAGGCTTTTACAACAACTAATACTCTTTTTTAATAAAATTTAAGAAATGGAAGAAACAATAGGTAACTCACAATATTCTAGATAACAAATGCACTAGAAGATGAGACAACAAAATTTATGAAAAATTACTAGGAAATAGAAAGCAGTGCTATTTGGTAGAAGCTCTACAATAGTTTGCATACCCTTATGCTATAAATTTGTACTACCATAGGAAGCATGATAGTAATAAAAAAATTTCAAGAAATACAATAATAGCAATGCCAACCCAATAATAAGAAATAAAAAATAATCTAATAATAACAATAATTCAAATCGAATTTCTAGAAAATAAAATATGCAATAATTAGATTCTAGGTTCAAATTAATACAAGTCCTTAGCCACTTAGAGAAGGCAAAGTCTCATAGCCACTTTGAGAGGACAAAGTCTCATATGAACACTATATGTGACTAAGATTCAAATATGAAATATGATTTCAAATGCCACATAACTCTTTCTATTTATAGACTAAATCAACATCAACTCTAATCCTAATGCTCAAGGGTTGACTATCTAAACCTAGAAGCTGAGATAATAAAAATAAAGATAGGTGATATGGATATATTTGAGTCATTACATGTATATGTGGCAACTATAGTTACTCCTTGGGAAAGATTTTTTGAAGGACCTTAGCATATTTTATTCAAACACAATGATGATTGATAAAATGATAAATGGATTCTTGGGTGTGATTTCATCATTGTTTTATCTCCTTTGGAAAATAAGGGTGGTACTCCAAGTTGGTCTAAATAAATGCAATATTTTTCTTTATTTTTCAATTCAAATGACCTTTGGGATAGTATTCCTTCAAGTTTTCAATTTACATGGGATACTAGACACTTTGGGTAAACTCATATAGTAGATAAACTCAATAGATTCTTGTTATCCAACATATGGCTATAAAAAAAGTTTACAATCTCTTTGGATATTTTATTGTGAGTAGGACCATATCATAAACCTATTCTTTTGACTTGCGTTTTACCCAATAATGGTATCCAAAGCTATTTCACTTCTAGTCTATGTGGTTCCAAGACCCCAATTTCTTCTAGATGGTGATGTTATGGTGGGATAAAGCAAATTTTGAAGGATCGTATATGTATAGGTTTGTTCAAAATATGAAATATTTAAAGGAGCAAATGAAGATTTGGAATGTTAAATATTTTTCTAACATTTGTTAAAAAAATAAAGAAAATAAATCCAAGCTCAAAAATTTACAAGAGATAATAGAAACTAATGGAATGGATCAAAATTGTAATGTGAAATAAAAGCAACTACATTCTGATTATCATAATGTATTGAAAAATAAGTCATATTGGATCTAAAATTCTAGGGATAAATGGCTCAAGGAAGGAGATAGAGACAAAAAAAAGCATGCTACAACAAAAATAAAATTTTCTTTTTGTCACATCAAAAATATTTCAACTTTAGACAAATAAATACTAAGGAAGAAGAAAATATAGTAAAGCAATTAATTATTTCAAAAATATTTTGTTAGATATTATTGGGTAAAATAAGGAGGCACATGTTAAGCTTTTGCAAAATATTCCATCAATTATCACAAAGGGATAAAATGAAAGCTTGAAGAAGAATATATCTATGGAGGAGCTATATGAAGTAGCTTTCTTTTTCCATCCTAACAAGGCACTTAGCCCTAATGGATTTCCTGCACTTTCCTTTTAAAATTTTTGGAATTTATTGAAGAGTGATATGTTAGTTACGGTTGAAGAGGCCCAAAAAATGAAGGTTATACCAAGTGACATCAATGTCACTTTTGTTATATTGGTTCCCAAGAAAGGTAATATAAAATGTTTTGATAATTTTTATCCAAACATCTTTTGTATTATGATCTATAATATCATTTTAAAAATTATGGCAAACAGGTTGAAAGGCAATATAGATTGTGTTTTCTTAGATGAACAAGATGGTTTTGTTCATTTTAAACAAATTATTGATGGTATAATAATTACACAAGAGGCCATACATTCTCTTCATTCCATGAAAGAACCGAGTATGCTTATGAAATAAATATGAATAAAGCATATTATAAGGTTTCCTAAATTTTTTAACATTATATTCTAAAAAAGTTTGGTTTTGATCACAGTTGGTGTGAATGGATTAAATGTTGTTATAACATTGTAAAATATTCTATTTTGATCAATGATTCTCTTTATTGTTACTTTAAGTCATCTTATGGACGCTACCAAGGTGATCCGCTATCTCCTTATCCATTAATTATTCTTGTAGAGGCATTAAGGATAGCATTCTAAAAGAAAGAAAAATAAAAGGAAAAATCAAACAGGTTGTAAAAATGGTCCCTATTAATATCATCTTCAATTTGTTGATGATACTTTTCTTTTGAGTTATCTCTCATTTAGTGAGACCATGGATTTTAAATCAATACTATCATGCTATTAAAATACTACTGGATAGTTGATTAATACTATAAAATCTAAGATTTTTTCATTAACATTGCCCTATATTTACAACAAATTATTGTGGATATTTTAGTATTTAAAATTAAAATATTTCCATCAACCTAATTGGGTATTCCTTTGTCTCATAAAGGAAGTAAAAATGAGCTTTGGATCTCTTGTTTGGATAGAATAAAATCTTGTTTGGCAGATTGGAAGGTAAGTTCTTAACCATGGCGAGAGGGCTACAACTCATAAAGACTACATTACAATATATCATTATTTATATGATTTCACTCTCAAGATTGCTAGTAGGTATAAATAAAAATTTGATAAAACTAAAAGAGACATTCTTTGGAAAGGATGCAAGGAAAAATTTAGTTTTCCTCTTTGTAAGTGGGATAGGATTTTTAAAGGAAAGAATATTAGAGAAGTAGGCTTGCAAATTTGCATACTTATAAGTTTGGCTTAGGAGCAAAGCTTGGATGGAGATTATTCAGAGATCAAGGAAATAACTGGGTAAAAATGTTACTTCAAAAACATATAGGTTCCATTGATGCAATGAATTTATTTAGAAAAGCAAACCTACCTAAAGTATCATCAACATGGAATTTCATATTAGAGAGTTTACAATTGATAAAAAAAATATAGATGGTCAGTCAATGAGGGGAATTATAAAAATATTTGTTCTAATGCTTGGTTGAAGCCTTATCCTCTTATCTTTGACTCAAAATGATAACCATTGACTCAAGTATTCCTAGCTTGTAAAGGTCCAAAGGTCAAAGACTATATTGATATGAGTAACAACTACAAATCATGGATTTCTACTAATAATCTCATCAAAGGAGAGGAACTCAATCAAATTATAGATGAAACTTTTAAGGATGTTTCAAGTGTTTTAATTATTTATTTTTATACCAAAGGGTGATTTGGTTTAAAATCTATCAAAATATGCTGGGATCAAGTTAAGATACGAGGATTAGAGCAATAAAAAATTTCTACTCCCAAATATTTTTCTTGGAAGAATGTTTGGTCACTATAGGCTCTACCTAAGGCCTCAACATTCCTTTGGTTAGCAGTTCAAAGTAAGATTATTATGTGAGAGTCTACAAAGAAGAGGATATCATGGACCTTTTAAACATACCTTGTGTGAGAAGGATCTAGAAACATCAGATAATTTATTTCTTTAGTGCCCCTTTTCTCACACCATTTGAGGCTACCTTTTTAAAAATAAAAAAATAATTAGGTAGCTCCATCAACATTAAAAAGAGTTGATGAAATGTTAGATTAATTATTTCAAATCCAAAGAATTATCTATTCTATGGAGGATTGGTCCTACCATTGGAATTTATGGTTTGATAGGAATAATAGAATTTTTAAAAATAAATCTCAGAATCATGCTCAAGTTTGAAACTGTATTATTGCCTTTGTTGGAAAATATTTACAAAATCGTATTATCGTCTTTGTTGCAGATGTTTAAAAAATAGTGCTCATCATGGGGAGTCTAAAGTGTAAAAAATTATGTGGTAACAACATACATAGAAGATTCATTTGTAATAATGACTTTAAAATAAAGTATTTTTTATTAGGGTAAAATGGAGATGCTCAAAAATTGGGTTTGTTAAAATTACTTTTGATGACGCTTTAAAGGAAATTTGGAAAAATTCGGTGGAGGTGGTGTTTTTTTGAAATAATGAAGGTAAAATTCTCCTTCCTTACTCAAAATATTATGGAGCTTCAACTAATAACTATGTAGAGGCTAGGGCACTTCTTATAGGGATTGAAATTGCACTAGAAAAAAATGTAAATATATATAAATTAAGGGGAATTCACAAATTATGATTAATTCTATCAACAAAAATGTGTGTGGGGATTGGATAAAAAATAACAATATTGCTAATGTTCATAATTTATTGTTTGACAAGGACAATGCAATGGTTAGGGCTTTGACCTCTCTATGGAGAGAGGTCCAAGGTTCAAACCATGATGTCCCCAAAAAGAGATAGGTTGCATGGTAGCAACTGAGTATTTATTGGTTAGCCACCCCAATTCAATGCCCTAGAGGATTGGGGATCCCATTAAATCCATCTAACCCAATAGAATAGGGTTTATAGTGGCAACACCTAATGATATTATCGGTTCCCCTATGTATTTAAAATATATATTCATAATTTATTATTGGAGACAATCTCTTGGAAATGTGAGCATATTTATACAAAGGAAATCAAGTAGCATATAATTTATCCAGTCAGAGTGTTGATCTTCATCTTGATGAAATTCAAATTTTAGAAGGCAAGTGACCAAGTGAGATTTTATCTCTTAATCAAAATGATGTCAAGGAGTTAATTGTGAAAACATACCACTTTGAGAAAGTTGAAGAATATATTTAATAGAAAAGAAATAAAAAACATTTATGATAAAAAGATATATTGGATACCCACGTGTTGTAGGTGAGTTGGAGAGGAGAGGGCAATCCTCCAATGGAGGTCCCGGGTTCGAATCTCCACCCTACCAAAAAGCTGAATTAGGTACCCAAATCCAATTGATAATGATGGTGCGGGCAGGGCTAGGTGTGACTCCCGGGTGACTTTGACGGTGTAGAACCCCCTGTTCGTGGTCTCTCAGACCAAGGCAGCCCCACAAGGGGTTTTTCGCGTAAAAAAAAAAAAGATATATTGGCTATTGTTTAATTGACCTAACAACAGATGTGATATTTTGGTATATTTATGGGAGTGGCCCAAATAAAATCCACACACAATCCTTGTGAGGACACTCCAATGGCATATCATAGGCATTTCATTGTGGTGATCTGAGTTTGAATCACGGGAGGGAGGCCCCCTATTGCTATGCCCCAGTTGTGTTATCCCTTGTACTTCGCATTAATCCAACAAAAAAATCCACATGCATATATATAATGATTCTATGAATGCAATAAATTTTCCAAGCAAATGAATCTTGTTTAGGGGATTGGCAACATGGGACTTCATATCATAGAGTTTATAATTAATTAAGAAATATATTAGGTGGTTAATCAACGAGGGAGACTATAAATGTTTGGTCTAGTACTTGGTTGAAACTATATACTCTTATTTTAATCTAAAATAGAAACAATTTTCTTGGTCTTCTTTAGCTTATAGAGGTTTAAAAGTTAACAAATATATTGATAAGCAACAATTCTATATCTTAGATTTTGTTAGCAATCTGATTGAAGCAAAGGACCTCAAAAAAAGTAGTGGATGAGCTCTAACAAATGTTTCAGGAGTTCTATTTATGCATTTCTCATAAGGATGAGTTGCTTTGAATCCATCAGAATATGGTGGATACTTGGCCATGTTACAATATAACGATCTCGAGTAATCAAATTTACCTACTGGCAAGAATTTATGTTAGAAGAACTTTCATTAGTTGAGGCCCTCTTGGAGGCCTCAATATTTCTTTGACAACAACCTAAATAAAATTTCTTATGAATGATAATTTACAAAGAGGATAATACTATTAAAAAAATGGATGTGAGATTGGATCAATAATAAAATTATTTTTTGTGTCCATCAATTCTTGATGGCGATAACATCTTAAAAATGCTATATATATATATAGATAGATAGATAAGAAAACATTGTCATAGACAAATTAGTCATTTATTTTGGTAAAATTAAAATTTTAGAAGATAATTGTTCAAGGAAAATTATGTCTCTCAGAGCTTTAGCCTCTTTTGGGGAGGTCCACGGTTCAAACCATGACAAATTTGAAGATACCCAAAAGGGGATAGGTTGGATGGTAGTGACCAAGTGTTTGTTGATTAGGTTCCCCAATTCAATGCCCTGGAGGGTTGGGGTCCCGTTGACTTTGTCTAACCCAGTGGGCTAGGGTTTATATTGGCAACACCCAATGGTGTTACCAATTTCCCTATGTATTAAAAAAGAAAAAGAAAAATGTCAAGGCTTAAGGCTTTGAAAATAATTGTTTAAGAAAAATGAAAACTATTTTAAAACTATATTTAATAAAAAGGGATAGGTTGGATGGTAGCGACCAAGTGTTTACCGGTTAGCTACCCTAGTTCAATGCCCTAGAGAGTTGAGAATCCCATTGACTTCATCTAACCCAACAGGCTAGGGTTTATAGTGGAACACCCAATGGTATTACCGATTCCACTATGTATTTAAAAAAATATTCATAATTTATTATTAGAGGCATCTTGGGGGATAACGCAACGGTTCGAGCTTTGGCTCTTCTTTTGGAGGTCCAAGGTTCAAACCATGATGTGGGCGAGTGTGTGAGGTGGTGGGTGTGTGTATGTTTGTTGGCTCTTATTGATAAGCTCAACTCTCACCCTTATTAGAGGTCATGGTTGGGATGGGGATGCCCAACCCTCAACGTCGGTGGTAGGGGTTTATGGTTGGTATGGGTATGCCCAACCGATGTTGGTAGGGGTTTCTCACACTAACCTCAATAAAAAAAATTATTATTGGAGGTAATTTATTGGAAATATGAGCATATTTATAGAAAGGAAATCAAGTAGCATATAATTTATCAAATCAGAGTGAAATATGAGCATATTTATAGAAAGGAAATCAAGTAGCATATAATTTATCAAATCAGAGTGTTGATCTTCATCTAGATGAAATTCAAATATTAGAAGGCTTGACCAAGTGAGATTTTATCTTTTAATCAAAATGATCTCAAGGAGGTAATTGTGAAAACATACCACTTTGAGGAAGTTGAAGAATATATTTAATAAAAAAAGAAATTAAATATATATATATTAATTGAACATCGTTTACAAATATTTACAAATATCAGCGCTCGTTTGAGCAAACACAAGAGGAATTGACCAAACAACCACATGGATGATAATAACTAGGCAACCGCCATTACACCAAATGTCATTCACCTATATATATATATATATATATATATATATATATATATATATATATATATATTGATTTGGTTAGTGTGAAAATAAAAAATTTATATGATAAAAAGACATACTGGATATAGTTTAATTGACCTAAAAATAGATGTGATATTTTGATGGGTGTGGCTCGAATAAAATCCACACACAATCTTTGCAGGGACACCCTAATGATATGCCCATCCTTGTAGGGACACCCCAACGGTATGTTGTTGACATTTCATTGTGGTGACCTGAGTTCAAATCATGGAAAGGGAGGCCTCCTATTGTTATTCCCTTAAGGAGTGTGATCCCAATTGTCCCACCTGTTGTACTTCACATTACTCCAACAAAAAAACATATATATATATATATATATATATATATATATATATATATATATATATATAATTTCCAAGCAAATGAATCTTGTTTAGGGGGTTGGAAACATGGGACTTCATATCATAGAGTTTATAATTGATTAAGAAACATATTAGGTAGTCAATCTACGAGGGAGACTATAAATTTTTGGTCGAATACTTGGTTGAAACTATATACTCTTATGTTAATCTAAAATAGAAACCATTGTCTTGGTCTTCTTTAGTTTATAGAGGTTTAAAAGTCAACAATTATATTGATATAAGCAACAATTCTATATCTTAGATTTTGTTAGCAATTTGGTTGAAACAAAGGACTCAAAAAAGTAGTGGATGAACTCTAACAAATGTTTCAAGAGTTCTATTTACTCATTTCTCATAAGGATGAGTTGGTTTTGAATCCATCACAATATGGTGGATACTTGGCCAAGTTACGATATAAGGATATCGAGTAATCAAATTTTCATACTGGAAAGAATTTATGTTGGAAGAACTTTCATTAATTGAGGCCCTCTTGAAGGGCCTCAATATTTCTTTGGCAACAACTTGAATCAAATTTTCTATAAGTGACTATTTACAAAGAAGAGGATAATGCTCTTAAAAAAATGGATGTGAGATTGGATCAATAATAAATTTATTTTTTTTGTCCATCAATTATTGATGGCGACAACATCTTAGAAATGCCTATATAGAGAGAGAGAGAGAGATAAGAAAACATGGTCATAGATAAATTAGTCATTTGTTTTCATAAAATTAAAATTTTAGAATATAATTGGGCAAGGAAGATTATGTCTCTTGGGGCTTTAGACTTTTTTTTGAAGAGATACAAGGTTCAAACCACGATATACCCAACAGGGGATATACTGAATGGTAGTGGTCGAGTGTTTGCTGATTAGTTTCCCCAATTCAATACCTATAGGGTTGGGGTCTCATTGATTTTGTTTAACCCAACAGGCTAGGATTTATATTGGCACCACTCAATGGTGTTATCAATTCTCCTATGTATTAAAAAAAAAGAAAAATGTCAAGGCTTTGAAAAATGAAAATTATCTTAAAACTATATTTAGTAAAAAAGGTAAACTAAAAGTCGATGGGGGAACATCCTAATGGTTCGGGGTTTGGCTCTTCTTCGAAAGGTCCAAGGTTCAAACCATAGCGTATGTGTGTGACTATGTGTTCATACCTTATGGATAAGCGTAGCTCTCAACCTTACGAGGGGTCATGGCCACCCTATGTGTTAGTTGTAGGGGATTATCACACTACTCGAATAAAAAAAGAAAAGTTAAACTAAAATATTTTGACCTACTAAAAAATGTACTATCTTGATATTTTAATGAAAGTGACTACATATAATTTATGAAAAAATATTTTAATAAACAAACAAACCTAAACTAAATACATTCTAATTTTTTTTAATGAGTTTACACAGTAAGCTTGCAACTTAAAATTTGAGAAAAAATTGCATGTTTTTATAAAGGGTCCTAGTCCCCTCCAGTACTGAATGGGGTTTAAACCTTGGACCTCCAGCAGGGTTATGCATAAGGGGTAGTACCGAAAAAGTAATTATAAAATCGGGGTGAATCTAGGCTAACGGTGTATAAACTTTGGGGTGAATTTTTCAAAATTTTGCAAAACATTTATCAAAATATGGCAAATTTTGTAGAAATTTTATCAAAATATGGCAATTTTTTTAAAGTTTTGCAAAAAATTTATCAAAATATGGTGAGTTTTTGAAAATTTTGTACATAAATTTTCAAAAAATTTAAATGGCAACTGTCACAAGGCAACTAGCAGAAGCAACTGACACAAGGTGACTAGTAGAAGTGACTAGCACAAGGCGAGTGGTAGAAGGTGAATGACATAAGGCAACTGGCAGAAGGTGACTGGAAAAAGCGTCTGGCATAAGGCGACTAGCGCAAGGCAACTAGCACAAGGCGACTGACACATGGCGACTTGTACAAGGCGACTGGCACAAGGTGATTGGCACAAGGTGATTGTCATTAGGTGACTGGCACAAGGTGACTAGCACAAGGTGACTAACATATGGTGACTAGCATAAGGTGACTGGTACAAGGTGACTAGCACAAGACAACTAGCACAAGGAGATTGGAACAAGATGACTAGAATATGGCGACTATCACAAGGTGACTGTCACAATGGTGACTGTCACAAGGTGACTATCATAAGGTGAGTAGCATAGAGCAACTGGCAGATGGTGAGTGATAGATGGTGATTGGTAGATGGTAACTGGAATATGGCAACTAGCATATAGTTATTGGTAGATATAGAGTGGTATAGTGTGACTGGAAGATGGTGACTGGTAGAAGGTGACTGCCAAAGATCATCAATAAGAAGCTACCACGTGTGCTCACCTCTGCCATGTGTCATGCATCCATCAACTTCAACCATGCAAACTTCTATAAATAGAAATGCAAGGTCATTTTTCACCTTTTCCACAATGTTTTCCAGAGCAATTTCAAAGCATTTTCCAACATTTTCAGAGCATTTTTTACAACGGTTTCAAAGCCTTTTCAGATAGTTTTTAGAGCATTTTCAAAGGGTTTTTGCAGCGTTTTCAAAGGGTTTTTCCAATGTTTTCAAACGGTTTTTAGAGCATTTTCCAGGGCATTTCAAAGCATTTTTTAGGGCATTTTAGAGCATTTTCTAAGGTGTTTCCAGACCATTTAAAGACTATTTTTAGAGCCTTTTTCAGACCGTTTTAGTGTAGAAATGGCTAGCTCTTCCTCTCCTCTACCTTCCAAAGTGACATTCAAGAACTACTATTGCCCCAACATCAAGAAAATTTTCAGCACTCTTGGGAGAGATTTTGAATGGCTTTACACCTCCAAAGTTGTTGGAGTAATGAAGATGCCACAGTTGAACATCAACATCCCCCTAATGCAATGGATAGTTAGTTGCTACAACCATGATGTGTCCATTGTTCAAATCAAAGTGGATAACAAGGATATTGTTTTTACTGTGAATCCCTTGGATGTGCAGCGACTAACATGGCTACCATTTTTGAATGGTCACCTAGTGAACAACCAGTACACCTTGATCGAAGATGACAAATCAATGCTAGCATCCAAATATGTTGTGAATTCAAACCATTTGAAAGGTATGTTTTTAAATTTTAGTTTTTATTTATCTTAAATTTTGATGTATTGTAGTTTCCATTCTCTAATAATGTTCTCCCTATTGTAATTTTTGTTTTCTAATAATATTCTCTCTTTTTTCAGTTAATTCTTCTAAGTCGAAAAGGGGTTTAAACATTTCCAATGTTGCAGACAAATTTCTTTATGCTTGCATTGAATTTTTCTTGGCAAGGCTTATTTTGTAGGGGCGACCTATAGAAATATTATTTTGGGCATTGTCATTATTGATTCGATGTATTGATGGAGGTAGATATGATTGGTCCATGCACATTTCCAACCGCCTGAAACAGGACCTTCTTAGTGCCCAGAAAATTCAATTTGCATATACAGTAACAACCAGCAACTTTATTCTTTGTATTTTTAATGAAGTATACTTCAATCTTCAAAAAAGCAATCCTCCAACTATATTGCACCCAAGTTTGTTGGCTATTGGCATGATTGAGAATGAAATACAGGTAAAATTATTTATTGGAATAATCTCTCTTTTCTTTCTTTTCAATCAATCTTGTTATTTTCTAATTTTCTTTTGAAAATAGAGAAGAGCAACTCATTATTCCAATAAAAGGGATGTCGCCATTAGGATTCAAGAAGCGTCTACCGATTCTGACACGTAGTCACAATCATCACCAATAACTCCCATTTCTAAACGTAGGAGGTCTCATATTCAACAACATACATGTACGACTCCTGTTACTTCTGGACATGCATCTATTGCAGTCGACGTTGAAGAAGTAACCTCCAACTCACAAGGTAACCTTATTATTCAAAAGTACTATTTTAAATAATGTATTTTAATGATATAAAATTATATTTAGTTTGAGAAAATATTTTAAATGTTTTCAGAGCAAAGGCAAATGGATGCATCATCAACGACAATGGTTGTAGAGTCTGAGTCTGGTATGTTTAGTTAAAATTAATCTCTTTTAATGACATTGTTTTTAACACTAGTTTTAATTTATATTTTCATGTAAAATTTTGCAGATGCACTGGATAGATTTAAAAGACTAAGAAAATAGATGCCTCCACCGACTGCACAATCATAAATACAGCAACAAGTGCCAGTGCCACCACAAGTCCATCCATAGCAAGTTCATCAAACTCCACAACAAGTTCGTCCAACTCCACAACAGGTACCACCGGTGAGGAAGCAATATTACATGCATGGGAAATAGTTTCTCACACCATCGCATCTAGGAACTAGAATTCAGGCTGAGACACAAACTCAGACTGTGTCTCAGTCTCTTGTTTCAACGTTTCCAATGTTAACCCTTGAGAATTTATCAAATGTAGAGAGTGCATCTCAGATGCCCTCTGGGAATCTCGATGATGATTTTCTTTATCAAGATATGAATAATTTCCCACTAAAGGCAAGTGATGTGCTTCAGGGTCTAGATATCAATGATGAAGTAGAGAAGAATGTTGAAGCAGATGTCGTCAGAGTTTCCTCTTCCTCCCACCAACAAGTCAACACCCATCATCATCCGAACGATGATGATAAAGTTAATTTTTTAGAAAATATTTTATTAGCCAATAGATGTAAGGCTACAGTTAAGAATAGTCTACTTGTAGATATTGATACATTAAAATAATGGGAATATCGAGCCAAGGTTTTGATAAAAGTAATAAATGATTGATACAAGAATTTTGCACATAGAAAGGAGTTGTTTTCAAAGGTAGAGAATGAGCCACAAAAGCTTGATGCTCTGTTATATAAAGTTGAATCTGGCACCGTGTAGGCCGAGTCTACATACAATGATGAAGTTTTGGCCATTATGCTGGATCGATTAGAGAACCTCAATGTCGAGGCCCAAACATATTTCAATGAATGGGAACTAGATAAGAAAAAAGTAGCAGTTGCAAAAATTGCAAGACTTACCACTGATGTAAGTTTTACATATAACTAAAAATCATTTTTTTCTTAAATATATTTTGTTTATAAATATTAACCTTTTTCTCTTCTATTTTGCAGTCTAATTATCAGCACTTAAAGCAGCAAGTCAATGCCATGAAAATTTTGATTAAGACTGCAAAAATTAGTGTGAATAATGCTATTGAAGTGAAGAAAATATTGCAATACATTGTTAGAGAAAACAATTGGTTAAAGAAGTTTATCAAAGATAAGGTCCTGGATGTGGAGGTTGTATTAAAAGAACATGAGAAATAAATGAATGCACCATTTAGAGAAGATCCAATGAAGGAAGAAGGTTTATTGATATCGGGGATAAACACTACAACTAAAAGTTTGGTAAGGGTTGGTGCATTGGAAGCAAAGGATATTGAGGTAGATGCAGCTGAAACTTCAAGTACCATGTAGGAAGAAAAGTAGAACTGTTGCTTTTTTATTTGAGGAGAAACCAAACATGTTGCATAGTTTTTTTTAAATTGTAAAAAAATCATATCTTTTTGAAATCAATAAAAGAGACAATTTCCATAAATTTTGTATTATATTTTTGATATTTTGTTTTCAATATTGTGATGTTTTGATTAGTTGTGTGGATGCAATAAATAATTTTGAATTATGTGGATGCAATAAAATGTTCTTTTATGTTTTATGAAATAATTTGAAATGACTTAAATGCAAGCACAAATATTTAGTTTGTCATACATGGTTTATTCAATACAAATCTTCTAAATAATTTGAATATCATAGACTAATAATCCAATAACAAGACTTAAATAACATGATATACAAAATATCCAATAACACGTCTATGATATAAAAAATAATCATGTTCCATAAGCAACATATTTGTAATCAATATTCTATTGAAAACTGATAGCATAATATGTGAAATCAAAATACATGTGAAAATCAGTAGTATCTGTAATCAATATTCTGTTGAAAACTGATAGCATAATATGTGAAATCAAAATACATGTGAAAATCAATAGTATCAGTAATCAATATTCTATTGAAAACTGATAGCATAATATGTGAAATCAAAATACATGTGAAAATCAACACTATTTTTTTGAAAACTGATAGCATAATATATGAAATCAAAATACATGTGAAAATCAATAATATCTGTAATCAATATTCTATTGAAAACTAATAGCAGAATTGTAATCAATATTCTGTTGAAAATTGATAGCATAATATGTGAATTTGAAATCAAAATATCGTGTTCCAAAATACATGTCTCAAAATATAATCAAATCTCAATATTCTATTGAAAATTGATAGCATAATATGTGAAATAAAATCAAATGAAAGAATAAAATCTCAATATTCTGTTGAAAACTGATAGCATAATATATGAAATCAAATCAAATGAAAGCATATTTGCATCATAATGTTGGAAGCTAGAACAAACTCTTTTCATATTGTACAAAATCTTCTGCACTCATACCCAAAATTTCTGTCATCATAGTCTGATCAGTGTTACCATTATCCTCATCATCCTAAGTATTTGTGACACCTCTTCTCTCTGCCAGAGATTTCCAATATGACAAAGCTCTTTCATAAGGAAACTTCTCTACCTCATAGGTCGACACATATACTCTCAAACAATTTTCCAAATTTTTGTCCAACCTATTTTGAACTTTAGATTTTACATATGATAATGCACTAAATACCCTTTCATCTTCCACAGATCCTAAAATCATCGTTTGACATAATTCATATAAATTAAAATATTCACTCATAGTATGTTGTAAGATACTATTAGGATGTAATTGTTTCCACAAACGTGAAATAGAACCTGTTTCATGATGGTTAGTGAGTTGTGAAACTTGAGCAGATATTGTTGTTCCAAAATAGTT
The DNA here is from genome assembly GCA_028583015.1 of Wollemia nobilis. Taxonomy (NCBI): domain Eukaryota; kingdom Viridiplantae; phylum Streptophyta; class Pinopsida; order Araucariales; family Araucariaceae; genus Wollemia; species Wollemia nobilis. The sequence continues at coordinate 219,853 of JAQPPZ010002894.1, read as the reverse complement.
TGATTATTTTGTCAAGAGATCTTTGTTGAGAATGCCATTGATTTCAATACCATTGACTACCACACGTTTAGTGAAATGGCTAGCAAGAGTGCCCATGTATTTGAGAAACAAACCATTTATAATCTGGTATTCATTACAAGGATCCCAAAACATCGAGTTAACCACACCCATAGCCTCAAGCAATTCATCTCTTTGAAAACGGTCTCTAATTTCTTTTGTCAATGATTTTGCTATTTGTTTTAGTTTAATTTTTGTATCTGTTACAACTACATGAAATTTGTTGTATGTTATGGGTATTTTTTCAACTTCATTTGTAGTTATATCCATTCGTTGACCAAAACAATATAAAGAAATTTCCTTTTCGTGGACATTAATACATAGATGATCGTTTATATTGAACTTCAATTTTTTTTTAGGATCATTCACGTTTGTCAATGCTCTCCAACTCTCAAACATGGGATCCATAAAAATTTGACCAGATGCGTACATCATATCAATATGTATGCAAATTTGTTTTCTCGCCTTGATGAAATCCACAATATAAATCGATCTTTCTTGTGCAATTTTGATCAAAGTATTCATTTCTTCCAACATTGGAAGAATACCACACAATGTGAGAAGTGTTTCAAAGTCACTCATTCAAAATAGCAAATCTTTAGCCTTATCAATTGCCCTACGATTTGCATACATAAACCCTACCAAGGATTGATATTCTTTGAAAACTCTATATGTCGGTTGATACATCAAAATCCACCTAGTATCTACATCTTTTAAGAGTTTTTTACCTTCAGTAACTCCTAGTGCAAACTGTTGAAATTCTGAAAATATTTTTGGACTACGCAAAAATTAATCATGGATTTCACGGACAAGCTCTTCCACTCTCACTATATTTGTAAATGTATCCATAATTTTGTATGCAAGATTCATTTGATGAGCCATGCAATGAATATGGATCAAATATGGGGTAACAGATGTTTGTAGTCTAACACAAAGACCATTTTTGCATCCTTGTATTGTAGCAGCACCATCAGCTCCGACACATATTAACTTAGTGGCTACTTCCATTTTATTCATTCCTGATATTTCCTTTAAACTAGATACAACAACATTGTAAATGTTTTCTGCATTGCAATTTTCCACCATCTTGCATAATCCAAGTAAATGAGGTTGTCTTAAATGATTTTCCAATGTGTAAACATGCATGCAAATCCAAGATGTGTTGTCAATAGCAGTCACCTCATCAATTGAAAGTGAAATGAATTTGGCCTTTTTTACTTTCTCTTTGAGGTCATCCTGCTCAACCAATGACAGAAATTTTTCCATTTTCCAACCACTTCAATTTGACCAATGGGCACTAGGTAATTTCTGCACATCAGCTAGTCGAAATAGAGATTTATAATTAATTAAATCAGATATAAGTCTACTCTTTTTAAGAATAGTGAGTATAACAACAAACTATAAACTTTTTGAAGCTAAAGTGAACTTATTTATTTTTTGAAATTGGGCTTGAATCGTTGCACCTTTCTCAACCAAAGTTTGCTTTTGTTTCATTTATTTATCATATTCTTGTGCATATCTAATATGTGCACACTCTAATGCATCCTTCCACCTATAATTTTTTGGTTTTTGTCCATCACCATCACTTTATTTTGTTTTTATATAAACCTTTCCAATATGTTTTTCTATTATATCTCTCTTAACTTGCAATCTATGATCCTTTCTATGTTTCCAACTGCAAATTACGCATCTCAATTCTGTTATTACCTCATTACTATTCTCTGGAAGCATTGACTCAATAAATGGAAATTTTGAAACCCAATTAGGCTGAAATGATCTGTTAATTATCCACCTAGATAACCTTACACGTTTATGTTTTTTAGAAGAAGATTCTCCGAAAGTAGGGACTGCATAAGAACTATTATTTTTTCCATTTGGCGTGTTAGTTTTAAGAATCTCTTCATGTTGTTGTTCTATTTCATTAAAAAAATTCATCTGTGGACTTTTCATTATCGTGGATATGTGGAAGTGGAGGCATACCAAGGTCAATAGTGTTTTTTGTAGAGATAATACTAGGGTCAATATTAGGGTCATTATGATTATTCCATTTAAAAGCATACCTTATGTTAAAAAATACAAATAAACAATGGATAAAGCCATCAATCAAAAAGCACCATTCTTAATGAATGAAGACATTATATATAAAATTAACAATGTACAAAAATTAACTAGTTTTTGAGTAAAGGCGTTCATACCTTCAATTTGTGCAGATGTTGATGGTTGACTAGATTTTGAAATATTATGAAAGTATTTGAGGATGCTCCTAGTCCTTTTATCGAAATATTGGCCTCCCTTCTTTCCACTACCAACAGGTGATATTTTACCTGTATAAACATAAGAGTAACATGAGCATCATTTTAAAAAATGAAAAAAACTGGTAAAAGAGAGAACTATTGTTCAAGATAAAAAAATATCTGACCCAAGCAGACTTAATGTTGGTGCCCAAATGTTTAAAAAAGGAACATTAATGGTAAAATAAACTTATTGATAAATGGTTGTCGTTGCATGTCACTCATATTTTTCCACTTACCTTCTGCCACTCACCTTCTACCAGTCGCCTTACGCCAACCATATTATATCAGTCATCTTATTCCAGTCACCTTGTGTTAGTCGCCTTGTGTCAATCATGTTCTGTCAGTCACCTTATGTCAGTTGCCTTGTGCCAGTCACATTCTGCTAGTCATCTGTGTTAATCGCCTTCTATCAGTCACATTTTGCCAGTCACCTTCTATCAATTGCGTTGTGTCAATCGCTTGCTTTGTATCGTTCGCTATTGAAGAAAATTAATGCTTTAATTGTATGAGTGTCGTTGTCAAGGTTACCTATATATAATGGAGTACAAGAGGCAAATTGGACAGGATAATTTTTTTAATAATTTTAAGGCAAAAATTAGGTGGGAAATATTATGGTACCGGGGTAAATTTACCCTAAAAAAATTTGATCCCAAAATTTTCAAGCAAATGGGCTGACCTCTAGGGTCCCAAAATTTGTAAAATTAAAATTGTGAAAATTTGAATATTTGTGCTAAATTGTGAAATTCATCCTTGTGCATAACCTTGACCTCTAGTACTGAATGGGGTTTGAACCTTGGACCTCCCTAAAAAAAGGCCAAAACCCTTACCACTGCATTAAACTGCTAAATACATCCTAATTAACCTTACATAAATTTAATATTTTAATACCTAGAGGGATAGCGCAACAATTTAGGATTTGGCTCTTCAAGAGATCCAAGGTTCAAATTGCAGTGTGTGTAGTTGTGTGTTATCCCATGTTGATAAGCATAGCCCTCAACCTCACAAAATATCATGTTGGAAGAATATTGCTCAACCCTATACATTAGTCGTAAAGATTTATCACACTACCTAAAAATATATATATTTTAATAAAAATAATCTTTAATATAACTTCTTATTATTTTCTTAAACAAACAAACCTCTCCTACTTTATATAGTTTCTCTTTAAATTAATATTTTTGAAAAAATATATATATTTTAAATAAAAATAATCTCTAATATAACTTCTTATTATTTTCTTAAACAAACAAACCTCTCCTACTTTATATAGTTTCTCTTTCAATTAATATTTTTGAACCTAGGTATTATGAATAGCATTACCTTGTCTCTATCATTGAACTTGACTTACGAAAGGAATAAAAATAAAATATATATTTTTTATTTGTTACATAGAAAAATTAGTAACTACCTTTCTTTTTTAACAATTGGTTATAAGGTCAAGTCGCATTGCCTCTGATCGTAGCGTCAAATCATGGTGCTACCACTATAACCCCTATATTACCTCGGTAAACATGACTCGAAGTGAGAAGACCCTTGGTGGCTCGAGATTGGTACTGCAATCATCAAACTGGTGCACACTTACCAAACTTAGTTCAGTCTACTACCTTTGCTTAAATTGAGCATGCCCCTGAGGTTTAAACCTAGGTCTCCTCTTGGTAAGTTCCCAATATCTTACCAATCTACCTAACCCTTGAGGACAAAATCAAACATTATATTAATAATATATTAATATATAATTTCAATGATGAGTGGGTCAACTAAATTGGTTAGTGTGGAAAAAATAAGCCACACAACCATAAGGACCCAAGTTCAAATCTTAAAAAAAAACCTTGGAGGGTTGGGTGGATTGGTAAGTGCTTGTTTGGCCAAACATTTACCAAGAAGATACCCAGGTTCAAACCTCGAGGGCAACCTGTTTGTAAAGGTAGTAGTTTGATCTGAATTCATTGAGTGCATGCTAGACCAATGATGACGGTACAAATCTCAAGCGATCGATGGTTCCCTTCACGTTGGGTCAAAAATAACAATATGGAATAGGTAAGGGTGAGTAGGTAGCTGATTTGGTGTGAGACGACCAATTGAGAAACATGATTTGTATGGTATGGATCCACACAACTTTGATTCAAATCACACTAGTTTACCATAAACTCTTTTACCCCCAAGGGCTAGGTGGATTGGTAAGTACAGGTGTGACTAGGCACTTACCAAGAAGAGACCTAGGTTCAAACCTTGGGGGGAAGCCAACCCTTTATAAAGGTAGGGCTAGGTGGATTGATAAGTGTAGTTGTGGTTGGGCACTTACCAAGAAGAGACCTAGGTTCAAACCTTGGGGGAAGCCAACCCTTTGCAAAGTTAGTAGTTCAATCTGAATCCTTTGAGTGCGCATCAAATTGATGATGGCGTTACGAGTTTTGAGCACCTGGTGGTCCATTTCACATTAGGCTAAATAATAACGAGATGGAATAGAGGTTATAGGGGTAAAACCCAATATTTGAACCCTTCTTGGTAGTAGAAAAAGACTATGGATGTAACCGATTCCCCTATTATCAAACAAAAAAAGAGGCAGAATAGGTTTGGTGGGAGCAGCCCATGTGGTTTGAACCCTACTTATTAGCTATAAAAAATAGTATGGTTGTGACCAACTCTCCTATGTAACCAATATATATATAAAACTTTAATTAGCTCTCTTAGGGGGTTGCCCCCTAAGGGGCTTGGCAAATGGTCTGGTGCTTTAACAATCAACAAATCTGAAGGTTGAAGGAGTGTGGAAGGTTGGAGGTTGAAGGAGCGTGGAAGGCTAAAGGTTGAAGGAGCGTGGAAGGCTAGAGGCTGAAGGAGCGTGGAAGGTTGAATGATGAGTTGATCTTTGGAGTGTCAAGGCTAAAGGAGCATGGAAGGCTAGGTTGGTTGAAGGAGTGTGGAAGGCTGGACTGGTTGAAGGAGCTACAATGAAAGGTTGGGATGTTGGGTGGAAGACTAGGATGGTTGAAGGAATGTGGAAGGCTGATAAGGCTAAAGGAGCGTGGAAGGCTAGGCCGGTTGAAGGAGCTGCAACGAAAGGCTGGGATGCTAAGTGGAAGGCTAGGAAGGCTGAAGGAGCGTGGAAGGCTGCTTACAATGAGAAAAATAAAATTGCAAAATGCGAAGGATTAGGGTTTTTCCTAAAAAATATCTTATCTTTTAGGAGCCATAGCTTTGCGAAGAGTTATCAGATTCAACTGATTCTTGGACCAACTTGTGCAGAATTTGAATAGCTTTAAAATAAGTGATCATATGCAAAAATCCAAATAATATTGAGGGAGATGCAGCCCTATGAAGTCAACCATTCAGAACAAGGGTAATGACGATTTTTCAAGTCACAAAAAATAAAATTGCAAAGTGCGAAGGATTAGGGTTTTTTTTTTTTTTAAATTCATCTTTTAGGAGCCATATCTTCGCGAAGAGTTATCCGATTCAATTGATTCTTGGACCAACTTGTGCAGAATTTGAATAGCTTTAAAATGAGTGGTCATATGTAAAATATGAGCAATATTGAGAGAGATACGACCCTATGAAGTCAACCATTCAAAACAAGGGCAATGACAATTTTTCAAGTCACAAAAAATAAAATTGTAAATATTTGCCAACTAGGGTTCGAATGATGGGAAGAGCAATGAAGGACTATGACTTCAACGAGGAAGGAAACTAGCAATTCAAATTGGGTAAAGCAGACTATGATAGTGCAATGTTTTAGAAATATTACTCTACTAAGATGCAAGGCATATATAGTAGAGGTGAAGTTTTGGCATTGTGAAGGTTGCTATAGGAAAATGTCAAAAAAAATGCTAAATTCTGGAGTAATTGTATTTATACAAGTTTTTAAAAAGATTCAGAAAATGAAAATCAAGAATTCAGATATTTTACGTAAAATAATGTAGGTTTCTAGTTATTGCATCTCAATTGAGATAAGAAATGTATCTATTTGTAAACTCTCAAACTCTAAAGAAGAGAGATGTGATTTGTCAAGGGTGGGGGACCCTTGACAAGCCAAAAAAAAAAAAAACTTTAATTACTAAAAATAGTGTAGATGTAACCAACTCCTCTTTGTATCCAACAAAAAAAATATATAACCTTAATAAACTAAAACCAATATAATAGTATAAATATAAAATATATTTATTATTTTTAATTTTTTACTCTTTTAACATTAGTTTTATAGTTTAATTTATTTAATAAAACAAATTTTTAAATTTCAAATTAAAAAAAATACAATTAATTGTTATGGATAGATAAGGTAAGGAATGCAGCAGCCTATCCCCTATAAGTATGTAGGCATTCCGAGCAATGAAAAGTCAATATTAATGAATCTACTCTAGTCCAATCCATAAAGGCGCTACCTTTGCTATACATAGCCTTGTCCTACGCAGGTTTGACTTGTTTTATATTAGGAGTAGACCTCCAAAGCAACTAAAAGAGAATAGAACCTTTTCCTCCCAAGGTGGGAAACAAAGAAAGTATGACTCGCCCAAGATAAGGCGGTGTAAGAAAACCCCTGCATTTGACTTCGGTAATAGCTCATACAACAATAATATTATTTTGGAAAATATATATGTGTATATATATCTAAAGAGAATAATGAGTATCTAGGGCCAAGAGATTTGCACGGACAGGTGGCACAGGGAGTGTTGGTGGAGCATCTTCCCCAGCTTTTATGACTTGACCGCCAGTGCCCTTGTCTTCCCTGCGCTCTCACACCCTTTTCCCATTCTGAACAAAAACATACATAAAAAATTTGGTTGATTCACATTTTCGAATCCGTCAAACGTGTTAGGAGCTTTTGAGAAGAGTGGATGGAGAACTAGCTCTGCCCAGTTCTTGCAGGCTTAAAATCTTCCAAGGGAAAGTGGATGTTTGTGGGATCGTTTGGAGAAGGTTGGATTTGTTCATACAGTAAGTCATTTTTTATGTCTCTGTTAATGCTATTTCTTTTCTGCCCTTCTAACTTTCTATGGCACATACACACACAATCTATAAGTATATCCTGTGCATACGCTGTGAATCTCTTACCCGGATTTTGGTGTCGCTCTTTTCTGCATACCCACTTGATATATATGCGTTTACATATGTGTGTGTATTTATAAATTAAATGGATGTGCTAAGCTTAGCTGGAACAAAATGATCAATTCGTGAGACGAGTATATGTAGATCAGGCATGCCCTTGTTTTGAAACTGTGCTTTATGTCTTGACTTTAAGTTTCTGGATGCAGACGTATGGATTTGAGCTTCTTATGGGCTGGTTGAAATTTGGTAGGTCCCCTATCCCTTTGGGTGGGTTGTGACTGAGAGTGTTCCATCTCTAGTTAGGATTTCATTTGGGGTTTTGCGAGCTTGTTGTCTTTCCAACTTTTATTTTTTCCCCTCCAATCATAGGTCCTTATCAAATAAGCAGTGAAACTGATTTTGTTCTTGAAGTTAGAACTTCTGAGAGATTCTTGCGCATTGTTATGCTTTTCAAAGAAAACTCAGACAAATGAGCTGAGTTCTGTTTCATCTTAAGACAGCTTGCTACCCTATTATAAAAAAAATCTGTCGGAGTTTATAGAAACTGCTTTAAAATTGGTTTGCCCCATTCGTCATGAATCCTCGGTTCAGTAGGATTTTTGAGAGGAAAAAGTAGTTTGTTGTTGTTTGTGGGGGTGGAGGTGGGGGTGATTGATTTGCAAAGCTCTAAAATTTTCTAGGCCGAGGGTTACATTGCATAAAGTAGTATATGCAGTTGATAAGCTTGGGTTAACTTTTAGAATGTGTGTGTATGTTCATTCAAAGGAAATTTCAAATGCATGAATAGGCTGTTAGCGTGCTTTAGCTTATCTGCCACAGCACAAAGTAGTTCATTGTAGAATTTTAGACCTTCTAGAAGTGACCCTAACATAATTCAAAATTGGCAAAACTCTGAATATTCATCTAGGGTGCCTGAAAATTTATGCCTCAAGTACTCGTATATGAAATAATTAATTAGTCTAAAATTTAATTACTTTCCACCGTTTGATCTATGCAATGTTTGGTTGCTTGACACTGATGGGTGTAAACCTGATTAAGTAATTCACTTCACATAAATCATCAATCTCGGGTATTTAGATTCTTGTACCTTCACAAGCACTAAAACAAACGTTTAATGGTAAGTTTTATATTGTCAAAATTATACTGATCATTAGTTACAAGATTTGTTAACTGATTGCAGTATAAAATTGAAAATTACTGGATCAAATAGATTTTCAACTTATATTATCTGACAGTAGGGTGTGTTAACCGAACCGCTACTCAAAGTAGGCTAGTCCAAGTATGGCCTCTTTATTCCTTTTTAAAAAGTTATGCTCTGTTTTGCCATCTTTGTTTTATATATATATCTTGCTGGTTCTGTAATTGATTTTTGTTTTATCATTTACCTTTTGATATACCTTGTACTGATAATTTGTTTCTCAAGTCTATTTTCTGTGGCCTTTCTTACTCTGTGTTTAGTTCCTTTTGGCTTTAGGGAAGTTTTCAGATATTGGTTAGTCATAGAGAAATAATTCACTGAACAATATGACGATTTTTACTTTAATAATGCTTTGTTTTTTCAGAACAATGTGACAATACTTACTTTAACAATGCTTTGTTTTTTCAGAACAAAATATTGAGCTCATGAAATGTTCAAGGTTAAGTGGACAAATTAGGCCTCCAAGCTGAGGGGAGGGATTCGACAGCCTTGTATACATGGAGGATGAAGGTAGTAGATTGGATTTTCGGCATTGGGACACTCTGGAGAAATCTCTAAAGGATCATCCAGGATTGAAAGTCATGTCTGTCCTTGCAGATCGCGATGCAGCTATCCTTGAGAGAAATGCTGCATTTGCGGAGAAAAAAGCTGCATATGCTGAAAGGGAACCTACAATATTGCAAGGAGATGTGGTTTATGGAGACCGAAACTCTGTGACTTCAGACCATGAAGCACCGGTGGCTGCACTTGATTATGCTAGGGACAGTGTTTGGAACACACAGAGGAGCCTCTCATGTGGAACACTATCCAGTGCGAATGCAAAAATTTTGCAAGTTCTTGCAGATAGTCCTTTTTTACCAAGGGAATATCAAACTCTGCGATCTGTTAGTGCACCTTTTTCTACTTCAGTTTTAGAGGCTTCACAATCTGAAGAGCCTCAGAACATGATCAAGCATGAATTTAAAATTCAAGAGGGTGAGAAAGAGAGACTTTTGAAGAGAAAATGTGATGGTTCTGAAATAAAAACACAGAAGCCCAAAAAACAGAGAAAACAGGCATGTAAAACTGAGGAAGTTTTAAGTGGGGAAGGCACTGTTAAGAATGAAAAGAAGAATCTGGATGTTGTAATCAATGGAATAGTTTTTGATATTTCAACAATGCCTATTCCTGTTTGTTCCTGCACTGGTGTGCCTCAACAGTGTTACAAATGGGGGAATGGCGGTTGGCAGTCAGCCTGTTGTACCACTAATATATCAGTGTATCCTCTCCCCATGAATCCCAAGAGACGAGGTGCACGTGTTGCTGGAAGAAAAATGAGTGGTGGTGCTTTCCGGAAATTATTAGAGAGGCTTGGATCTGAAGGCCATAATCTAAGTTATCCTATTGACTTAAAATGTCATTGGGCAAAACATGGTACAAATAAGTTTGTTACTATCAGGTGAATGAAATTGATTACATGGGTTGGAATTATGTCAACATCTTCACGTAATGTTTATACTTACTGGATCATCAACTACTCTCTTTCATTGACAGTTTGTACAGTACTACAGGAATTTTGGTAGGATAGATATGGCGATTGTAATATGCTTGATGTATAAGAACAAGGAGTTGGCTGGTGAATCTATTTCCTTTGTTTCAATGTTTGAATTATTAGCCTTACCTGATTGATTGGTTAATAGATCATATTTTATTTGGCTGTCCATGAAAGTGTTCAGATAAAAGGAGGTGACTTAGTGACTAATCTCAAGGATATGCAAGATTGGTTATAAAATAAATTAGCATGGGCACTATGTACATTGTTTTCATCTTCGAGTTGTTTTTGTTCATTTGACATATTTGTCGGATGTTTTTTCTCTGATCTTTCAACGTTGCCTCTTCTTTTTTATGTTTTGCTTGTGTTTTCAACCTTATAGTGCCCAAGGCCCACTCTGATATGTCAATATTTGGGATGAGTGTCTATTACTTGGATGATGTATTTCATGTTCTGAAGATAAAGCAATTGAAATTGGATAAATTCATTAATATTTTGCAATTTAACTTTTACTGAAATGACAATCATTATTTTTTTTAATTCAATGGGTTATATAGGATTTAAATGGCCCTACTTGTATTACATTATGACCATATAGTGGTATTACAACAGCTAAGCAATTATGCATATATCGTTTCGCAAAGATTTGAACCAGGTCTCCTTGAAAGTTGAGGAACATAGTCGGTTGAGCTAATGCCATTTGATGACAATCATTGTTGTTATGCCTTATGCACTGAATTAATTTCAGAATAATCTCTCTAGATTTTTTCCTTTCTTGCTCCCCTTTGCCATGATGGAATCTGCTTGGTATGGCTAAACAATATTTAATTAGTAATCCCTTAAATCTGCCATTCAAAGATTGCAGATCCTTAATATCAAACAATGCCATCCTTTATGTGATCTTTTTCGGTATAATGGGCATCATCATTTATAAATTACTATCAATTTCTTATTTGCTGCTATAAGTTTTATTTATTTATTTTTAAATTGGTTATATGTGATTGAAATAGGCTTGACCCCAATTACATTGTGACTGTGTTACCATCTTATTTCAACAAACTACATAGTGGTATTACAATAACATTTTTGACAATCATGCATATATTGCTTGGCAAGATTTGAACCTGGGTCTCTGCTTTGAAAGTCCATGTTTTTGACTACTTGAGCTTATGCTATTTGATATTTACTGTCATAGTTATTACTATCTGCCAAACATGTTAAAATACCAAGTGCTGTCTGCTAAACATGTTAAAATACCAAGTGCTGTCTGCTAAACATGTTAAAATACTAAGTCTGTTGTCATATAATAGGGTAAACGCTAGAAACGGTTTAGTATTTGACAACCAACTTAGCTTTAGAACCGTTAAGTGATAAGGTTGAAAATTTGTTATATGCTTTTTTGTTTGTTGTTAGTTCCAGGTTTGAAGATATTTGTCTGGTCTGCAGACCTTCAGTGTAAGGATATGCTTACCTATTGAGATCTTATGATTCCTTTTTATAGTGTTGCAATTTGGTTGCCCTAATATAAAGTCAAATGGATTTCCTGTGAAGATATTGTAGGAAATGTTCAGGCTTGCTGGTTGTATATTTTGGAGGGTGGAGTATGCCATTGTGGATTGTAGACTTCAGTGAATGGAGTTGTAGTGGAATAATTGAAAACTTGAAGGTTTTAGCTGGTGCTCATTAATCTAATGGTAGTTATTTAGTAGATGCGAATCATGAATAACTACCAATTTGCTTATTAGCATGTAATAGTTGTATGCTTTGCTGGTGCAAGCCTGTAACTTTGTGAAAGTTTCAGTATTGAGTCTATGGTCTTCCATTTGAATATTTGCCTACAGGTTCACCTTTTACAGAAGACACTATTTTATTCTCTTTTCATCTTCTGTTTTGTTTGAGTCCTTGCAGTATATTGGGCTTTACATTGATGGTAGTTGAGACCTCTTATGACTTTGCATTTTTTAAATATAATTAAAACTTTAGTCAGAAATTTGTTCTACCATGAAGATTATTGCCCTCATCCATTTGTTTCTTGTGTCCGTGCAATTTGATCGAGTTCATGGAAACTCAAATTATCTGGAAGAGGCAGCTGGTGCAGTAAACACTTGTGATGGCTCTCCTCCAACAGCAAATTAGCCTTTGTTTTTCTTTCCTTACAACAAGAGATGATAATAAAGATCATCAAAAGAAACATGAGTAGAAGTCATGGAGGAGGTGGTTCTCTGAGTTAAAGCTGTTTACCTTTTACGATCAAATTCCAATGGTGACTCGTTGAACTAAAACTATTCTATTACAATTCAGTACAGATGGTCTTTTGTTAATTTTTTTCTTTTTTTGTTTTGTTTTTTAGGTCTCATACAGGACTTTAAGCATTATGAGGGCACTCCTTGGTTAAGCTGCCAGGACTGGAGGGGTATTTATTCCATCACAGTCACCCATTACTTGTACTTGGCCTCTGACCCTAAGTTTATGCTCCCATTGCTAAAGGATAGCTGTCCCATACACGAAGGGCTCCTATGAATGTCCTGGAATTTGAACCTGGTGGAAGCATGAAACGCCTGACCAAGCACTAGTGAACTTTCATAAGTCTTTTGAATGTCAGAGACCTTCCTTAGATGAAAACTTTGAAAATAGATGGAACCTTTTTAAACTTACAAATAATAACAGCGTGCATATATAGAATTATTCCTATAAAAGACAGACGCCTAGCACGAACATTAGTGTCAAACTCCACGTTATAGAAATTGCTTCTGATCCAGTGATCGTTGTCAAGTAGAATTACGTTTCACTTTGTAGAGGAGAAAAAGCAGCAGATAACTAGATAACATGATGTAGGTCCTCAATGGAGTGTACAAAGAAGAATAGCAACCACTGAATAAACATGTCCAGTAATTGATATGCTTAATATGCTTTGTTACTGGAAACACGGTCTCTCCTATGTGGAATTTAAACGCTCACCCTAGCTGACCTGTGTTTGTTTAGAAGGCATTTAAATAAAACATGCCGTTTCAACTTCATTTTAAGAATTTCTAGTGTAAACCCATGTGTAGCGTACATCGTGAATTCTCATTCTATATCTTATCTTGATTACTTGCAAATTAATTTTTCAACCATCTTTATTTGTAGTGGGGTTTGACATGTATAGAACGCAAAAAAAATGATTTATCAGTAGGCCAAACATGTTCCTTGGACAGGTTTCTTAGCTGAAAACATAGTATTTATTTTTAATAGCTGTTTCGAAAATCTCTCACGATGAGAACTGCATATATTTTTGTGGTATATATATCAAAACGAATAAATGCAGTTTATTCTTAAAAAGAATATTCCAAAGGGACTCTATACATATATATATCGAGTTGCACATGATTGCATATACAGATAATTGAAATTTAGTCTAGAAAAAATAACAGGAGAACCATAGTTAGTCTAAAGGCACCAGTTGTTATTAACATCCAAAACCTCAAACTTTTCCAAATATGAAAAGAAAGTAGGTGCTAGGTTTCTAAGTTGCAAACTTTTGTAGAAGACTAGGGAGTACTTCAAATTTGAAAGCATTGCAAGTTAGCTAGAGGATAAACTCTTACTACAAAGATGTTTTTCTATCATACCTTTCAATGCATGGTTGAGCAAAGTTGTCATCCAAGAGCTGAACAAGATGAGAAGCCTTGAAGCTCCTTCCATATATCAAGTAGTTGATGCTAAGAATGCTTTAAAGGAAAGGCCTACGCCGAAAGCAGCTATCAAATTCAAAACTTCCTTTGCCACAAGTCGATGTTGACCACTTGGACTAGACAGACAAAGGACCATAGCCTTCCCAATGGTATCTAAGCCAAACCATGCCATAAATAGGGAGGTTAGAGCCTTTTCAATGGTAACTAAGAGGGCTTTGTTGTTGGTAGTGTTTCTATCTGCTTAGTTACGGTTCCATCCCTTAGCCAGATGGATGGATTTGAAAGATGAGTCGGTTTGCAGCACATCATATACCCTGGTGTTGTTACAAAATGGCACTAGCAATATCCCAACAAAAGAAAACCGAAGGACCATGGAGGAAGAAAAGAAGGCGGACAAGGTGTGCAGGCAAGAGGTCGGAAAGCTTGTCTAAGCTTGCTAGGCCATATGAAGGTCACCTTGAAGTTCATGGCAGAAGGCATAAGGGAGCTACTTGGCCAAACCGGATGAAGATAATAGCTCAAGCACACTTGTCAAATGAACAAGTTCAGTAATCCCTGTATGAGGGCAACTTTGAAGCATCAAAAACCAAGCAAGGAGCAAGGCGACAACAAGAGTGACATTCACTAGACCACAAAATGATCAAAAAGGTGGTAATAAGAAATCCAGTTAAATTTTAGTGAATTTCTCACTACACGCAAGATCCAAAGGTAGCCCTCCACCCATATCGGAATTCTACGACAAAGCTAGTACGAAGGAAACGCTATCAGAGCAATTGGGTTCTCAGGAGGAGCCTCAATCTGAATGCGGCTATTGAAGTCTGGTAATTAGACCTCGAGGGATAAGAGCTAGCAGGATGAGGCGCAACCGAAAGGATGGTAGTATCTCAGGAGTCGTGCCATACATGAGGACCCGATCATCGAAAACACGAGCAAGAATCAATTGAGGCCAACACAAACTAGATCCAGTGAAAGGGTGAATAGGATTACTTGGTAGCCAAGGCGAGCATAGGGATGGGGCCCACGATGTCTCAAGATTATTAACAAGGCTTCCCCAATAAGAAAAATTTGACGTCACCTAAGCTCGAGTTTCAACGAAGGGAGGAGGCCCATTAATGACACATTTGAAGTACGCCACTCTGCCTGCAAGGCATTTATGGCGATTAGACCCCAGACTAGGCTTTGGATTTGCCAAGAATGAATGTAGCATGATACCTCGAGCTCAACAAGCAAAGAAGATAGGTGTTCTTGCTCAAGACAATTTAGGGGGAATTTTGAATTTAGTGTTAGGTTGAACAAATAACCGATTTTGTAACTTTGTAAAAGGAGGAAGACCATTATTTTTGTGCCTAGTATTTGGCCTTAAGGTTTTTCTCACTTTGTTTTGTGTATATATCTAGACTTGAGCCTTGAGCCTTGAGCCAACGCATGTGCAGGCCCTTTGAGCCTCTTTCATTTTCTGTATAATTGTACGAGTGCTTGCAAACATCAATACATGGAGTTGTGACTACTTGAATTTATGTCTTGGTCTTTGTATGTATGTCTTTATATGGGGAGCTGTGACTAGTATCTGTCTTGGCCTTTACAAAAGATCAATAAATGCATGATTATGTTGACTTGGAACTATGTTTGCTTTCAACAATCATGTTTTCGTCCTCATGTTCACTAATCCCGTTGGTACTTAGAAGGAAGCTATAATTCTTGGCGCATCGCCACTCGTAGTTAGGTTAGATTTACTTCTTTCTTTCTCATCCCTTTTCCTAGACAAGAACTCGGTACACTAGGCTATATTAGGAAGAGAGCGTTACAAATACATCTGAACAAGGAGCCAACCTTGGTAAAAATATTGGAGGTCATCACCAAATCTGTGTCTCACGCTCTCCAGACTTGTTGATTGTGTGCTCCACGTGAGGCATGAGCACCAAACACACCCGACAACTGCAACGAGTGTTTATTGTGCTTGAAGTGCACAACTGGAATGGGTCCTCGGATAGTTTCGACTGCACCAACTGTTTAACTGGTAAGCCTGATGGGACAAATCACATGATATTTGTCCAACTGTGGTATCAGATTGAAACTATTGTGAAAGTCTCAATTTACTATTTATTGAAGCATATCCAAAATTCACTTGATGAATCCATTGTTCAAAGGACCCATTGAGCGGTGACTTCGTCGTTTAAGGGCAAACCCAGTCATTTACGAGCTCTAGGCCTATTACAAGGTCCAATACATAGGTGAATCCATAGTTACTGTTTCCACATTTAAACCACGATCATAAAAGAGGTTGACAATAGAACATAGTTGCACCATAGAACCCGCAAAAGAGAAGGCTACCAACATGGAATGACAAAGGCCCTTTGCAACCACCAGTGCCACTAGCCACCTGGGATGGGATTCCAGTCTCGACATTAAAATCCTTGTTTTTCACTGTGAAGATGTGATAACCCCAATAGAGCACCTCCAACACATGGTTAGTCTGTGCACATTGTACAACATAAATCAACAAAATGTGGCGCTTAGGATATTGACAACCTCTTTTAGGGGAAATACGAGAGTAGTACATTACACTCACCCCACACTCCATTATTGACTAGGATCAGCTTGCCAACTTGTTGGTAGATATATTTAGAGAGAAGGCGGACGAGGTGTCTCTCTTAGAGCAACTAGCAACCATCAAAAGAGCTCCTATGGAAGCCATGAATGACTTCAATGCTAGATTCCACAAGACCTGGTATAGGATCCTTGGCAAAATGAGGCCGCTTCTAGGTATGGATTTCATTTACTATATAAAGACCCTTGATTCAAATATATCTGTGATGGTGAAAAACAAAGGAAGGAATACCTTGCCAAAGGCTTATCAACTAGCCACTCAAGCCAAAAGGGACCTAATCCAAATAAGGTTGGCTCCTAGATCCCCAATGCCCTCTTTACCCAACGCTACCAACCTCCACCTACTATGCAACCCACTACTTTTCAACCATCCCCCAGCATAAACCCGGTCCCAATACAAGCTTCCTCTTTGCCCCCAAACCAACCTTGTGTTAACTTCGAGGTTGCAAAGATCAAGTAATCAAAGAATAAGGCGAGGGATATGTTCAACAAAATTATAATGCTTAAGCAACATTAAAAATGCCCCAAGGGCTCCATACTAGGTATCTCAACCCCCTCTTCCAACCAGGTAGCCAAGATAACCAACCTCCAAATTGTTATCAAAGGTACCCACCACAACATTTTCTAGAGTTCGGTCAATCTCGATCTATAGAATAACAAATTGTGCCCATCCTTGTTCCCTTGCAGCAGTCACCATTGTAGAGTAGCAAAATCCATACACCTAAACTTGTAATATGAAATCAAATTGATAATGCAAACTATGTAACCATCGAATGATAAAGAAATATACAAAATGGTGTCCTTATTGATATTTAAAAGTATTCTTTACAAAACAGTTACAACATATCCCTCTTAGGGATTATACCAATTGATACAAATTACAAAATGAGACCCAAAAGGGGTAGGTGTAATCTAATTATGGAGGGTTTCTTTACGACCTTCGCTTGATGATGCAAAGATTGAAGGATATTTATGATGATTAGCTCCTATGGAAACCTAAGATCTGCACACAAAAGCACTTACAAGACATTAGTAGCACATGTGGAATCTCTCAAGATGAGGTCCATTTCATAGTAAGCCATTGAAAGGAAAATGCGTAAAACAGTAAAGAAATGCATGCAAGACTGAAAAAAAATATGCTAAAATGTGTTATAAACCAAATTGAAAGTTGCTAAAGCTAATCTAACTAAAAAAGATAACCAAATCAGATGTCATCGAGAGGTCATCGTAGGGTACAATGGCTAGCTCTGTTAGCCGTCAGAGGGTCCAAAGGTTGCGCCTGTGAGCTGCTATGGGGCACAACGACCGCTGAAAAGAAAGATCGTTCTTTGTGCTTGATGCAGGGTGACGTTCAATTTGACTATCAAATTGATGTTCAAGGGTTCGTATCTTCTAAACGCAACTAAATTGTGGGAATTGGCTCGACTGTGGGATGAATTATGATGCACAATGAGTGAAATTAGACCTTCAAACTCAAGGGAACTCCATTGATGCAAATGCAATCTTCATGATGGGATTTGGGCAACACCTTGACTCTTATGAGAGAATGACCTCTGTTACTCAAATCGGTAGCACTTCGTTGTATTCCTATTCAATCTCATATCTTTTTTTCTCAAGTTTTTGGGCACCTTTTATAGATTTTTCCAATTGGCATTCTTGGCTTGCAAGGGAAGCCAATATCAAGATTCAGTTAGGATTAGGCATCCCAAGCATCACTTTTGGAAGCTTCTACATGATTAGTCGTTAGGTGCAAGTGGGTCTGTAATGGATTTGGCTCGGCTCGACTCAGAGAGCTCGAGTTTGTTACAGGCGAGGCCATCCCAAGGTGGAGTGGCCAGGCTTGGGGGCCGTCACAGGGTCCAGCGACCGGTCTTGGGTATGACGGTCCAAGTATGAATAGGGTTAAATTGCCCTGTTTGAGTGGTTAGAACCACTGTTAGGTCTTGGGAAGGCCCAAGATGAGTCATATGGCCTGAAAAGGTGTCCATATGGATAGCCTCCTCAACATGATGTGTTTTAGGTGTCTATAGATGCCCCTTTTTGAGATGTGTTGTGTGAAAGCACAACACTGAGCAAAAATAGACAACCTAACATCACATTGTAGGTTGATTGATGTTCATTGATTTGGTCAACTTTAGATGCCCCAATCATGGAAAGAGCATGCATCTTCGAATCATTACCTCCAACAGATTGGTGGACTTAATTTGTGTAAATTTTATGAATCTAAAGGTAATCAAGTAGTGTTGTAAAGCTACATGTTTCGCTAGTCAGATTGACAAAGGTTTAGTTTAACATTTTTGCTTTTTTCCCCAGCAAATAGGGAAGCTTATGATAGTTGTTAGCAATGATTCTTGGAAGAACACAATTTGCATGATTAAGTGTTTAATTGTTGATTTTGATTATGAATTCTTTGATTATGACTACCCCCTCAAGTGACGAGTCGATGAGGAAATGACAAGTGATGAAAGCGATGAGTCGCTTGACCAAGATGACTTGTTTGAGCGGTGCAAGATGATAACAAATGTAAAGGGAAAGTCCTATTAGATATGTGATTTCAACCATTTATTAGTAATTGTACATATCTATCCCATGGAGTAGTCTAGCCACATGGCTTTCTTAGGGAATCAAGATGATAGCAATTCAATTAAAGCTTGAGGTGAATCACTATGTTCGATGATTTGATGAAATTTCATAGAAGAATGAAACATATGCCTCGTTCCCATGGAGTAGTCCGGCCTCATGGCCTTCTTGGGGATTGAAGTGAAGACATTTCAATTCATCAATGAATGATTTGGTTCAAATGGCCTTATGGTAATTTACTCATCTTACTGGATTGCATGGATAGCAAGTCGTTGCAACCACCAAGTGTATAGGGTAAATAACTAGGTACGAGGCACTTTTGAGATTTTGTTTATTTGATTTTTTTGTTAATTTTGGAATTTTTGATGAAAGTGGACCATTAGATGTGCTTAGATGTCCAATTTAAAGCTCATGATGCTGACAAAATTATTGCATTTATTGCCATTTGGAGATCATCCTGGGGTACAACAGTGGCGATCTGCAAATTTCGAGGTCGTCTCGGGGTACAACGGTCGCACTGAAATGTGACCGTTCTACTCCAAGGCGGTCACGAAATCTGGAAAGTATAAAAGCAATTTTCCAAATTTTTAGTCATTGTGATAGTTGGAAGTGAGAGAAAAGTGAGCTATGAGGTAGAGGAGAGAAATTCTGACATGGAACACTACCAAACTCGCAAGACATCACCATGGTGGATCAGCCAGAGACTTCGATGAGTGGAGGAGTCGGAGCTAATAAGGTAGAACTCTCAATCATTCTCTTGTAAATTTTGCAATTAAAAGGAACCTCACTAAATAATGACTATAATGAACCTCATTAAACTATAAGCAACGAACCTCACCCTAGATTAGGAAAATAGATTAGGGTAGCTTAGGAGGGTAACCTAGATTAATTTTTTGTATTTTTAGGAGAGGAAAGTACCCCATTTAGGTGCCACTATGGGGCCGTCTTGGGCAGAAGCGGCTCCCCTTTAGCGGGAAGAGGGCCGTCAGGGGGTCCGACGACCATTTTTGAACTCCAACAGTAAAACTTTTGATCGTTGGGGTGGCTATCCTGGGGTCCAGCGGCTGCGCTCGACGGCCGTCGAGGCCCAGAGCGATCTCCCAACATTAGGGAATTTTTTTTATTTTTAATTGCATTTTTTATTTTTGATTGCATTTTTTGATTTTTTTAGTGTTGATTATCTTTTTTATTTTATTTTATTGCATTGTGTATTGTTGGGTGTCAGACTTTAACAGCTCGGGCTAGGAAGCCGACCTTATTCACAGAGTTGCGACACAAGCTTGATGTCGATGATTGGGTATGGTTTGGGGTGACCAACCTCAAACAAGTTGTGCGTCTGCCCACAGTGATGGCAGATTAGGCATATCTTATGGCCCTAGCTCGTCGTTGGGACAACAAAACCAACACATTCCATCTCTCTACTGGTGAGATGACTATCACATTGGAGGATGTGTACAAGATTTATAGGATCCCTACTAAGGGACTAGCCATCACTTCCACCCCTCTTTGAGATAGGCTAAGGGTTTTACAACGGGTCTTTGGTCGCAGGGCAGATAAGGCATTGACAAACATAGACCATGGTGGGGTCCTAGTTAGCGGGTGGTATGAGGAGCATGTCTTCTCATGGTTCCAAGTAGTGGCTATGTACATTATCTCTAATGTACTACTGCTTGACTCCTCAGGAGTGAGGTTCCCTTGGAACCTCCTTGACATGGTACAAGACCTATTGGAGTGTGATCTTGAGCAACCTATTATTATGGCATGGGGGAGTACACTGCTAGCTCATCTGTATGATGAGTTGTATGAGATCTAGCATCGACAATAGATGGGATTAGTATATAGTCTGCTGCTTCAGGTTTGGGGTTGGGAGCACATCTGCATGGATCAGCCCATCGAACTACCAGTACCTCGAGTAGATCTAGGGTATACTAATATAGGATATGTAACTCGGTGGCCACAATATCAGGAGATTGTCTAGAGTCGACTACATGGAGGCCGATTAGCACACTACACTGAGTCCTTAGAGAGACTTCAATGGGAGCAGGTCATATGGAGGTCATTCTTAAATTACCTTGATTGGGCTGAGGTGACAGGATATCTGGCTAGAGTTAGATGTAGGAGATGGCTCATTGGATGCCATGGGATTGAGTGAGAGTACTTTCATTACTCTCGAGTGACTCGATAGTTCAAGATTTCTCAGGATGTTCTAGAGGAGCCATTCCTCTATTATCGTCGTAACAATGAGATATAGTTTGAGTTGCCTCAAGTGGAGGCACTATAAGAGGAGGTAGACCCTATATTGGTCGATACTAGCTTATAGGACCTGGGGACCAATAGAGTTTGATACCTCGTGGGTTACATGACTATGGCAGGGAGGCGGTCCTATGGGTAAGCCTGTAATGGTGGAAGCAGAGGAGGGCAAAGAGGATGAGAGATGAGTGCATCGTAGGATAGAGGGTGAATGGGGACAGGTTGACGAGTAGATAGAGGAGCCCCAGGCTGAGGAGGATGGCGAGGTGGATGCCCTGTTATATGAGGTAGCCCAATTGTGGGCACAACTACAGGCTACACAGGTGTAGCTGCAAACTTCATAGGGGTGGTTAGTAGAGCGGGATACATCTATCGCTATTGCTCAGAGTCAACTGAGTAGTGGACAACAACTATGGTGGGGGTATGTTGAGGAGAGAGCTCTCCTCAAGGACTAGGTGGTGATATCTCAAACTATGATTGACTAGGTTACGGTGGAGAGGAACACTCTACGCACATTGCTGGTTGTCAAGACTACAGAGGTGGATGCTAGGATAGCTGAGTGGGATGCTCTTCGGGTTTAACTAGCAATTGCAACTAGAGTTTAGGGTACACCTTCCACTCTAGCCACTCAGGGACCAGCAGCATAGGATGGAGACACTAAGATGAGGAGACTACGAATCCTACTAGAGGGGACTATGGCCCAGAGTAGATCAAATGCAACATACATTATTGATCTAGAGACTCGGGTTAGGCTACATGGAGGCAGTATTCCATAGAGGTCAACAGTAGGGGGCTCCCAATAGAGCAAGTGCAATGAGTTATGACAGTCCTCAATTAGATATAGCCACATGTCATCAGCTTGCCCAGAGAGGTCAGTGACCAATGGTTCCATGCAGCCTCACAGAGATGAGGTCGGGGGTGGAGGTGACTCTAGGGTGTAGGCCCTGCTTGATATGGCATTATGTATTTATGATTTTTGAGTGTAAGGTCTGAGGACCTACATAGTTGTAGCCTACGAGCCATTTTGTACCATGATGTACTTTATTATTTTCACACATATATATATGAGATCTTCTTTCATGGCTCATTATGTGTTTTGGTGTTGATTTATGTTCATGTTATGGATGCATTGATGGATGTAATGCTTATATGATGATGTGTTATTCTATATATGCGATGTACTAATGACATGCAATAGTTAGATGATTGATGTATGATTAGATTCTGTGATCTAGATGTGTGGATGTACTACTATGTATGCTTATATGGATGCAATAGTTAATGTTAAATGCATGTTTAGATTTGTTTAATTGATTATGCATTTAATTTCTGTTATATGATATGGTGGATGTAATGTGTATGTAATGCATTAATTTCATGTGGATGGTCTAATGCAAATGTACCTGTATGCTTTAATCACTTAAAACATAATGCATGAATCTAATATGTGTTTAACAAACTAATGGCAGACACCACAGAATGTATAAAAATCATGAATGAAAATGTTAACCCTTATCATAAGAATTAAACATTTATACATCCATATGTGAGATGAAATGATGTGAAATGTAGGGGTTTTCCCTATAAGCTTCTGCAAACTAAAATATATGCATAAAATAGTCAGTGGTTGTCTAAATATCATTGTTGATATCCATCCAGTATCTATCCTATTCTATGAAGACCCCTTAATAAACAAAAGTTCATAAGGAAAATTGTGATTGTTTGATGAGATGATTTGTTGCTATGAGGGTATTTTTGAGGTTTTCCATGAGACTCAAACACCCTAGTTGATTGATCAAAAGTTGTATACTGACTACACAAGACTCCTGAAAGATACAAGCCTATTAAGAAGACCTAGATATTCACTATCCCTGTGTGTGCAAGGTGAATATATTAGATGAGGCATAAGACTACCTCATTGCCAAGCAGGTTTCATTCAATCCATTGTTGTAATGAGGATCACCCTATGGTCATCATGATCCTGAGTTTGGACGTAGTTAGACTAGACTACTAGGCAATACAAGCCACCTAAAGCTAGCTCATCCATAAGCTAACATTGGTCTGTATAAAAGGTCGCTAATGTGATAGACATATCACCATGCATAAGGCTACTCAATTGCTAGTCGAGTTTCATTCAACCCATTGCTGTAATGGAGATCACCCCATGGCTTTTGAAGACTAAAGATTCCAGGGATTCAAGCTCGTTACCCCCTTATTTTCTTTTGATTGCTTGGGATACTTGCTCATGCTCATGTTTATTGTTTTTGTTTCTATTTTTTTTTAGCAAGGGATTTGCTTAGTGATGAAAATCATTGTTTATTTTGCATTGCTTTGGGAATTTGCTCATTTTGTGAGAGAGCAAGGGAATTTTTTGGGTAGGGGGAGCTTGTCCTTTTGTCAATTCTCAGCATTCTAGACCATGCGCATAATAATATGAGCAAGGAAAACCTTTCGCTTAAGGTGACAAGGACCACTTTGTAGTGTCATCCTTCCTTGTTCAGACTCGGATTGTTAATGTGTAGAATTGTGTTGGGATTTTGAGATATGCAAGGTACTATCAAAACTAGACCTCACCTTATGAAAGCCAAGATAGCTTTCTACAAAATCTGAAAAGAGAACTAGGGATGGTTGAATGACCAAAAACCCTAGTATACACCTTATAGCAACTCAACGGTTGTGTTGAAAAACACAGTTACTCACAAGAGAAATATGAATGATAATGATGTATGGATTCATGATTGTCATACAAACATGGTGTCATTCGTAAGAATGTAAACACGACCTATCCTAGTGCAAATGCAATGGATGAATATGCCTAATGCAATGCAACTAATGAGTGCATGTAATGAAATGCATGATAACATAATGTAAATGTTTTTGTTTTTTTTTTTTTTTTTTGTATTTGTTTGGAATTTTGATGATTTTTTGTTGTTTTTGTGATTTTTGATTGTTTTATGATTTAAGTATAAAATGCTCGTAAGTGAAGAATGTTGAGAGGCTCGGGCTCCTCAACACCTTCTAGCGAAGTTAGGCGATAGGTTCCTAGCCCTATCTTCTCTGTTACGACAAAGGGACCTAACCAATTGGCCATAAATTTATCTCTCATATGAGGCGATAGGTTTGAGTTATGTTGGTTCTCTTTAAGCACAAGATCCCCAACTTTAAAGTCTCTTGGATGGACTTTAGTATTATAAGCTCGTTTAAGATGATCTTGATAAATGCATAGATGCTCGAGAGCATTGACTCATCATTCATCAAGAAGGGTCAATTGATCGAGGTGAGCTTGTCACGATGTGTCATCATCGATGAACTCTTTCAATGAGACTCGTAATGATGGAATTTCTAATTCCAAGGGCATAATGGCCTCAGTGCCATATACTAGCAAAAATGGAGTTTCCCCAGTGGGTGTCCAAATGCTAGTTCGATAAGCCCATAAAGCTAGAGGTAATTGAAGGTGCCAATCCTTATGATTCTCCTTGATGGTTTTCTTCAATATGGCAACTACAGTTTTATTAGAGGCCTCTGCTTGCCCATTTGCTTGCGGATAATATGGTGTTGCAAAGTTGTGTTGAATGTTATATTTGGACATTAAATCCTGCATATATTTGTTCTTAAATGATGTTCCATTATCCGATATAATTTTGGATGGGATACCAAAATGACATATAATATTATGGAGTATGAACTCCGCAATACGAGCTCCAGTTGTAGTGGTCAAAGGGATTACTTCCACCCATTTGGTAAAGTACTCAGTGGCCATTATAATGAACATGTGGTGGCCCGAATATGGAGGAGAGATCTTCCCAATTAGATCGAATCCCCACTAAGAAAAAGGCCAAGCTGATTGAATCGGTTGCAAGGCCTGAGATGGTAGGTGTGATAGATTAGCATGATGTTGACACTTTACGCATTTCTTGACATATATGCAATAATCCTTCTCCATTATGGGCCAATAATAGCCCATTCTAAGGATGCACTTAACGATAGCCATGCCACTAAAATGGCCACCGTAGGTACCATTATGAGCTTGCAAGATTACCCAAGCAGATTCTTGGGGCTCGAGACAATGAAGGAGGACTCCATCGTAGCTCCGTCGATACAGAATATCTCCTAGAAAGACATACCTAGTCGCTTTCTATTTAAATGCTTGTTTTGTGGCATGCGATAATCCCTAAGGGATACTTCCAAGTTTTAGGTAATATTTTAATTGGATGAGCCAATCTTGATAAGCTTGAGCTTCGACTAATTGAACAACTTGTTCCCATTGTGATTCATTATGCACAAATGTGGATTGGGATATAACCTTATGATGAATGGTAGTGCCATTCTATGAAGGACCCTACGAGATCAAGGACCCCCAGGATGCTCGTTTCAGAAAGTCTTGTGCTTTATAGAACCACTCGTGATTTGGTTCTATCTGAATCATGTGGACTAATTATTTATTGTTTGGAGCCTCATGCAACATCATTGATTGTGAGAGCGTTTTAACATGGATGGTAGTAAAATTGATGGAAGGATTCTGAGGGATTAAGGATCCCAAAGATGCCATTGTATCCACAAAGTGATTAGATGTACGAGGGACTGCCTCGATGTCATACCAATCTAGTTGGGCTAGTAATGTATCCACAAGCTCTTTGTAAGCTTTCAATATGGGACATCTACATTGATAAATACCTTTTACTTGGTTTACAATGAGCAAGGAGTCACCAAAGATATTTAGCTTTTTAATATTCATGGTGATAGTTGTTTGGAGACCCAATATGAGAGCCTCGTATTCAACATTATTGTTGGTGCAAGGGAAATCGAGTTTAAAATACAAGGGCATAGGAGCTCCTTGTGGTGTGAAAAACATAATCCCTGCACCACCCCCTTGCTCGCACTTGGAACCATCAAAGAACAAAGTCATGTCTTCTTTGTTATCTGGTTCTTCAGGTTTAGGCGATTCAGACAGTGCGAACACTACATCATCGGGTAGTTCTATGACGAGAGGCTTGTCATCCTGAAGAGGTGCCTCTGCTAATTGATCAACTATGACTTGACCTTTAATGGATTTTTGACTTGCGGTTCACGTATTATGATACATGTGACTCATCATGTACCGCAAAGGATTTTCTTTGGATATGACATACGTGGTATGACTTAGCATGTAGTGGCGCATATTTTTGGTAGCAAACACCACTACTAAGTAGAGATTTTCAATGTATGCATACTTCAGCTTATAACTGACCAAGGTGCGACTAATGTAATAGATAGCCTGTTCTCTATTTTCTTTGTTCTTCTGGGCTAACATGGTTCCCAGGGCAAAGTTTATGGCTGAAATGTATAGCAAGAAAGGCACACCTGGTCAAGGTGGAGCTAAAATTGGTGGCATTTCTAGGTATTGTTTGATCTTGATAAAGGCCTTTTGATAGTCTTCATCCCAATTGAATGGGACCTCCTTGTGTAGCAGTTGATTCATGGGTCGACATTTATCCGAAAATTGTGCTATGAAGCGTTTGATGGATGCTACTTTGCCTTGTAAGCTATGAAGCTCTTTGATGTTCGTTGGGGGAAGCATTTCTAGAATCACTTTGACCTTTGCAGGATCTAATTCGATCCCTCTTTTGGAGACTATGAATCCTAGGAGTTTTCTTGATGTGACACCAAAAACACACTTCTTAGGATTCAACCTGACATTATGCTCTATCAGGTGATCAAAGACTTTACGTAGAACTTCTGCATGCTCTTCATGCAATAATAATTTGGTGAGAAAATCATCTATGTAATCCTCTAGTATCTTGTGCATGTAATCATGAAAAATATATGTCATGGCCCATTGATAGGTGGCACCAGCATTTTTAAGACCGAATGACATAACTTTATAGTAGAATGTTCCCCATGGAGTGGTAAAGGTTGTCTTATGTTGATCTTCGGGTTTGACCCGAATCTGATTATAGCCTGAAAAACCATCCATAAGGGATAACATCTCATGACCATAAATTGCGTCTATGAGAGCGTCTATGTTTGGAAATGGGAACATGTCTTTGGGTGTTGCCTTATTGAGGTCTCTAAAATCCATGCAAATATAGATTCTTCCATCAGGTTTACCTATGGGTACCATGTTTGATACCCACTCTGGATAGTCGATGGGCTGAATAAAATCTACATCCAACAACTTCTGTAATTCATCCTTCACCATTAAGGTGATGGTTGGATGCATCTTTCTGAGTTTCTGCTTGACCGGCTTCATAGTGGGGTCTAAAGTAAGGTTATGTGTAACCAACTTCGGATCTAGACCCAACATGTCTTTGTATGACCAAGAAAAAATGTCAGATTTCTCTATCAAAAGAGGTATGAGTATGGCACGCTCCTTAGGAGATAGAATCTCTCTAAATTTGAATTTCTTAGGATTACTAGGATCATTGCCAATATCCACGTCAAAAGTCTCCTCGATTGACATATGGGATCCCTCCTCAAGATGATGAGGTGTAGGGATCAAATGGATGTCATCCATTGGGTTTGGATGATCTATCATATCAGATTTGACCTCAACATTACAAACATCCTCAACATGGCCTGGAGTGAAATGAAATGGTTGCAACATTTCATCACATGGTAAGAACTCCTCAGGCAATGGTGGCAACACGGTGCGATCAAATTCAATGGCCTCAAGGTTGAGGTGCAATGGCTTTGAGGGGTCACTTGGATTATGGAGGGGTGCGGTTAAATCAATGGAAATCATGTTGATGGATAGTTGGTGATCTCCATGACCGTAGGGGTAGGACCTATTGATTGATGGTTGCTCTAGATGCTCTATATGTGGCTTAGGAGGTATTGGGATCTTGGGATCCTCTCTAGGAGTAGATAGGATAATTGGGTCCTCAAGTGGGAGCAATTATCTCTAGTTAGGTGGAGTAGGAAATACCCTATGATAGATATCATCTATGTCTATAGGGGGTCTAGTAGGCTCAACATCTCCTATATAGTTGTTGAGATGATGAAGGTAGGTGAGGACCTAAGTAGGTAATCTCAGTTGCATCCTCATACTCATCGTCTTCGTCCACCCAATAATTTTTAGGAATATCTTCTAGTTTAGATTCCTCTTCTAGAATGGTCTCATGATATATTTTAGGAGGTTCTATGGCAACCATTGTTACTAGGTGATGATCCCTCCATAAATGAGAAGGGTTGGGGTCAGCGTATTCATTCCAATCAATATCTTCCCCAAATCCTAGGCTTAGGCATTGCAAGGAATCAACTAGGAGCTCATCTGGTACGCGTATAGAATACCCTAAACCAAAATTATCCATAGGCAACTGGTACTATGGTTGGAAGGGTGTTCTATGACCCTGCTCATATAGACCTAAACCATTACCATGCCAATGGCAATGATAGAAGTATCTTAGAGCAAATTTGGGGTTCGACATATAGTAGACATTTCTTGTAAAAGGTTCATCATCATGATTGATAACAAGAGATTGATTTGAGGCTTGGTCGAAACCCCCATATATGAAATTTGTTTGGTTGGGTGGTATGCCTAGGGGTACCACCATCCCAATGGGTAAAGGAATAACATGAGGTCTCCCCATGTCTTGGGCAGACTCAATAATTGGCGTAAAAGTTATATTTTGAACCAAATATTCGGTGAGCCTAGGATTGACTAAATGCACCATCACTTGAGGAGTGGATGATCCCATCGATGAGGTGGGGGATGCAGGTTGAGGTATGTCCTCCATCATGTCAGGCGACTCTTCCTCTTCCATGGGAACAAAAATAACTATGGTAGAGATATTAGGTATGGCCTTTGGGGCATCTACCATGGGTGCCTTCAACTTTTGTTTGATTCGAGGATCAAATGATGATGAAGTTTATCAGAAGTAGCTACTAGTTTAGGTTATGGTGGCAGCACTGAGGTGGATGGATCAAAATGTGATATTCTAGGTTTGCCCTTTGGATGCTTAATGGGTGAATTAGGTCTAATTTTCAAATGCATGGATGGTAAAACAACTCCCTTGAATTACTAACTTGATTGATGTACTTAAAGGGTTTATCATATGATGGGACAACATGAATTTTTCCTTCGTGAACATATTTAATGCATTGATGCAAAATAGAAGGAACACACTTCATGTCTTGGATCCAGGGATGACCGAGCAATATATTATACTGCATCGCTCCTTCCAACACATGGCATAAGACAAAAATAGTTTTTAGTCCCACCTGAATAGGCAAGACTATGGTGCCAACCATCAAGCATAATGCATCATTGAATGCTCACAATGTAAAAGTGGATGCCACTATGTGTGATGTTGGAAGACTAAGATGCTCTAAAGCAATCATCATTATTATGTTAATCGATGAGCCTATATCGATCAACACTCGCTTGTAAGGTATCCAGTTTATGCAAGTGATTATGTGCAATGGAGGATCCACTACATTGGCTGGTACTTGTTTGATTTTGTGGTCATAGAAGGTGACCATAGGCTCTTTGCACTTTTGAACATGCCCCACAAAGTTAGTGAATGCATTAGGATCTTGGGGCTGAAGCTCAATAGATTTTAGAATCTCCATGAGCACTTCCCTATGTCTAGGGGATTGTACAATAAGCTCATAAATAGAGAGCTTGGTTGAGGCCATCTACAGACTTTGAGTAAGCCTATTTCTAATGGTAATCATCAGTTGTGATAGTGGACCTGGTAATGGGTTTTGAACTGGCCCTTGTTGGGGCATAGAAGGTATGCGAATGGGAGCCATAGGTGGCTCAGCTTGGTTGTACCTTCTATTCTATGTTACTATGTTAATCATACCTACGAACCCATGTGTTGGTGGATCCGTATGTATCTCATTTACTTACCCGATTTGATTACCCTTGACCTTGTGGGTGGGTAAGGGATCTTTGAAGATTCCCATCTGTTGATTATCTAGAGTGAGAGGGTTATCAATCTATAATTGATTCTTATCAAGCATGTTTTATACTAGGTTTTTGAAACCATAGCACCCTTGGATATCATGTCCATTTTGTCTATGATAAGAACAATATAAGTCCTCTCTGTACCCCTTAGGCTTTGGGTGAGTAGGATCTAGCAAGTGGATTTTAGGTAATGTAATCACCTTAGCCTCGCATAGTCTATTAAAAAGGGATGCCAAAGACTCAGGCAGTGGCGTGTATGTGCAAGGTGGATGAAATTGTTTATCTTGCCCTTGATTTCATTGGCATTGATTGTTGTATTGCATCGAAGGGGGTTGAGCCTGATAATTAGGCTATTGTTGTGATTTCTCTACTTTGGGAATGTTTAGAACAATCTGATTCATAGGTGCTGGCTTCACTTGATGATGAGTGTTACGGGGATTCTTGTTCCATTATTTCTTACGGAGCTTAATGTCTCCCTCCTGGACCTTGATGTCCTCGATAACTTTGGCTTGCGCCAAAGCCTCTTCAAATGTTTGATATTGTTACAATTGTAATAGAAGTGATATCTATTTTGAGTAGCTCTTGGTAAACATTCGGGTTAGTTCTGAAATAGGCACGGTAAAAGGTAGTTTGGACATTATCTTATACCACCTGTTTCCATAATCCATCACTGGCTCGTCATCGTATTGACGTAAGTTGGACAAGTCAGATAGGTTTACCTTCTTCTTGACTCCAAAGGAGAAGCATTCAAGGAAGGCATTCGCTAGTTGTTCAAAGCTAGAGATGCTATGTTGAGGTAGTTGGTTATACCACTCTAAGGCTGAACCAAAGAGTGTTATCACGAATGTTCTTAATAACAAAGCATCATTATTCTATAGTTGAAAATACAAGTTCATGAAACTTGTGACATGTTCTTGCATATCATCATCCCCTCTAAATTTGTCCAACTTAGGCATTTTAAAATTCTTAGGGTAAGTAAGACAAGGCACTGATGGATCTAGGGGTTGATTGTACAATTTGTGCAATGTGGGTTTTTGATAACCCACTCCCTACTTCTCCAACGATTGGATTCGCTCTGTGAGAACTTTATATGCCTGAGATGAGATGATCTCATCTTCCTGAAGAGGCCTCTTGGGAGGTAGAGGTGGAAGGTTCCTATTTGATCCAGGTGGCAAATTGTAATCACCTGCCACATCCTCAAAAAGTGACTCAGGATACGCTTGTTCCTGGTCCTCTACTTTCGTCTCTTCATAAGCCTCATACTCTGGTTGATTTGGTGCTTGGCACTATCTTTGCTGAGACTAATGAATAGAGACATGAAGAGGATAATTATTAATAGGACTAGATGGTAACTCTTGATGTTGTGCAATGCACCTTGTTTTGAGTTGTTGATAAGTACTAGGCATGGGAATCTCATCATGAGCTACCCGATGTGATTGCTCTTCACACAATCTCTATTCTAGGATTCTTTCC
The DNA here is from genome assembly GCA_028583015.1 of Wollemia nobilis. NCBI lineage: Eukaryota > Viridiplantae > Streptophyta > Pinopsida > Araucariales > Araucariaceae > Wollemia > Wollemia nobilis. Next base: position 188,262 of record JAQPPZ010002894.1, on the reverse strand, counting down.
TCATGTAGTCTATGTTCGTACAACCACTGGTGGTGTAACCTCTATTGTTCTGCATGCTCATGATCTAAATGCTCTCGCTCATGATGCAAATCATCCAATTGGGATTGGATCAATTGCTCTCTCTGACTAGTGTTGGGCCTAGGTAGTCGATCTGTTCGATCCATTGTATGTGGCCTATGACTTCTCATCTCGATACAAGGGGTTTTGGTGATTTTAGTTCATGTAGTAGGGGTAGCTATCCTCTTACCTCGATCAATCGAGGCTGCATTAACTCTGTGCTCTACCCTAGGGGTGTTGTCCTCATGTAAGGATGGCATCGAAGTATGGCATGTTCATGTAGAACACTCTCTGTACGTATGGATAGGATGAACTATATCTTCATTGTGCCCACCCTTAGAATGAGAATGAGTGAAAGAAGGTGCTCTACGAGCTACATTAGGGCCATACCTATCTAGATGGTTTAGCTTATGACTCAACCAAGGGTGATCAGGAGGAGTATCTCTCCCATCTCAACCAAGTAATGGCATGTATTTCGCTCCAAGTTTAGAGGGATTTGTGGATCGGTTGGGTACACGAATATGTGCAACCCCTCTACTCGGCCCCTCAATGGGAAGATCTTGTCTAGAAGTAGCATGTGATGGATGAGGTCTAAGAAGATCCTCTTCTTGGTCATGGGGAGGTCCCATAGGAGTCCTCCTAGTGGGGGTATCTCGATGCTCGGATCCCCCATGTGTGGAATTGTCTCTGCGATGGTTGTTAGAACACCGTTCAGGTAAATGTAAATCTACTTGGATTGTATCGAAGGTGTTCTAGACCTTCTAGTGCATTGTTGGTAGCCTCAGTCTATGAATGGGCATGGATTTGTGTTGTGACCATTTTATCTCTTTTAGGCATTTAGTAAAGAAACAAATAAAGTAAACAAGATGATTATCTCTTTTAAATATTATTTGTGTTTCCTAAAACTAGCTTGTGTATTTTGATTTATTGTTTTATTACCTTTCTCTTGTTTGAGTTTTTGATATTGTTGATGTAAATACTCAAGTTAAAGGGTTTTCACCTGTATACTCTCACACACAAGCTTGGTGATGAAGTCCAGGCTATGAAACCCACCAAGACTTGGTGATGAAATCCAAATCTAGTGAGGGAGCACAGGTCCTACCAGTCCTCACCCAGTTCACCGTGGTCAGTGATACACCTCTTCAAAAAGAGATGCGTGCTATATTCCATGGCTACGACGGTTCTTGGAGTTGGCCTTGGCCAAAATGGGGTGCGAAGAACCACAATGCAAGCTAACAAGGTGGTGATGAAGGCCACCATTGTTAGTCTTGATCAATGGTTGGTCGTGACTTCCAACTCATTGATGTTTAGTTTGAGACATGATGTGTGTGTGGGTTCTTTTTATTTCATGCAAAAGGAAAATGCAACATAAAGCACTCATGATTTTTTGCTAATGCATGAAAGAACGTTTCAAATTTCCAAATTCTAAGTAAAAACATTTTAATTTTTAAAAAATTTGAAATGCAACCCTAAATGAAATTAGCCTTTAGACAGGCAACATGCAAGCAAACCCTAACAAGCAGTAAAATAGGGGTCATCTCTGTGTCAAACATTCTATAACAGAGGCCTTCAGACACCAGAGTGATTAGAATTGGGGCCACTGTACCCTGGAGCAGCCAACAGTAGAGGCTACTTGACCCAGAAGCGGTTGCCATTAGAAAATTAAAAAAAAAAAATTCTTCTAAATTTCTCTAGATTTTTCAATTGAAATTGCTATTCTATCTTTTTCTACAAAAATATAGTAAAATCAAGTACAGTGATACTCATAGGTGTAGCCAAAATTCGATGAAGATGCTACCAATTTGATTTCTATACTCTGATATGAGGCTGTCAGGCGGAAGAGTGGCAAGCTCTAATGGCCATCAAAGGGTATGACAATGGCTATTGTGAGCCATACCATCCTAGAGTGATGGTACCTGTAAGTTCAAAAAAGTAAGAAACAAGCAGTTAGAACCAAATTGAGAGATTGTGGAAAAATTCATGTGGTGATGTAGCAAAAACCATACACCTAAACTTGTAATATGAAATCAAATTGATAATGCAAATTATGTAACCATAGAATGACAAAGAAATATACAAAATAGTGTCCTTCTCATTGATATTTGAAAGTATTATTTACAAAATGGTTACAACATATCCCTCTTAGGGATTATACCAATTGATACAAATTACAAAATGAGACCCAAAAGGGTAGGTGTAATCCACAAAGTTTTTGCGCTCTCAAAACTGATTATGGAGGGTTTCTTTGCGACCTCCGCTTGATGATGTAAATATTGAAGGATCTTTATGATGATTAGCTCCTGTGGAAACCTGAGATCTGCACACAAAATCACTTACAAGATATTAGTAGCACATGTGGAACCTCTCAAGATGAGGTCCATTTCATAGTAAACCATTGAAAGAAAAATGCGTAAAACAATAAATAAATGCATGCAAAACTGAAATAAAATATGCTAAACTATGTTAGAAACCAAATTGAAAGCTGCTAAAGCTAATCTAATTGAAAAATACAAGCAAATAAGATTTCATCAAGAGTCCATTTTATGGTACAACATCTAGCTCTATTAGCCATTAGAGGATCCAGTAGTTGTGCCTATGGGCCAATGTGGGGCACAATGACCGCTGGACAAAAATCTCGTTCTTTGTGCTCGATGTGGGATGATGTTTAATTTGACTGTCAAATTGATGTTCAAGGGTTCGTCTCTTCGAAATGAAACTAAATCATAGGAATTGGCTCGAATGTGGGATGAATTATGATGCACAATGAGTGAAATTAGGCCTTCAAACTCAAGGGAAATCTATTGATATGAATGCAATATTCATGATGGGATTTGGGTAGCACCTTGATGCTTATGAGAGAATGATCTCTCTATTACTTAAATCAGCAACACTTCGTTGCATTCCCATTCGATCTCATCTCTTTTTTACTCAGATTTTTGGGCACCTTTTATAGATTTTTTTTATTGGCATTCTTGGCTTGCAAGGGAAACCAAGATCAAGATTTAGTTAGGATTATGTATCCCAATAATCGCTTCTATAAGCTTCTATGTGATTAGTCGTTAGGTGCAAGTGGCTCTGTAATATATTTGGTTCAGATTAGGAAGCCCAAGTTTGTTATAAGCAAGGCCATCCCAAGGTGAAGTGGCCAGGATTAGGGGCCATCACAAGGTCCATGGGTCTACAAGACCAAGTTCCATAGTGATGGAACAATAGACAAACACAAATCTAGACTAGTAGCAAAAGGGTATGCACAAAAATATGGAGTAGATTATGAGAAGACTTTTGCTCCTATGGCTCGCCATGATACTATTATATTGATTCTTTCAGTTGCTGCTCAGAAAGGATGGTAAGTTCACCAAATGGATGTCAATAGTGCATTCTTGAATGGTGATATTGAAGAAGAGGTATATGTGGAGCAACCATAAGGTTATGAAATAAAGGGTAAATAGCATTGAGTATACAAGTTGAAAAAGGCACTTTATAGGATGAAACAAGCTCCTAGGGCTTGGTACTCAAAGATAGATAGATGGTTATCTAAAAATAGCTTTGAAAGGATAAAAAATGAGCCAACTCTTTACATAAAAATTGCTGATACTAATGTGTTGTATGTTTGTCTTTATGTTTATGATCTCATTTTTACAGGAAATTCCAAAGCTATGATACAAGACTTCAAGGAGAGCATGAAGAGTGATTTTGAGATGTCTGATCTTGGAAAAATGAAATAATTTCCTGGCATAGAAGTACAGCAAAGGGAATATGAGATCTTCATATGCCAAGCCAAGTATGTGCAAGACATGTTGAAGAAATTTTCATTTCTAGATTGCAAGATGGTTGATACTCCTATTGTTAGTTGGGAGAAGCTTATAAAAGAGGATGGGAGTCATGTTGTTGATGAGAAGACTTTCATAAGTATGGTGGGTGGATTTATGTACCTTACATTCACAAGACCTGATATTACGTATGCAGTTTTACTAGTTTACCTATTTATGAGCTTACCAAGGCATATGCAAGCAGTGAAATGAATTTTTAGATATGTGAATGGAACCTTTGATCATGGCATACACTATAGATCAACAATATATTCAAGGCTAGTTGGGTATGTTGATTCATATTGGGGAGGTTCTATTGATGACCAAAAATATACTACAAGGTATTATTTCACCTTGGGAAGTGGGTTGCTTTCTTGGTCATCCAAGAAGCAAAGTACAGTGGCTTTGTCTTCCATCGAAGCTGAATATGCAGCCCTTACTTCAGATTGTACTCAAGGGATTTGGTTGAGGAGAATATTGAAGGATTTTTGTGAGACTCAACATGAGCCTACCAAAATATTTTGTGATAACAATGGGGCAATACAATTGTCCAAAAATCTAGTTTTCCATGCAAGGACCAAACACATAGAGTTGAAGCACCATTTTGTTAGAGACTTGGTACATGATAAATTTTTTGTCATTGAGTATGTTAAGAGTGAGGATCAAGTTGGTGATATACTCACAAAGGGGCTATTGAAGGTGACTCATGGAAGACTCAAAGAAATGTTGGCTATTTCTTCCTTTGACATCAAAGGGGGGTTGTTGAGGGTGATATCAAAAGTCACCCATAATTATTAAATTAATATGTGAGTTGTAAAATAAAGCACATGAAAAATATATTAAATTGAGTGCTTTATTAATGCAAATTAATATTTTTAGTTAATTTAAAAATAAATAAAAAACAGCATGCAAAGTGGCATAATAAAAGTTGTTTTTTATTAAAAGCTAGTTTTTAGCTTTTTAGCTTTTTTGCATGATCAAGGCTGATTTATCATTATATATTTTGTAATTGGACTCTTTTTAATTGTGAGAAGAACAAGAATATTTAAGTGTGCACAATTGTGGATATTTTATGTGGAGTTTTTTTAAAGTTTATATTTGTGCCATTTTTTAATTCTAGATCAAAATTTATGGTTTGGACCAGCAACATAGTTTGCTGAAATTGGAGATTTTGGATGAGGATATTTTATTATTTGGAATTCAGAATTGGTTTAGCTTAATAACTAAACACTCCTAGATCATTTTTGGGTGGTATCCATGCTCCATTAATATTATTTTTGTCTTATATTAGAATTACTTTATTTTTGTTTTTTATCTCTCCACCTCTAGAACTTTCAGAAATCCAGGGCTCTATGGTTAAAAGAAGGAGATTATAATACAAAAAAAAATCATGCCTCAACTCTCATGCACAAGATCTTCAACAAGATAAGGGATCTGGTCAAGAATTATGGTTCTATCACAATGAGCTGGGATGAGTTATACTCTAAAGTTATCTGTCACTTCGAGAATCTATCAGGGCCCCACCCCCTTATTCTAATCAGTCTTGTAACTCCCTGCTCAAAAATATTTCTTACCTCATCAATATTGATTCCAATTTGTACCTCCTTCAAACCTTATCCAATGATGAAATTAAGAAGACTTTTTTTCCATGCAACCGAACAAAGCCCTTGGCCTAGATGGCTTTCCACCTCACTTATTTTAGTGTTTTTAAGACATTGTAGGCAATGACATTTATAAAGCCATCCAAGATGTCCAAAATTCAAAGATCATCCCTAAATATGTCAACTTCACTTTCTTGGCCCTCATCCCCAATTCTTCCACATGTAGGAGATTGTCGAACTATCAGTCTATAAGCCTTTTTTTGGTCCCCCCATATCTCAAATTACCAAAAAGCTACGCTTCATAAAAAAGAACCTCTGGGTTAGGAACAAGGAAATCTTTGACAATATTTTTGAGAGGAAATAAGCCATTAAAGATCATTTGCAGGTGGTAGAATATCAAATCTAATTTGGAAACCTAACCTATTAGATTAAGGATGAAGAGAGGAGGATCCTAGCTGATTATCATAATGTATTAGTGAAAGAAGAAACCTTATGGAGACAAACATTCAAGGCTCTATGGTTAAAAGAAGAAGATTCTAATACAAAAAAAATTCATGCCTCAACCCTCATGCATCAAAGCTTCCACAAGATAAGAGAGCTGGTCAAGAATGATGGTTATGTCACAACGAGCTTGGATGAGGTCTGCTCTAAAGCTATCTCTCACTTCAAGAATCTATTAGGGCTCCACCCCCTTGTTCTGATTAGACTTGTAAGTCCCTGCTCTAAAATATTCCCTACCTCATCACTCCTTATTCAAATTTTCACCTCTTTCAAACCTTCTCAAATGATGAAATTAAGAAGGATCTTTTTTCCATGTAGCCAAAAAAATCCCCTAGCCTAGATGGCTTTCCACATCACTTATTTTAGTGTTTTTAAGAAATTGTAAGCAGTGACATTTATAAAGCCATCCAAGACATCCAAAAGTCGAATATCATCCTCAAAGATGTCTACTCCACTTTTTTGGTACTCATCCCCAAGTCTTCCACCTGTAGGGATTTTCATACTATCAGCCTATAAGCCTTTGTAATGTTATTTACAATATTATTACCAAATTCATTACCATCAAGATGAAAGAGATCTTCCCACTCATCATTGATCCCTATTAGGGAAGCATCATATACAGAAGAACCATCATTGACGTAGTCATTACCATTCATGAACTCATGCACTCTATCTCCAAAAGTAAGAAAGTTAGATTTTTTCTCAAAGTTGACATGAACAAAGCCTTTGATAGAGTCTCTTGGAAATTCCTTTTTCAGGTCCTCTCTAAGTTCATATTCCATAATTACTAGATAGACCTCATCAGATTTTGCATTACCTTAGCCTAGTTTTTTGTTATTATGAATGAGTCAGCAGTGGGCCATTTCAAAAGCTTTAGATCTCTTAGACAAGGTGATCCCCTATCCTCCTTCCTCTTCATTATTTTGGCTAAATCCCTTGGTAGAACTCTCAAATCAGTGTGTTCCATTGGGGTGATCTTTGACATCAAAGTAGCCTCCTCTCTTAGACCAATCATACATCAATAGTTTGTTGATGACATGATCCTGGCCACCCTTGCATTTTTTTCCAAAGCAAAATCCATTAAGACAATTCTTAACCTCTATGAAAAAGTTGTCAGCTAGGTGGTCAATTACATAAAAAGTGGTGAGAAAAAAATGGTATTCCTAAAAATAGTTATTTTCCTTCCATTTAATTTTATCAATTCGGGAGTTTGTAAACTTTTTGATTACCTATGCACAGTATATTCTTGTAGTATTTGGGATATGAGTCCTATATATCATTTGGTTTTGTGGGAGTGTGTTGTTCGTGTAGTTTCAAATTTTACCAAAATATTCAAATTAAAATACAGAAAATAAAATACTTAAAAATAAACTGCATGAAGTAAGATGCTGAAATTAAATTACTATTATCAAACACGACTGAAAGAAAAATTATTGAAATCAAACACACAACTTGAAAGGAAATTGCAAAAAAAAAAACACACTATTAAAAAGAAATTATGCATGAAATAAAATCACATAGTAGAAAATAAATAAAGCAATAAATAAATAGGGGAGGATTACTACCTAGAGTGGGCCCAAGATCTCGTGGACATTCATCCAACTTGCTATGTAAATTTCACTGAATACACGCAAATGGAGAACACTCTAACTTTATTAATAATTATGCAATATAAAATAGCAATGCCTTGTGGATTGAAAATTTGAGATTTGGGATTTAATATCCTTTACTTTTGGAATGACCTACATTTTATATAGAATGTGGTCATCCCCTATTACAAAACTAGCATGTTCTATTTTAATCATGCGATGTGATTCGCTATGGTCGGTGCATGCACAGTTGCAATCGACATCTAATAAAAGAGTGTCCATGTCTAATTTTAATCATGAAAGATAAACATAATGCTCCCTAAGTTTATACAATAATATATTTCTATTATTCGTGTGGTCTTCCAGTCAAATAGTCAATGCATATAATAAAAACACTTTATTTCCACTGGATATAGGCACCTATCATCCTATCATCGGGATCTAAGTAACTTTTGACCTATCACTGGAATATAGGTACTGAATATCGATGCCTTCCATCTTGCTAAAGATAAGTGAATTTTCCTATTGCTAAAAGATAGGTGCTTGTTCTATCACTAGAAGACAAGAATCTTCTAGCATATTGTTGGGATATAAGTGCTTGTTTTGTTCACCAGAACATAGGTTTTTTTCCTTTTACCAAAAGTTAAGCACATTTCGACCTATTGTTGGGATATAGGCATCGTACCTTAGTAAAATTAGATTTCTTCTTCTAGCATCACCATCTTCTTTAGGACATACATCATTCCTTAAACACATTCAATTATTTTACAATGCTAGGTCTGTGTGGGACCTCGACTAAAAAGTGTGCAAAAGTAACAAAATATGCAATCTACACACATTTCCCACTAAAAATACTGATCAAGCATGATACATTAATTTCCACTAAATATATGCAATAATTATATAAAATATATTTCTAATGTTAATAATGTCACATAATATCAATTTAATACATGCATAAAAATGAGCATTTCTAGTGCTCATCACCCTCCCATGCCTAAGGATTACCATGCCCTCGTGGCACCTATTGTTGATAATCCTCTATTTCAACAACAATCTTCTAATACATCCTATTATAGTGTCTCCTTTCTTGAGTCGTGGCCTTTTATTTCTCTTTCTATTGTTTGCATTGGCTGCATTTCTTGGGTTGGCTTGGACCTACCTCTATTTTTGGTTTCCTCTTATGCCGACCAATTTTACTTGTGTTCCCTATTTTCAACCCTGTGAATGTAATATCATCACGTTCAAGGGTTGGTTCAACTTTCTACCATAGTAAATTATGCATAGGTAGTTGTACTACTATTTTGATTGATGGCTTCTCCCATGACTAAAATCATGATATATCAACTACTTAGGCTTTCGACAGACATGCCAACTCTACCTGAACTTCATAAAATTTCTCCTCCCAATTGGAGGCTTGCACTTATTTTCTTAATTTACCCTAAAGGTCATCCTCTAAAGAGTCACCATAGGGCACTTCACTAGAGGCCAAGCCCTACAACACCTATACGATCAGTTCATCCTCCATGGTATGATTTTCATCATCCTCCAATGAACTATAGTTGACCAAGGTTTCTACCACCACCTCACTTTTGGTCATAGATAGTGATGTTGCTCAAAGTGGGCTTTATTTGGACTACTCTATCTCCCCTACTAAATGGTTGTGTTGGGAGATAGGTCCTTTTGTGTCATCATCTTGATTATTTCCATGTTGTTCACTAGATGAATCAGATGCAACTTCATCTATTATAATGGCTAGCATTGGTAGCGTAGCCCTCTGTTCCTCAACATGTCAAATTATGGCTAAAATGAACCCGTGATGTCCCAATGCTACCTCTATTTACACTTGGTATCTTTTAACATCATCTTGTAGGGCACTCATCAAATAGTATGGGACATTAATGTGGTCCCCATGTAGAAAATGGTTCAAAATTCAAATATGGTTGGCATTAAGCCAGGATTATTTATTTATGTAGATGAAAAACCTAGCCAAATACTCAAACACCTACCACCATAGCTCAAGGACATACTATTTTTGTAACCTCGACTGTGTCAATCGCTTTATGGGTTATTGATAAAATCATTAAGTGCATTGCTCAATGCTATCCCCCTTGTATGTGTGGTCCCTTGTGCATGGGATATTGGTGACTTCTACAATGTACTTCTTTGTTATTGGTATCACTAGTCCTCTTATCCACACAACTCCATCATTCATCAAAGCTACAAATTGTTTTGCTCCTATAATATCTTAGCCTTGGCTGACCAGGCAACAATAATTTATCCACCCTACTACTTCAAATTATTCTCAAATAAAACCTATAATGTCTGAGAGATCCGTAGGGTCATATTTCTTCAATGCATGATTGTGTGAAGGTCCTCCCTTGGCATCTACTCTATTTTTTTGGCCTCTCTAGTTGCAAAATGGGTACCTTTATCTGTTTTAAGCATGCCAAAGCATACAACTATATCCATGCATATAGGGCATCTATATTCCCATAATCAATAGTAATTATAGAATCTATGTAATTAATCTTTAAATTGTGTGCCAATATATAGTTAATAAGTAATAAGTAAACAACTATACATGAGCTCGGATATCAATGTCGCCCTCCTAGCCGGAAGTTGGTGCCTTCTCTACTAGGCTATACTTTTAGAAAATGGGAAAATATAGGGTAATTTGGCTTCATTATTGATAGACTCAGATTGACTTGGATACCTATAGATTGCATCTGAGTCCATGTGTCCTACAAAAATGAACACATAAAAGTAAAAGGAAAACAAGGATCATGGTGTAGAGGGAGAAAACTGCCCTATCACATACAATATCCAAAAAGGCTAGATTCACAAAGGTAGAAAGCCTTATGGGGTGAACCACAGGGCTGTGTTGTACTCTACACTCGATGCTAGGGGGAAGGGTTCACCAGGAATGATTTAAGGACTCGCTCCAAGTCCTCAATATTTTGGGATAGTTTTATGTATTCAGTTTCAAGCAATCACCTAAGTTTGGTCTTTCTAATTCTAACTAGGAAAGATAAAGGACAATGCAGAAAATAGAATATAACAATTGGAAAATAGAATGCAAGCATACAAGAGATAGCCTAAAATGATTATTTCTTTTAAATGCTCACTAACCTAGGGTTTTAAACAAAAAAAAACCTTTTAAGCAAGGGCTCAAGAGAGAATGCATAAACATAATTAACTCTAAGTGCACACTATATTGTTATCTGTTAAATGCCTAGAAATTAATTAAATATATTTCATTTTAAATTATATCTAGGGTTTACAACATAAATATAAAGCATTCAACAAACAACCTAAATATTAATCATAACACTTAGCTTATTCGGTGGTTGATCCTTGCTTTTATCCTTTTATCCAATGCTATCAATAATCCCTGTTCTTGCAATATAACTTAAAAAACACTTGAAAATATGATTATAATTAAGGGGCATGCTTAGAACACTATACAATAATGCTTGGATGTACAACATTCAAGCCCCCTAGGTAATTTTAGATGACCTTTGAAAATATAAGTGGAAATTGACCTTTGGAAAATGAATAAGGATAACTAAATATAGCAAAACAGAAATGAAACAAAGTACAAAATGCCCTAATATGGTCTAAATGTAGTCTATAAAATAGATCTAGGGTTTGGAGGTGTAAGCTTACCTCAAAATATGGTCTATGTAAAATTGTGCCCCATAGGAAGCGATTGCAATATCGCACAGCAAAATCGCACCTTGTAGAACCCGAGTGCGATTTCACAGAAGCTAAGGGAAAAAATCAAAAAATGTGAATTAATGGATGCGTAATCAAAACCTAAATAATATGCAAAGTATAGAAGAACAAAAACAACCTAGCAATAGTGAAGAAGCAAGCTAAAGGGATGGAGACTTCCAAGTAATAGATTCCTCCTTAGGGCTTCAACACTTGTCCACCAAGAGTAGCAACACATAATCCAATGCAATAAAAAACAAAGCTTCAATAGATCACACTTCACACTTGCGAGTTTAATTGCTTGCAGAAGAAGAAGAAGAAGACCTCAATAAAAATAAAGCTTGCATAATAAAATGTTATATTTCTTGGTTCACTTTATTCAAACATGATGGGAAGAAATGAATTTCAAACCCTCCTTATATAGTGGATTTGAAACAAGAATATGTGGGAAAAACTAAGCACAACTGACCCTAAAAAGATCAAATTTGAAAATTAGTGTTTTCTTAAATAAAACCCTAAAATGCAAAGTCACGCTCCATAAAAACGGGGAGCGACATTGCACCAGCTAGACCCCTGTGCAGTTTTAATGCATTTTAAAGGGTAAAAAAGATTCAAAACAGGTCATATCATATACCGTTGGAAAGATATTTTTGAGCCTAATCCAATGGTATAGGATTTAGGAGAAATGGATAAGATTTGGTATGGGGAAAATAGGATCAAATATGACCCTACTTTTCTAAAGAGAAAACAAGGGATCTAGGGAAAATCACTCACCTTAGTGGGTCAATTTTCCATGTCTACACATGGGTTCGTGCCTGATAGGTCCATTTGGCTCAGATGCCTACAGATCGTATATGAGTCCACATAACCCTATAAAACAAAAAATAAATAAAAATAAAAACCTATACTAAGCATTAGAAAAATAATATAATAAGAATAATATCTTTATTACACCGAACACAAATATTCATCATACTAGCTAAAAAGTTTTTTCAAAAAATGGGCTTTCCCCCATGCCTGCTTCTAAGATGATCACATAGATTGGAGGTACATATTATGGTGAAAATTATACCACTACTTTCAACGGTTTTAACACGAACAACTTTATTTTTAATCACTTCCACTACTTCATACGGGCCCATCCACCTCTGCATCAATTTTATTTTACGCTCCTGGAATCGGGAATCATATAATAGTGCCCAATCTCCTTTAAATATTTTTGGCTGAATGTGGTGATCATGCCACATAGCCCTCTACTTCTACATTAATTTTGTGCACTACAATGCATCTTATTGTTACTTATCCAATTGATTTAATTGGTGAATCTACTCTTGTTGTGCAACATCTAAGCTTAAATTCAGTTCTATAGTAGTCTGTAGGGTTTTATTTAAAATTCAATTGGCATCATTGTAGTAAATGGCTCAAATTTAAAGCCTTATAAGGTACAATGTTTATTAATTTCTTTAGAAAAAAATGAACGACAAATACGAGCGAAAGCTCAAAATGAAGCTCATAGTGAGCTAGGTCCATCATAGGAGGAGCCTAACACAGGACTCGCGTACTTATTTGTAGAAGGGGAGGAACCACGACCAACCGTAGAACAGCAATATTTGGTACCTTAACCCAGAGAAAGAAGAAGATTATGAGTACATGTCATATTTGATGATGGAATCGAGAGAGTTGAAGAAGAAGGTGAATAATGGATTCCTCCAAATGAAAGAGAACATCAAGAGATAGTACTATTATCCAAAAATAGGGGAAGGTAGGAAGAAGAAACACCAGCAAATAGAAATAAGATGTATCCTCAGGTAGAACGGAGGGAACTACCCCAGCAAATGGAAGTACAAAAAAGGATACGGCTAATAGTACGATACAAAGATAGAGTGGACACATTTGAAATGGAAGTTACGAAGGAAGATGAGAATGAGACCATTGATCAGAAATTGGTTGGACTTACTCCACTGGCTTAGATAGGGCTATTACAGCAGTGAATACGACTACAAACTCAATAATTGCAAGAAGAATATCAAACATTGTAAGGTCATAATGTAATGTTGAAAGGGCAAATTATCCAGGAATTAGATGGCACGATACGTAGGTTGGAGAAACAGAGGGTAGCTAGGCTACAATAAATTGAAAGGTAACTTGAGGAGGTTGAGGGATTAAATTTGAGAAGTAGTGGAGGAAATTATGACACAAGCACAAGCTCATAGGTACCACCGAGTGATCCACCAATGATAAATAAAGATGCAAAGATATTGTTGTAAGACATTGAAGAATCAACTACATCACCCAAACCACAAGGTAATGTACGACTGGATTTGAGTGACTCCATTAGCGAAGGTATACCTTGGCTTGTAATGGAATCTAGTACATGAAGTAGTGATGAAGATGATCATCCAAAAAATCTTCAAAATCCTCAAGGTAATTGTGATCCCCTAGCAGGTATAATAACACACTGACAAATAGGGAGACCACAAGGATATCAAACCAACCCTAAATTGCAAGCATATAATAGTCTATCGACAGTTGAGAAGACAAAGGAGAGAAGTACAAATATTGGAGAGAATGATGAATCTGCCAACCAACTGGGAAAAATAGAGAGAAGAGAATCATAATCATTCAAGTTTTGAGACGAAATTTTCTGACGCATATAGAGAAGTTTTGACAACATCATCACCACAAAGAAACTTCGAGGAAAGAAGATAGATACATCACCTAGAACATACATATTGGAGAATAAGAGCACTACGACAACTATCACCAAGTATAAGAAGAAGCAAAATTCCACTAGCCAACATTGAGTTGGTAGATATAACTCCGGATAACCGAACAATGGAAGGAAGAAACATAGAAAGACCCCTAACGCTTCAGCTAGGAAGGGGGGGACGTATTCAACTACAAAATGAATGAGGAGAAGGCGATGTTACAATTAGAGGAGGAAGAGGGCAAGAAATATTTCAACCTTATACTCCTAGATGGCCAGGAGATACACCCTTAACTTGCATGAACTGGACTAGGAATCTACAAGGAATACCAAGAATTAGGGGAATCTTGCCAAATCTCACAAGGCAACGAACATGGGGATAACTATCCTTAATACGACAAGGACCCAAATAAGTAATGGGTGGTATAGGATTACTATGTTAAAGGGAGGAATCACCACTAGCGCAGAGAAACCCAATTTCAAGAGGAATAGGATGGGGGAGACACTCGTGCAGAAGAGGCCTTGCTGGTAGAGGAAGAGTATAGTTTACAAACAGAAGAAACCAGGGATAGCTAAGAATCTGATCACCAAGTATAAATCTAGAATTTATCCAAGGGGATAGGTGAATAAGTCACTCGAATTATAGTAGAGTATTAAGGACACCGCTACCAAGGGACCAATCACCTGTGCGACAAGGAGAAAGGACACCAGGTGAAGATACTCCAACTTGCAATTATACAATTCCAAATTGTACACACGAAAGAGGAAGGCCAAGGAATTTAGTAACATCACATGTGGAGATGGATCGGCCTAGGGACCAAATATCGATAGGCAATACAACCACTCATAACGTTACAATTAAACCTCCAAGAGAGGAATTTTATGGGATCATACAAGTGAATGTTATTGTACGATTGCCAAGATGATAAGTGTAAATAGATTAGGATTAAAAAAATAATAATAATAATAAAAGTGCCTTAATTTTGAAAATCCCTCGGGACGCAATTAAGAAGGAAGTAGGTTGAAAATAAAAAACGACGGCCTCTTTAGAGAGAAAAAAAATTGAAAAATTTCTCTAAGTATAAGATCGTACAAGTCAAGATTGAGGATGAAAAAAGCAAAATTATGAGATCGTACAAGAAAAATTGACAAAAGGACATGAGAAATCATACAAAATGACATGTTGTATGATTTGGATCATACACTATACGATTTTAAGCATGTTGTATGATTTTCAACTACCCATTTAATGCGGCATGCACGGGAAAAAGCAGCGGTTGGAGGAAAAAGCAGGAGAAAAAGATAATTTTTTCAAAAACATGCTGAGTTGTCAATCATCCACACAAGGAGAAAGGAAAATGTGCAAAGTGGCACAATTTAGGATAAATTGGATTAGGGTTTAGTTAGGGTTTCAAAATGCTTTAAATAGAAGGCAAAATTGTAAATTTCATTAAACCATACAAAGAGATTTTAATTCCCTTTAGGAGGACGAAGGTGGAAAGCATGCACTTAAAAAAGGAGACTACATGGGTGGCAAATTTCATCAGAAATCTAAAATTATGAGGACCCATTTCAATTAGCACCAAGGAGTACTTTTCATTTTCGGAGAAATCAAACTGGGAAAGGAAGAGTTTGACTCCACAAAAGGGAAATTTCAAAGTCTAGTAGCAGAAGGTAGCCAAGTACGAACCAAGTATTGGAAAATCATACATTAGGGTTCAAAACAGTGATAACTTGGAGACAGATGGAGAAATTGCAAGGAAAAGTGATATTGAAACCCTAGAATCGAACAAATCAAGCATAAAAGAAGTTGGAAAAGATAGGGAAATGAAGGAGAAGACCGAACATTCATCAAAATATAGCTATAAATTTTTTAATTGAAGATAAATTATGCCAGAGGTAGAGAAGTGGGAAAATTGCTACCAAAAAGCATTGACAAGGAAGATTGGGGCAATCCGGCAAATGGGTTGGTGAAATATTCAAAAAAGGAGGTCAAATTTTCAAATTGTTTTACAACCTAGGGTTTGGAAAGTCATACAGTATGATTTTTAAGGTGAGTTGTATGATTTCAAGAGAAGATAGTACAATTCTTGGCGATTTTTAGGTCGTTCTAGGCAGTTTTAACAAATTGTACGAAATTGTACGAATTCCACAAAGAGAGGTAGCTAGAAAGCGTCATTGTATGGAGTAGTGCCACTCTATATGATTTAATGCCATATATGTACGATTTGAGGAAGTTGTGGAAATTCGAAGATTCAAGACTGAGAACTGAATGGTGAGAAAGAAACAGTGTACAATCTGGAAGTGGCTATAGAAGGTGAAATCGTACAAGCATACAAGGGGGAGCATACTGTACGATTTGTAGTAAAATTGTATGATTTTGAGAATACTTATGATTGTGGATATGGTGATGTTCCGATGATAAGTTAACCGGGATAATGGTGACAGAATGATCTCAACATAAGAGTTTGGATATCGGTTAAGGTGGATTACGACCAATAGAGTAGAAAGGTCACCTGGACCCCTACACGAGAGAGAAGCATATCCACAACAGTACCAAGGGTGATAGTTTCAGTCCCACGATTGGTGTGGTACTCATCCTTGGAGGAAAGAAGGATATAGGCCATGGAGAAGGTAGAACTATTGGCGGGTTGATCATGGGACACCACCAAGACACCAAGAGGAGAGAATGGCATAGGAAAGGATCTCAAGGATGGAGTTAAGAAGTGAATTACACATTCTAGATCAGGATGAGGATCTGAGTAGCAGACCTAAGGAAGGTTAGGTGGAGATCACACATATTGCATTTATTGAGCATGCAACAGATACATGCAGGCGATGGTGGAGTGATAAGCGAAACAGAAACCACCCATGGATAAAATAGTTCAAGAAAGCTGGTGTAGCTATTATAGTACAAGTACCACCACACCAAAAACATTTCTTCTATAATTACTTGTTGCAAATGGTCTAGGCGTATAATCCTGCAACCCGAACTACTTGCATTAATGTGGACAAAAGGTCGGTGAAAATTGAAGTGATCGCAGATGCATTCAAAAATATGTTTGGATTGTCAACATATGGCATGGATATAGTTAAGAAGTTAGTGGATCTGATTGAATCATATCGCATCATTACCACATTGACTAATGTGAAGTCATTGGCTACTACAAATATCTCAGGTGCAGGGACTCGAGGGATCAAATAGAGCCAACTGAAAGGATATGATTGGTCATGTGTGATGAATACAATAATGGCTCGATTTTCAGGTGACACAAGGTCCACAGAGATACTGATTTGGATGGCTCAGTACGTAGAATTTATAACCCAAGAAATATAGTATGATTGGGGTACCTATCTAGAAATAAAAATGCATGAAGTACTAATGAAGAGACCAAAGAATTTTAGAATGACCTTCCATGCCATCGGATTATTGTTGAATGCTATCATGGAATGGAGGATCCGCTTTCCAGGTTTGACAAAACCTCGATAAATTGGAGAAGGAAAGCCAACCATATTGATATGGGTAAAATCAATACCCATTAAGAAGATGACTCTAGAGAAGCCTCTACCCAAGAGGGATCAACAAGTTGTGGAGGTATCAGAAGACACCCCTTCGAATGATGAGGATGTACATCATCGAAGGAAAATACCAAGGAACTTAGAACCTGAATTAGAACAACAAGTAGTACAACAATGGCAGTAGAAGTAGCCATCAATTCAAGAAAGGGAGGAAAATATGGAGAGACAAGTAGGCCCAATTCAAATAAGAACAAGACGACAACGAGAAATAATGGTAAAGAACCCCATTTCAAAAAAATAAGAGGAACCTACACAAAAGGAACAACAGGTGGAAGAACAGTCAGATTTAGAAAGGACAGAGTTAGAAGACTAGAGTTGGGAAACAATAGAGAAAATTGTGGTATCTCCGCAGATTTTCCAAAGAGACGAATTTGAGATTTTAGATACCTCAAAATTTTTGAAGGATATGGAGGTGAGGCAAATAACACAGGAAGTGGTAGTTACCACTTAGGAGGACACTGAAGCAAGAAGGGAAGCTTCAGAAGAAGAGGCTAGAAAGAAGAAGAATCCCCATTACAAATTTGTGATGGGAGGAAGTTTGAAATAGAATAACCCATGTGATGCACAAGAAGAAGTAAAGGCATCACAAGAACAAAAGGAACCTGTTGTTAAACAAATCGCAGTGATGGAAATTCAGCACAATGAAGAACAGGTGATGAAAGAACAATAGGAGGGTAGTGTTGAACAAGTAGCCCAAACAGTAATGGAATAGCAATAGGTGGGCTCTACTGAGCAAGAAAAATCCCAAGAATAGATAGAACAGTAGCAATATCAACAGGAGATTGTGTACATAAAATATGATGAGGAGGAAAATATTGTAAAACAGACTCCACCTCAGGAAAATATAGACACAGTGAGAGCACTTCAAGAGCTTGGAGGAAGCTCTAGTTACCACATGGAAGAAGAAGAAGAACAAACTCCTACGAAATAGGAACGATGGAGAATGAAAATGAGTTACCTCTTGAAGGTATCGTAGTTTAGTAGAATTGAAATTGAGGAGGCAAGAGGAGTAGAAGATGATGTGGAATACTTCTTCTCATAGACAGGTGATGCCATAGCTAGCGCCAAATTATAGTTTTGTATTGGATGTGTGGGAGATTTAAAACTATGGGAGGAAAAAGTGTCTCTCGAACTGGAGAAAATAACATAATGGGTGAGCAATAAGGAGTGTACAAGGAGAATCACGTATATTCATGTACAACACCCATGGAAGTTACCTAGGGAAGAGGTAACCATAATGGTGGAAAGATACAACTTACCAAAAGGAGTGATAACCAACTATCGACAACATTCAAGATTGTACTTTGATAAAATTAGTCACCCAAATTTTCCAATGAACACAGGAGAATTGGAGTACAAGAGGGTCACTACAAATGTGGCTATCACTCTGAGGAAGTTGAACTTTCTCACACATTGGATGGAGTGGCTGAGCATTGGATTGGAGTATATTTATCAACTCAAGGAAGCTCAAAGAGGGGATATGGAAGCCACCCGGACTGAATTGATTGCAATGGAGGAAGAATTGCAGAAGTTTAAGGCTACAACAGAGGATAAAATAAAGAAATTAGAGGAAGATTTGGAAAGCATAAATATTGAGTCTGAGACCAGATTTAATGTGCTTGAAGAAGAGAAGTGATAGATCTTCCAAATGGCAGAAGACGGGATTAAGGAGTTGGAGGCATAACTCAAGGTAAAATATGATCATATGGCAGCTCAGTTGGTTGAGAAGAATGAGCAAGTGGCAACATAGGCCAAACATATTGAAGAAATTCAAAAGGACAACAAAAGATATAATGAATTGGTCCTGGAGAAGAAAGCACAATTGAAGGTCAGAGAAGAGACTGTTCATGCCTTGGAGGCAGATATCCATCACCACCTGGAGACTATTGCAAAGAAGAATGAGGAACTTCAGGTGGCAGCCCGAACAGAATTCCACTTGTAGGAAAAATTGAAGAAGAGTACCACCGATTGGGAAAAGCAAATGATGGAATTCCTAAAGATTGTCGAAGAGAAAGCTAATTTCCATGGGGTGAGAGCAGTTAAAATGGGAAGCTACGCAACCAATTTAAAAATTGAACATGTAATTATTTAAGCCAAAGTATCTAATCTATAGGAGATAATTGTGGGCTATAAAGCTCAAAAAAAGTAGAAATGTTAGTCGGTGAGGACACCGACCAAAGTAAAGGGGGGAGCAGATGCAGGCAACAAATCCTCCTCCCAAAAGAAGAGAAAATGATCAAAGGATTTGATCAATTTTGATAGTTTGCCCAAGTTTTGGTAAACCATACAGGTAGGGGTAAACCATACAACTAGGAGACCAAACCATACAAGGCAGGAGCAAACTGTACAATGCACACTGAAATGTAATGAAATACATGAGAAATGTAATTTCAGGATATAATGGCGCATGAGTTTGCTAATTAAGGTTTTGGACTTAGTAAAAGTCTAATTTTATGCATTCTATTATGGATGGGTAGTTGTAAATAACTAATTGCCTCAAGAACCACTTTGGAATGACCTAGACAATGTTATATAAGGCCCCATTTTCAAATTCGTAGGTCTGGTTGCTAAGAGATATGTAGAGAGTACTTACTGGTTGTAATCCAATGAGATGTTTTGTTTACTTCTGAGTTATTGTAGTATATTTATAGAAAAACCTTATTGTAATGAAATTGATGATATAATGGAATATAAATGCATTGTTATAGGTTGTTTACGATCATGGCAATGATGGATGATGATTTATGGTGAAATATTGATGCATGTATTTTTTGGTAATTGTGTTAGCATAGTTTTATGCATTGTTGCAACATATTGTAAGAAATATAGCATTGGTGGAGCTTGAAGTTTTATATATGAGTATGGAAGCAATTATTATGACATATTGAACCATGTTGTACGATTTCTGTATGTAATCAGTTGAAAGGAATCTCTCACAAACCCAGTTAAGATGTTTTGCATGTCCTAGAAGATGGATTAATTGGCATATGAAATCATTACAAAACATTCTTGAGAGAGATTAATACATTGGAGCATCTGATTTGGAACCTGAATATACATTCAGTTCGTGTAAATTGTACATCAGAGTTTGTACAAATCATACAAAGGAAATTTACCCGATTTGGTAAATTGAGCGATGGAGATCGACTTACCCGATTTGGCATTTTGAGGGAATCGAGTTGAACAGTTACAAAACTATGTATGACAGCCCCCAAAAGTGAATATATTAGTTTGTATGAGTACAAAAGCATATAAACCTTACCACTTTATTATTTGGAATCGTGCAATGTGAGAGTTTGACCTCCGTATAAGTTGTTCAATTATCGTCAAAGGGCAATTCGGAGGACCGTACAGTTGTACGATTTTCTTACCAAGTTGGAAATTATATATTGATCATTCCTAACCCTAGATAATCACCTCCCCACTAGGAATACCACACCCCTATGCTAAAAATATTGCTAAAAAAAAGTAAAAATAGTTATTTTAAGGAGAAGCATTATCAAAAGAGATATCTATATGATGTCAGGATTACTTTTTGAAAACTTTGTTTAGTGAGTCTACATAATTTTATTTTTCTCACACTTCATAGCAAACATCAAATCACAATCAAGTGATTTTTAGATTTTGATGTAACGAGCACTGAGAGATAGCAATCACAAGATGCATAATAATATGAAAGAAAGTAAATATGCTAGATGACTAAAATATGTTGTAAATAGAAATGACATAAAAGAATATAATGTAGCTATGGAGGAAATAAACACTCCATTAATAAAGCTACTGATCTAAATTGCATCCATCACCAATGGATGGTGATCTACAGAGAATTTTACTATGATATAAGCTACATTATATGACTATGTCCCCCGACTCTATATCTGTATTACAATGAGGCCTTTCTTATATAGTAAAATAGGTTCCTTGGCCAACACTCTACCTAGTTGTGCAAGGGACAACTTGCACATATACAGCTTGCACATTGACACTTGTGCATTTATTACATTGCATGAAGTAACTATATAATTTCCCCCTAAAGTAATCTAATGTCCTAAGTATGTACCTTGGAAGATACATTTACATGACCCAAATGATGTAATATACTCTATTTTTAACAGTGATTAAGAAGCATATTTCAACAATCCTCCACTATAAAATGGGCAACTCGTGGTCTTGTGTTGTTTCTATGTTCCCCTTTTTCTACATCTATTTAATATTTATCTTTTAGCATTCATTATCCTTTTTTTATTTGCATTTTTTCTATCCTTTTGTCTCAAGAAACAAGGATTTGATTGTCAAAGCAATAAATTCACTATCTTCACTAAGACCTGAAAGACCCCTCTATACTAATCACCACATTTTTTTTTCTATATTGCAAGATATTTGATAGGTTCTACGAAAGTGTCAACAAGGAGCCTGTGGTACTTCTGCAAGTCAGTGATATTTTTACCTTTGTGAAAAAATCAGATATATTTTGCCCTACATATTGTCATTTCTATTTTAGGGTATAAGATATGTTTCTTTTATGTAGTAGTTAGGGTTTTTTGTTTCCATATATTGATTCATTAGCAAAGGGAAATTTGTGAATAATTTTTTAACTATGATCAAAATAGGGAAAAATAAATCATTCTTTTGTAGGTATTGAAACAAAATTTGCACATAGCTTGTATTTGAAGGTAAATTGTTTGTTGCATATTTCTTGTTTGAAAAGGAAAGTCATTTTTTTAATCAAAAGCATATCATTTAGTCTTAGGTTTATATTTGTGCATCATATATCAAAGTGATGCAGTCACAAGGAGGGGGTTCAATTAAAAATTGCCTCCTTATGAAGCCACTTTGACAAACTAGACCTCAATGTATCAATAGACATCATTTACACTTGACACTTGAACCACACAATATTGTATTCTTCATAGAAATGACATTTTAGTTATTACTTGAATGACACTTGGTCTTGCTTGAATAATATTAAGGTCTTTCCCTCAAATGGTCCTTATCTTCCCAACTTGAATAGCATAATACCATTCATTTGAATGGCACTCATTTCTTCACTTGAATAACTTTTCTTCACATGAAAAACACCTTGTCCTCCACTTGAACATTGTTTACTTAAATATAAATTTGATCACCATCAAAACAAAACTCTCTCGAATTGAAATGCTTCTCAAACAACACTCATATTATTGCTTGCATGAAAATTCAGCTTTAACTTGAATGGCAAGTTCTCAATTGAATGACATCTTTCCTCCACTCAAACGACACTTCTACTTAAACATTGTCTTGATTCCATGTAAATGACACTTCCACATGAATGGTTCTCTACTCAAATGGTACCTCACTCTTCCCTCAAATGGTAGTGACCATTTGAATTAATTAGTTTCTAATTAGACAACTCACTTAAATGGTTGGTTTAACTTGAATGCTAATTTAATATACTCAAACACAAATAACCTATTTAAACAACACTCTAGTCCTAGACTCATCACTCAAACAATGATTATTATAATGATGTACATGAATTTCATGATACACACTAGATCAATGTATCTTTCCAAACTACAACCATTTTTCCATCTTCACTTGTAAAACTACACTCTTGCATAAATACCGTCATATACAATCTACAATATATGATGCAATTACCATTCAAACAAGGATAAATTTGAGGTAAAATGCTAATGTTATTGTCAATATGTCTATCGGCTATACATTACTATGTTTTAACACTATATATTTCTACACATGCTTCCTTCTCTTACGCATGCCTCTTATGCTTCTATCTGTGTGCATGTCATTCTCCCTCTTCTCTCTTCTTTTCTCCTCTATATTTTTCAGCCTCTCTATTGATTCCTTCTCTTTGACCTCCTATCAATTATTCTTCTTCCTTTCACTGTTAATTTATCTTCTCTTACTCTCCCTGTCCCCTTCACCTTGTAAGAAAAGAAACTTTTTATACATGCTATTGATAGTTACAAATGGGTGGTCATTACTTTATCCACAATCATTTTATACTTGGATGCCCTTGCATCATACTCACTAGGTCAGAGAAAATATTTCATGAGTTTTAACTCATGAACATGAATTGCTCTTTTAAGCTATTTCTATTTTATCTTGGATTTCTTCACAAGACCACCTTTCCTATCATATCTTTGATTCATTTTGAGAACAAAACCTCTTATGATAGAATCCACTCAACATTCATTTTACTTTATCCCATTACATTGCATCCATCCAGCTGCAATCAACATGTATTTTGTTGGATATTTTTCCTTAGTGCTAACACCTTCTATTGGAGTGATTAGGTCCTCCATAAATCTTACAATAATGTAGGTTTCAACACCATGTGATACATGTCTATATATCCCACATTGGCTAGAACAACCCATCTTAGGACCTTTACTCCCTATGCTAGTTTCTCTTCTCATAAATTTGGTCTTACCACTTCTTTATCGACCTATATACTCAAGGCCTTCATTCTTAGGTCTTATATATGGAATTATGGTTATTTTAACACCTTGTCCATATCTTCCCAATACTTTACCATTATTTTTATTAACTTCGAGCCAGTACCTTTGGTGTGCCTTTCAAAGCATCCAATATCTTCCTCATCATTATGTTCTTCAATAATATTGTCTTTGTTGTGGCTATCAATAACATGATGGAATTCATCTTCCTCTGTCATTTTATTGGCACTCCCTTTCTCTTTCTCTTTCTCTTTCTCCTCTTTGAATATTTATTCTTCATGTTTTGATCTCTTTTCCTCCTCATTCTCCATTGGTGTCAGCCTATGAGTTGGCTTATTAGATAATCTTGATCTAGAACTGAAATCTATGTAATGACCAATTCTCATTTGTTGGAATATTAAATTATTTGGTAAATGTTAAAGTACCCCCATGGCATATTTGTATATTTTTAAATATTATATTAGGGAGTGTGTTATATTTATCTAATGCATGTGTCAATGTGTGAGTAGAGTCCAAGTGTCATGTAATAAATTGTGCAAGTGTGTAAAGTGTGAGAGAGTGCAATGTGCCATGTAAGTTAAGATTCGTATATAGGTTTCAAATATACAAGTGAAGAGTCACATGATATATGGAAAAATGTAAAGTGAATATTCATGATACTTTCATCATGTGTGAGGAATAGGAAAGGATGTACCTCCCACATGTTTGAGGAGAGTAATAGTCAAGTATTGAAGAGTCATATTCTAAGATTATATTATGGAGACAAAGCTCCATGCATTGTAATAGAGAATCATGAAGAATCCAAGAGATTGTATATTTGATGATTTATAAATAATATTTGAGTGATTTATCATTATGAATTATTGTTGTTCTATTAATAATATTTATATTTATTGATCAATGTGTTGAATGTTTTAATATCTATTATTCATATTTGATCCTTGATAAAATGACCTATGATATAATCTAGCAAAATAGCCATGATCCTCATTGGTGGCAACCCATTCAAAAAATATTTTGAAAGAATCTTTATAAATTTTTCCAACAAATCCTTCACTTCCTATGGGATTTCATCCATCTTGTCCACTTTCTCTTTTTTTGTGGGTTTAGTAATAAAGGTAAAACATACTTCCTTCTTAATTCCCTTCAAGAATTATGTTTTCATACCCAGACACACTATAGGATTGCTATCCACTTTTCTTCTTTGCTCTTTAAGGGATATGTGATAGGGATTAATCATATTGTTCACATTTGTCATATGTTGTAATCCATCATTTAATGTTTGTTCACAAGTAGTTTTGTGGATAATATTGTTGACCGTAATAATTAAATGTTACCTTATCCAATAATATCTTATCTGAAGCATTGTAACCCCTATTTATAGATTTTTTTGGCAATAAAATTATTAGTTCTTCATCATCAAATCTTATCGAGCATTTATTTATGGGTTTTGCCATATCAGTTGGTATTCAGATCCAAGCAGTGGGTTTGACAAAATTTTCCCAATGGATATTGAAATTTATTTTTAGGATTGTGTTCTTCTGATGCATTCTTTGGTTTTGCACCCATGCTTCACATTTCGCTATGTTCTTTGGCAGTTTCTTGATCTTCAACTTGTTCCCTACAGTCGGTTCCTCTACAGCCTTGGTTGATAATTGTAGTCTTTTTGCATTATCATTTACCCCTATCCCACTAACTTTCAATAAAATTTGACACCCATAGCCCTTGATGTTTGTTGCACACATGTCATTCTTGCAAGCCTCTACATCCAGGTCATTGCACGATAATGGATACTCGCTACCTCCATGCCATCATCATTCTTCAATCACTGTCTCTCTCGACCTGAGCTTGTCGTCTCGTCAATCACTTACATTGTTCTTGATATTTTTTATCACTTGCATTGTTCTTGATCTTGATGTATTCCTTTTGCACTTGCACATCCAGTTGTAGAACTTGTTCTCTATTTTTGGTGCCACTTTGATGCCTTTTAGATCGACCCAACCTATTTTTGATGGCTTCCTAGTGTTTTCGATGGCATCCAAGTTGTTTTTGATGGTATCAACTTGTTTCTTGATATTTTTGGTTGATCCCACTTGTTTTCAGTTGATCCCACCTATTTTTGGTTGCTCCCACCCAAATATGGTGGCTCATCAATAATCCAGCAAAAGTTTCCTATTTTTGATCGCTTTCATTTTTTTATCGGTTGGTTTTCCCATGGGTTGCATCACATTATTTTTACAATACTTTATGGGTATAATCCCACATTTCTCACGTAGCTACCATGAGCATATTTTATAAGGTTCGATGCTCCTTTAGTTAACTAGCTAGCACATACTAGCCATGCACACACTGGCTAGTTATTGTTCGCATGACCTTTGACCACCACACATCTATCTCCCTGTCCTACTGTATACCACTCTGTATCCCCTCCTAGTCCCATCGCCTCTCACCACGAGTCCATATTCTTCTAGTTTTTGCATTTTTTGTGTTGACTATTTGATGACCCTTGATTCCCGTGTCCATCTCCATGTTCGATTCATCAACTTCCATGCCTATCTGCCTACCGCATCAACCTTACATGACATCTATTTTATTGTTTGTGTGCTCATGTTAGCCTAACGTTACACCTATTTATTTTTCCATATTTTTTTATGTCACCCTTGCTCAATTTACCTCATCATTGTCATCTTTCTTTTGGTTTGCTATTCTTGGCAATATAACCCCAACCTTTTATTTTGGTAGCCTTTGTAAAATTTTACCTTACAGGGCCATTCCTTTTACGGGTATATCCTTAAATATACTCATTGGAAATCTCATTTTGAGCTTCAGATATTTGTAGTGCCCATTTGTATTTTTGATATTTTTGACCTCACTCTTTGTGTCTCGAAGATCCCCTTGTCAACCCAACATCCCTTTTCAATTTTGACTGCTCATTCCTTGTTTTATCCCTAGATCAAACCAGACATATGGCCACCAATATGGTATTAGCCAAAATATTGGTCAAATTCACTACCCATGTCACTTACTTGGCTGAAATTATTAAGGACATCAAACTGTAGTCCTCCTCTTATCATACTTATCATGCCAATTGTGAAGTTAAATTTTATGAAGGATCTTATGATCCTTATGTTCTCAATAGCTATATCCTCGATATGGAGACTTAGTTTACCTTTAGTCAAACATCGAACAATGATAAAGTTCCTTTTGCCAAACTTAAACTTTCTAGCATGGCGAAGGTTCTCATTACCAAACACCACGAAACTCAAAACCCCATCCTCACTTGGGGTGATTTGGTCACTACTTTGAAGGCCACTTTCTATCATTCCAATTATGATGATGATTTCCTTAATCAATGGCTCTACCTTCGATATGAAAAGAATCATTCTTTTTAGTATTATGTTCATCAATTCAACCATCTATGTGTCTTTCTTCATGTCTATGATCTTGTAGCTTCTCTCATTGATAAATTTAAAAGTGGACTTCTCATAAACTTTTACCTAGAGTTGAAATATACTCCTTTAACTAATCTTGATGATGTTTTCAATCATGCACAGCTTACGGAGGAGAAGCTCATTGCCAAGCACACAATACCTTGCTACTCTTCTGGAGGTTCATCACAATTGCCTCGTTCACATCAATAGGTATCACGGTAATCTTCTTATTTCTCTCCTCCTCCTTCTACTCCTGCTTCTAATTACTCCTCTACTTATAAGCATATATTTCATGCTTCTTATTCTTCTTCTCATGCTAAGTCTCAAAATTTTTGTAATTATTGTAAAAAAAGGGTATGATAAGTCTGAATGTCAACAATTACAGAAGTCTAAGAAGAAGAATTTACTTATACAATTTGATGAGGGTATAGCTGATAACCCCATCAAGACTACTAGGGAGGGATAATTTTATGAGGAGTTGAGGGGATAACTCAATCATGTAACTTTGATGAATCATCATTCTACTGCAGGCAACCATGACAATTTATTCCTCATGTGTGCCCACTTGCTTCATGATTTTGTGGTTGATTGTATCATTAACAATGGCTCGCAAAATAATTTGATAGTGAATTCTATTATTAATAGGCTCAAGCTCCCTATTGCACCACATACTCATCCTTACTCTCTTGGATGGAAGTATAGTCACACCACTTTAAATATTACGTACACATGCACCATTGCATTTGCTTTTGACCCTAAGTTCAAGGATAAGGTCACTTGTGATGTGACCCCTATGGATTGTTGTGGTTTATTGCTTGGTAAGCCTTATCAATATGATAGGCATGCTCACTATGATGCTTATAAAACACTTACACACTCCAGCAAGATAATAAGCACTATCTAATTAAATCTACCAAACACACCACTAATATTTTGCTTAGTTGTAGACAAGCAAGAAAAACCACAAATCAAGCACAAGCACTTGCACTCATATTCATTCGTCCACAACATAAGTAATCTTCAGCACCAACTTCTAAGTCCACTCAACCCACAACACTTGATAAAATATTGTAAAAATATGAATGTATTTTTTAGGAGCCCACTTATTTACCTCTTGAGAGGGTCATTAATCATAGCATTGATACCATTCCAACAACACCTCTTCCTAATGCACCCATGTATAGACAATCCATTTTGCAATATGATAAAATAAAAAAAAAAAGCTTTAGGACCTATTAACTAAGGAGTTCATCAAACCTAGCATTTCTCCTTATGCCTCTCCTATTCTTCTTGTTCTCAAAAAGGATGGCACTTGGTGTTTTTGCATTTATTTTCAAGCACTCAATAAAATTACTATCAAAAATCGTTATCCACTTCCTCGCATTGATGATCTTTAAGACCAACTTTAGGGTGCCAATGTTTTCACTAATATTTATCTTAAGAGCGGATACCATTAGGTTCGCATTCAAGCTGAAGATACTTGGAAAAATGCTTTCAAAACTAAGATGACTTTATTTGAGTGGCCTGTTATGCCCTTTGGTCTCACCAATACTCTTGCTACTTTTATGAGGCTAATGAATGAATTTTTCCACGAGTGATTGGATAGATAAGTCATTGTCTATCTTGGTAATATTCTTATCTTTTGTCCTTGGCAAGCACATTTGAAGCATATTGAACATGTTATTTATATTCTTCAAAAGAATCAGTTGTATGCCAATTTACCTAACTTTTATTTTGGGTAAAATTCCAATTCCTACCTTGGCTTCATCATCAATGAGTAAGGTATTCAGGTGGATCCTATCAAAGTAGAAGTCATCCTTAATTGACCTACTTCCACCAATGTATTTGAATTACGAAATTTTCTTGGCCTAGATAACTTCTATCGTAAATTCATCCTAGGATATTCTACCATTGCTACTCCCTTGCATCTCTTGACTAAGGTAAAATTTTTCTTCCATTGGACTCCTGATCATACCCATGTCTTTTCCACTCTAAAATATAAGCTTTATTCTGCTCCTATTTTAGCCATTCCTGATCTTCGACAACCTTTTGAAATTGAAATTGATGCTTCTCAGTTTACCCTTGGTGTTGTTTTAAAACAAAATGGTAATCCTATAGCTTATCATTCTGATTCCTTTTCCAAAACCAAACAAAATTATTCCACATATGATAAGGAACTTTATGCCTTAGTCTAAGCCATTAAATATTGGTATCATTACCTCCTTGGCAAGTAGACCATTGTTCATACTGATCATTTATCTTTACAATTTCTTCAATATCAAACCAAGATCCAAGAAGCATGACACATGAAATGGGCTTCTTACCTTCAACAATTTTACCTCATCATTAAGTAGAAAAAGGGTAGTAAAAATTATGTAGATGATTGCCTCAGTCATTCTCCTTCCTCTCATCCTTGGGAGAGTATTTATATGGATCTTTTCAATGGTTTTTCCATGATCATCCATCATCGTGATTGTGTTTTTGTCATAGTTGATCATTTTGGTAAAATGGTTAAGTTTATTCCTTGTAAAACCAATTATGTTTTCGACTTAGCCCAACTTTTCTTTGATGTTGTCTAACATTCTTTTGATATTCCCACTAATATTATGTCTAATCGTGATTCTTGTTTTGTCGATTATTTTTAGCATTCTTTGTGTAAACTCTTAGGTGTGTCTCTTCATTTTTCCATTACTTTTCATCCCTAGTCTGATGGTCAAACTGAAGTCGTCAACCATGTGCTTATCCAAAGTCTTTGCATATTCCATCATCCATCTCCATATAAGTAGGACCCATATTGAGCATGCATACAATAGGGTTTTCCATTCCTCCATTGGTCATTCACCATTTGAAGTGTGTCTAAGTTTTCAGCCCCTAGTTCTATGAGTTACCCTTATCACTTCCATCTCATGTCACTGTCCATATGCACAAAGAACAAGATAAAACCCACTTCTTCATTCAACATTTGTAGCAGATCCAGTCAAAGGTTATTCATATTTTACAGAAGACTTAGCAGCAAAAGAAGCAGACCATGGACCACCATCGTGTTCCACATTCTTTCCAGGTTGTAGATAGAGTTTGGTTCTATCTTGACCATCGTAGGTTTCCAGATAAGGCACATACCAAGATCAAGCCTCTTCATTATGGGCCTTACACTATCATCCGGAAGGTGTTTAAGAATGCATTTCATCTTGATCTTCTAGCACACTTGGGCATCCATGATGTCATCAATGTGTACTTACTTTGGTTTTACCATGACTCTACCTTGGAGACTACACCAATTATCATTCATCCTGCAAATATGATTTTTAGCTTTCTTTCTAGGATGATCATTTATTCGACACCAGAACTCGCCATGTTAGAGTATATTACATCATTTAGATGATGTAAATGTACCATCCTTAGTACATAACCAAAGTAGTAGATTACTTTAGGGGGTAGTTAGCTATTTACTTCAAGTAATTTAATAAATGCACAAGTGTCTATGTGCAAGTTGTAATTGTGCAAGGTGTTCCCTTGTACAGCTAGTTAGAGTTTTGGTCAAGCAATCCATCTTTCTATATAAAGGGTCTCATAGTGAGTGATAATATATCGCTATAGGCTGTAGTAGTAGGTATACTAGGTAGACCACCATATAAATTGGTGAGAGAGTACAATTTAGTTCTTTATAATTAGTTCTAGAGTATTCATTTCCTCCATAGTACATTGTATCATTTTTATCACTTTCCATTAATAGCATATTACAGCATCTTACATTTCTACATATTTTGTATCTTATGATTGCATTCTCCCATAGCTCACATTATCAAAAGCTAACAATGGTATCAGAGCCATGGTAGGTCGATAGGATTAGGGAGAGCCATAATGGATCATTATTTCTATTATAAGCCTGAAATCTATTACATCTTTGCAAATCAGATCTGCAATTGTGCATCGATACATGCAAATGCTATTACAAGACAAATAAAGAGGAAAAGTAAATCTCAATTAATTTTTGAGATTGCATTTGGCTAGAGTCTTTCCATGGAGTTACAGAAAACTCATGGAGACTAGGACTCAATATTCATTCCACTAGATTGACAAATCAACTAGTGAATATTCATCATTGACAGTTTTAGATTCATTATACTAATAGTTTGTTGTAGGAAAATGAGATTCAAGAAAGTTGAGAAGCTTCCTACAAGATAGCTAGAAATAATAACTTCTTAGAATCAATCCAACACCAGAAGCAACAAACGAAAGAAGAGGAGATTCTAAAAACCTGAGGGAGTTATGTTGCAGACCTGCACATTATTGAAAAGAAGGCCATAGAAGCCTTATTGCAGAAGAAAATGCCATCGAAGCCTTGATCCAAAAGAAAAGGCCATAAAAGCCTTGAACTTGAATAAGACTCTAGAGAAGAGTTCTTGAGCTAGAAGAAGACTCTAGAGAAGATTCATTGAACCAGAAGAAGACTCCGGAGAAGAGTCCATGAGAGATAGGATATTGATGATCTCCTTTGTTGATAGAAGACTTCCTCTAGAAGAAGCTGAAGAGACCCATCAAAGATCTCATTGAATAACTTCCATCCCTATAAGAGATAGAGGACTATCAAAAGTTATGTTCCAAATATTTGTGAAGATCTCATTGCCAACACTTTCGTAATTGAAGGTTGAAGGAAAGATGTCATCAAGAAGACCAGAGAAGCTGCAATACTAAAGACCTTGGAGAGTCTCAAGGAGAAGGCTTGAAGAGCCTCATTGCAAAAATTGGAGAAGCCATCAAAGAATTTTCTAGGAGAACTCATCGGAGAAATTCATTACAAAAGATAGTAAAAAGAATTGGGACAATTATCGCCATCTGAAAACAAGCCCAAAGAAGAAATATTTGGTAAACAGTTTGTCAAACTTCAAATAGAAGATTCATGAAGACCTCAAGATTTTTAGATTCTTGAGAAGAAAATCCTATTTGAAGTTAGAACTCAAACAAAATAAACCTACCAAATACAAGAAGTTTTGGAGATTATCCTTCATAGCTAATAAGGCACATTTCAGTGAATGGATTGACTGCTAAAGGGCAACTTTAAAGATAACATTACTAGCTATAAAACTTCAGATTCCTAGGATAGATCCTGAAGAAGAAGTTGAAATTATCTCTACAATCTCAGAGCAGCAGACTAGAAGCATCCACAACTACGAGCAACCACCATTCTAGACAAGAAATTTGATGAATCAACTCAACCAGATATTCATCATCAAAGGTAAGCAACTTAGGTGCAAAAGTTTCATTACTTGAATACTTAATTTGGATTACTACTTAACTTCATTAAGCACCTTATTAGAATTCATAAGTTGCAAAATAGAAGGTTGCATTTTAATTCCTCAAAGAAAGTGGAGAAGATAGTTTCTATTAAGGTTCATTTCCTACACATTAATAGGAGTTAGATACATTCTTCCTCTTATCTAATTATTGAGAAGAGGACTACATTAAGAAATTTGCAGTGATCACTAGTGCATTTAAAACTACTTTGAGAGCTTATTAATAGGAGCAATAAGGTGATATTATTAAATTGTATTAAGTTGGAAATATTATTGGTTCATTGCACTATACTAGTTATTCATTAAACTAGTTACTCTCAAAGGGTTATTTTATGTATTGATTGTTAAGATCAAAGGTACAAAAATCTACAAATAATCAAAGTGTCTAAATACACTATTCAGAACTCAATACCTATAAGATATTGTGGCCTATAGAAGCTACCAAGTAAATCGAAATTCCTCCAAGAATTAGATAAGAATAAGGCAACCGTTAAATCAGTGATAGAAGCTACAAATCAAGACTTGGTGAGTCTCAAATTTTAAATGCATTAAGAGTTCTTTACAGGTAAAAGATTGGTGCAAAAATTACTCTTTCAAAAGCATACTATCTACGTGATTACTAGCTTGCATTCATTACCAAATTAACCGATCAAATGAGAGAGTTTTCTAGAAAATAAGATAACGTCAAATCAGCCCTTACCTACAAGTATTGGTACAAAAAAGCTACCATCAATACTAGCAGAAGAAGCTTGTAAAATAAGGTGCAAAAGCAAGGTATTCTATTATAAGCATATTTATATTATTTTGCACCATAATATCATGTTTTACGTAGCAAAAAGGATAGATTCTAAGTGTCATAAAGCCACATCCTTCATAATAAAGGATCATTTCATAAGCGATCGTAGAGGAGCACTATCCAAGCAAGGTCAAAAGAGCCTTCAAGAAGCTCACATCACCCACAGTTTTGGACAGTCACAATAAGCAACCTGTAAGCATACATAGCATAGAACAAGGAAGAAGCTATCATCTACAAAGGCAAAAAAATAACAACTTGAAAGCAGGATAAGATTAAAGCATAAGGATAAACAAAAGGAGCAATACCCAAGAGATAGACATTCATCCAAAAGGAGCACTCAAAGCCACCATTGGAGTGTCTCAAAACCTCCACCGAAGCATTGCTCATCATCCTAGCTCGAAGCCACCATTGGAGTGTCTCAAAACCTCCATCAAAGCATTGCTCATCATCCTAGCTGAAGCCACCATTGAAGTGCAATAGAACCTCCATCATAGCATTGCTCATCATCTTAGTTGGAGCCACCTATAGAGGAAATACATTGGAAAGAAAGCATTGGTTGGCAAAAGAAGAGGTAATAAATATATGTTGGAGAAGGTTCACATGCAAAAACCCTAAATGCTACTTGGCATTATTCTTCTTTGTGCCCTCATATTTCTCAATGCACGTTTAAATAAGAACATTTAAGAAAGACATCTTCAGTTACAAATTGGGAGGTTACTTAAGCTTAGCCATCATTGGGAGGTTACGAATTCCCAGCCATCATTGCACAAGAAAATAAGAGTTCAAAGAGCTCATATCTAAATGCTCACCTTTGGTGTAACTCCCAAGCACCACTTGTCATAATAAGGAAGGCATCTTCACTATTTAATAGCGCTTATTCCTGGAGAATGATAGCAGATTTCAAGGCACGCAATCTAGTCTATGAGGTTTGGAAGTGTGTTCATAGCAAGCATTGTGTAAGAGTGCATTCAAGACACGAATATTCAGCGCCAAAAATAGACATCCAGCAAGTTCAAAATTCCACACAAGGAGGTGGAAGATTTAGACAAAGCATCCATTAAATTTTAATGAAGGAGCATGCTCAACAACATCAAGCAATAACAACGCCCATTCAAACAACATTGGATAGTGAATACAACACTACAAAAGGTACATTAAAGGAAGCCTATACTAAGGTATATCATGCACCAATAAGGTTATTTACTTGCTTTTATTAAAATCTAAAAGGAGCTATAAGGTGATTTTTATAAAGTTTACTATTGCATTGGTATATTGACTCAGGTGCAAAATGAGTTCTAGCATAAACAAATTAAAAGAACAGAAGAATAGTTGGTATATTGACTCAGGTGCCAGTCATCACATGATAGGAAATCTACAATGGTTTGAATGTCTTGAAAGTTATTAATGGTTACAAATTGAGAATAGAAGATAGCAAGACTTATCCTATCCATGGATATGGGTGTGTAACACCTAGCAAATCATTTCCAAACTTTCTACTACAAAAAGTGATGTATGTTCCTGGATTAATATTTAATATTATTTCAGTAAGCAAGTTAGTAGAAAGCAATAGAATAGTTGATTTTAGATACATAAATGGAGTTAATATGTATCTCATTATGAATCAATAAAAGATAGAAGCTAGAGGATCTCTTCATAAAAATACATACACTCTAGACACTATTGAGAACTCACACGATATTTCAAAATAATACTAATACATTTCCTAAGGAATAGGTTGTAGAAACTCAAGAACCCAATTATCATAAAAGCAAATAGAGAAATAGAAGATTCAAAACTAAAAGGATGAGAGGATCACAATAATATGCTCTACTCAACCATCTACGATATGAAGAAGAAACAGAACCAAATGAAGATACTCATCAAGATTCAGACAAAGAAAATTGGATAGAAGAGAATGATGTCCCTGATCAAGCCAAAGACTATTCAAGAGAATAATATCCATATTGAAGACTAAAGTCTTCAATACCCAAATAATGTAATACAGGGGGGTGTTAGAGTATATTACATTATTTGGGTCCTGTAAATGTACCACCCTTGGTACATAACTAGAGTAGTAGATTACTTTAGGGGTAGTTAGCTATTTACTTCAAGTAATATAATAAATGCACAAGTATCTATGTGCAAGTTATAAATGTGTAAGGTGTCCCCTTGTACAACTAGGTAGAGTGTTGGCCAAGCAATCCATATTTCTATATAAAGGGTCTCATAGTGAGTGATAAGATATCGTTGTAGGTAGTAAGTAGTAGGTATACTGGGTAGATCACCATATAGATTGGTGAGGGAGTACAATATAGTTCTTTAGCATCAGTTTTGGAGTATTTATTTCCTCTATACTGCATTGTATCAATTTTATCACTTTCCATTAATAGCATATTTCAACATCTTACATTTATGCATATTTTGCATCTTGTGATTGCATTCTCCCATAGCTCACATTATCAAAAGCTAACGAGCCACACTCACCAAGGATCATCCACTTCCTACCTTGTCGTAAAACGAGAACAACTTCCACATCAAGCTTGTTGGATCTCTCATAGCCAGATGGTTTGCAATTTTCCTTCCCTTTTGAACGCATTGAAGTCCAATGCTTCTATGGAGTGGAGGGATGATAGAGATTAATCATATTGTTTACATTTGTAATATGTTGTAATTCATCATTTAATGTTTATTCTCAAGTAATTTTGCGGACAAGATTGTTGACTGCAATAATTAAATGGTATCCTATCCAATGTTATCTTATCCAAAGCATTGTAAGCCCTATTTATAGATGTTTTTATCAATAAAATTATCAGTTTTTCATCGTCAAATCTTATTGAGCGTTTATTTGTGGGTGTTGCCACATCAATATGTGTAGCTCTTGCAATATTTCTCAACAATGTAGGTGTTCATCCTACCATCATGCATTGCCTTTCTATCAAACTTTCATGGCCTTCCCAACAAAACATTATAAGCATCCATAGGCATATTATCACATAATATCTCATCCTTGTAAAAACCAATTTGAAATTTTACCATACATTGTTTACTCACCAAAATGTGATGTCCCCTTTAAAACCAAGAGACTTATATGAATTTGGGTGTTCAATCCTCTTCAACCCAAGCTTTTCTACCATCTCCATAGACACTAGATTGTTTGTGCTTTCACTATATACAATAACCTTGCAATAATTAGTTCCTAACTTACAAATTATCCTGAACAAGCTCCTTTGCTCTGGTTCATGCACCTCCTTGGATCGTTTTAACAATATATTTTTCAACATAAGGGACTCTCCTTGTTCTAGTTCCTTCATGTGCTTGGGTGAAGCAACTCTTTCTTCATATGCCTTTGCAATGTGGTTCTAGATTTTATTTCCTTTACCATTATCCTGTTGTACTATTTGATATTCAAATGCCTGAAGATCGGTTTCTCCACATTGAAAGCAATTTTTTGGGAATCCTCTACCCCTTCCTCTACCATAACCACCTCTTCCTCTTGAGAAATATTTGCTTTCTCTAATGCTCTAGTTGAAATTACTTTGAGAAGTACTAGCTTTTCCTTCTTGCATATGTTGCCCTCTACCACTATTTGATTATTCTCTTCCTCTAGAGAATTGTCCTCTTCCTCTAGAGGATTGTCCTCTTTCTCTATAATTATTTTGTTGCTTGCGAGTAATTTTTTCTTCCATCTTGAGTGCGTTTTGATATACCTCTTCAATTGTTCTATTTCGAATCATGTCAATTTCATCTTCTATGGACAACCTAGTGCATTTATGTATCTTGCCACCTTTTACTCATCATCTTCAAGATGACTTGCTTTTATAGTCAATGTATAAAACTCTTTTGTATATTATTTTACTCCCAATTCCTTTTGCTTGAGGTTTTGAATTCTTCTAAACAACCTGATCTAATAATCAGTAGGTAAAAATTTAGAATTTAATTTGGATACAAACTTGTCCCATGTTCGGATTCTATCCTTGCATTTCATCGTCTCTATGTTTGGACACAAACCCACCAAATCAAAGCATGTCCCTTCAACCTTATACATACAAATTTAATCCGTTTTACATCCTCCATAGATTCATAATCAAATAATATCTCCATGTTTGTTATCCAATCTATCAACTCTTTTAGGTTCAAACTTCCATTAAAATTGGGAGTATCCACCTTTGGCTTGCTTCTAATGCTAGATATTGCCCGAATTAACCATAATTCTTCTCTCTGCATATCATCTCAAGTTTTTGGGTGACCAATCTTCTCCAATTCACTATCACTAACTTCCTCAAGATAAACACCTCCTCTTTGGATAGTTTCAATTGCCTCAAATCTAGCTGTGATTCCTCTCAATATCTCGGCTATATTTGTTAGTCATGGCATAAGACCATGAGATCTTCAACTTCCTCGTTGTACCATCTTTTTTCCAACACATATAAAAAATATTACTCTGATACAATTGCAAGGATGGAATTCAATTAAAAATTGCCTCCTTACATAGTCAGTTTAACAAACTAGACCTCAACGTATCAATAGACATCATTCAACCTTGCCACCTAAACCATATGATACTGTTTTCTTAATTGAACGACACTTATCTTGCTTGAATGATAATAAGATTTTTCCCTTAAACAACTCAACTCTTATCTTCGTACTCGAATGACACAATATCATTTATTTGAGTGACACTCCTTTATTACTCAACTCTTATCTTCGTACTCGAATGACACAATATCATTTATTTGAGTGACACTCCTTCATTACTTAATCTTGCTTGAATGATAATAAGATTTTTTCTTAACTCGAATGACGCAATATCATTTATTTGAGTGACACTCCTTACTTCAATGAATGACTATTCTTCATTTGAACAACACCTTGTCCTCCACTTGGACATTATTTATTTGAACGACACTTTGATCACCACCTGAATAAATGACACTCTCGAACTACAATGCTTCTCAAACAACACTCGTATTATTGCTTGAACAATAATTCGACTTCAACTCAAATGATAAGTTCTCAATTAAATGGCATAAAACTTTCATTTAAACGGTGCCTTGTTTCATGTGAACGACACTTCCACTTAAACAGTACTCTACTCGAACAGTCCCTATGATTGATGGAGGTGGAAAATTACTTCTTTATTCTGTTACCTTCTAAATCAATTCACTTTTATTTTTAATTCTTATTGTAGGGTGTAGTTCACTCTTTTTCAGTAAACGCTAAAATTAAAATTGATGCAGAGCTAGTTGAGAACGTGAAACATATTCCGGTAAGATGCTATTTACATAAGTGAGATTAATTCTTATAATATATAAGAAATATTACTTAAAAAACATTATCCACTTAAATTTTGGACTAATAATTTATATATTTTTAACAATAAATTTGATACGGGAAACCATAAATAACCAAAAATGTACTAGAGATTAGGATGAAGACGTGAAGTAGAACCGATCATGTATCTCCTGCAGATCCGAGGCCACTTCCATCATGGAAGGCCTCCGCTGCGGATTATCCAGTGTGCAATCGCATGCCACCCTCAGCAATTCCATTCCCGACTCCTTGTCCCACGTGTCAGTATCTACGAGACGTGGATCAAAAATTCGCTTCGTTCTTCCACCTGCCATCATCCTCTTCACCCACTCCACCAACGCTCCCTCCAACTTATCATCCCCACCAATGGCCTTCATTCCCGTCGCCAGCTGAAGCAGAATCACCCCGAAGCTGTACACGTCACCCTTGGCGGTGGCCATTCCCAGAAAGGCGTACTCCGGCGGCAAGTAACCCAGCGTGCCCGCAACGGCGGTGCTGACGTGGGACACATCTCTGCTCTGATTGCGCGCCAGCCCAAAGTCCGTGACGTAGGCGTTAAAATCGTCGTCCACCAGAATATTGCTGGCCTTGATGTCCCGGTGGATGATCACGGCAGTGCACTCGTGGTGCAGAAACTTGAGAGCCATGGCGGACCCCACTGCTATCTTCAACTGACGTGGCCATTCCAGCACACGTGACTGCCCGTGCAATCCTCCAGGCTGCCCTTGCCGATCAGCTTGTAAACGAGGATCCTCTCGTTGCCACGCAGGCAGCACCCGAGGATGGGCACCAGATTCGGATGAGTCAGCCCTCCCAGCGTCTGCATCTCCGCCAGGAATTCCACGTCGGCCTGCGTGTCCTCGTGGCGGAGACGCTTCACGGCCACGTGTAACCCGCAATCCAGCTCTGCTCTGTACACGATACCCTGTCCGCCGCTCCCGATACACCTGGACTCGGCAAAGTTATTCGTGGCTTTTACAATGTTGTCGTACGTTAGGGTTCCAGGCTTCGGCCGTCTGAAACTCATGGACGATGACATGTCGTCACTTTGGTCTACGGGGCCAACCCGTTTCGACCATGGCCGCTTCCAGGTGATCGAACCCCGCTTCATCCACGAGCACAGGCAGTAACATCCAGACGCCACAATCGTCGCGGCAGAAACGGCCATGCATATGCCTCCTATCACCCAGCCCTTCCACGGATTCGAACCTGCGACCGATATTTTTAAAAGCGGAATACTACTCTTGTTGTTGACCAGTCCTCGGCGGCCTTGCCCAGACGGGAACAGGACACCCGGGTCGCCCAAGTAGGAATCCGGGACGAAGCCAAGTAACTGTCCTCCCGTGGGTGCAGGCCCCTCAAGTTTCTCGTTATACGAAACATTAAAGCTTGATAGAGAAGTGAGCCTCCCAAGAGTAGCAGAGATTGTGCCGCTTAAATTGTTGGCCGAGAGATCTAGCAATTGAAGACACTCCAGCTGGGCAAAGTCCTTGGGAATGGTTCCCGTCAGGTGATTGGGCGACAGATTGAAGAAGGAAAGATTGGAGAGGACGGTAATCGCCTTTGGAATGTGGCCTGAAAGCAGGTTATCCGCCATAAAAAGTGCCCACAATCTGGTGTAGTTACCAAGAGATTCCGGTATCATCCCCGTGAACCTGTTTCCGGAAAGCTGGACGTAGGCCGGCACCTGCAGAAAATGGGGCTTCTTGATGCATATGGGATCCTTAATTGTCCCTCCCAAAATATGATCCCAGAAATCGTTGCAGCGGACCCGTTTGAAGGTGTCGTAGATGAAGGGGTATTCCTCTGGAAACCATTTGGCCATGGCCCAGCATTCTCCCACGTTCTCGGGAATCACCGGGTTTTTTTTTTCCCTGTTTCGGGCGAACGTCTCATTAGCCCGCGACCCGATTAGCCCGATGTTGCTGGGGATGTTGCCGGACAGCCGGTTGTAACCGAGGTTGAGCCACACCAGGCTGCCGCAGTTGACTATTTCCGGTGGGAGCGGCCCCTGCAAGCGGTTATGCGAGAGGGATAACCAGAGAAGAGACTGCAAATTCTCGACGGTGGCCGGAATGGAGCCGGTCAGGCGATTTCCCGAAAGGTCCAGCCCCTGCAACGCCGTCAGATTGCCGATCTCGAGCGGAATGGAGCCGGTGAGATCGTTGGAGGCAAGGAATAAGAGAATGAGCGACGGGATGTTGCCGAGCTCCGGCGGGATCGAACCGGTCAGGCTATTCTTGTTCAGGTCCAGATTGCGCAGCCCGGGCAGGTAAGCTAGCTCCTTGGGAATCGAACCGTTCAGCCGGTTTTTATGCAAGAACAGGGACTCCAATCTCGTCATGTGACCCAGAGCTTGCGGGATTGTCCCCGAAAGGTTATTGTTATCAATCGAGAGCAGCCGGAGCTCCGTCAGGCGCGCGAACTCCGGCGGGATGCCTCCCTGGAACCCGTTCTTTCCCAGCATCAGCGTCTGCAGTTTTGCCAGCCTGGCGATGCTCGGGGGCAGCTGACCTGTCAGGCGGTTCCACGTGAGGCGCAGGGCGACGAGCGAGCTGCAGCTGACGTGGACGGCGGGTACGGGCCCCGTCAGATTGTTATACTCCAAATCGATATCCCTAAGATTTCCGCAGCCGTTGAGGAGGCCGACGGGGACTCGACCGGTGAGTTGGTTGCGGCTGAGGAGCAGGCGCCGGAGGTTCCTGCATCGCTCGAGTTCCTGCGGCACGCCGCCGGTGAGCGCGTTCCCGGAAAGATTGAGGAGGTGGAGCCGCGGGCAGCCGGAAAACAGAAGGGGAGAAATTTCTCCGGCGAATTTGTTGGACGAGAGATCCAGAAGCCCAAGCGAACAGCGGAGCAATTTGCCGAGATTGTGAGGGATGGTACCGGTGAAGGCGTTGTTGGAGACAGTTAATTCTGTAAGGGCGGTGAGATTCGCGACCGCCGGAGGGAGGCGTCCATTGAGGAGAGCGTTGCTCAGGTTGAGCTCCGTCACGCGCACTTGCGATTGGCGGTAGCTACATTCGATCCCTGGCCACAAGCACGGATCGTGGCTTTGATTGAGCCATTTCTGTACAAGAGTAGAATTAGGACTGCTATTTAGCAAAAAATTTCTGATCGAAAAGAGCGATTTCTTATCTTGGCCAGCAAGATTGCCGTTCTTGGCCGCCGCCTCCGATAATGCAATAACGATGGAAGCCGCCAAAGCCAGAGCCAAAAGCTGTGCGAAAGCCATCTCCAGATTGCTCTGCTGAACTCCGATGGAAAAGATCAGATAGAAAGGCAGAGAAATTAAGAGAGCCCCCAGATAGCGCGTCTCTCATCGGGTCAGCGCCGACTAGTTTGAAGAAAAGGGAAATGCGATCCGTTTTTTCGTAAAGTTCGTCAACGAGGGTTAGGAAGTCCACCGGAAAAATGAGTGGTTGCATGGAGAGGTTGCAGGGTTGTGAGTCGTCAGTTCCGCGAGAAAGACTAAAGGTGGAATGAAGGGCCACCGTCGACTTGAACGGCCTTGCTTTGGTTTGACGGACATTTTTGTCCTTAAAAATGCTCTATATTTATACTTTTGTGTCGCTGCCGCGACAAAAAAAGTTACCCGTATCTTTCCATTTCATTGTATATAGCCTTAATTTTCAAATGAACCTTGGTCTCGTCGTCACCGAGTTTTGTTAAGTCAACGTTCTAAAATGAAATCGTTGGCGTAGGGTAACCGTTTTAATTTTATTTAATTAATTTTTTTTTATTTTGAATTTGTGTGTAATCAGAAGTTGTTGAATCCTCTCTGTTAACCTTCATTTTGAGTTTGAATTTTTACTAGTCTATCCTTGACACCCATACATCCTTGGTACTATTTGGTACTATCAGCAATCCAAACAAAACTTTTAGTTTTTATGTCTCATAATTTAACTTTTGCAAGGCAAAAAGTGTTCTCCATCCTTTCAA
The DNA here is from genome assembly GCA_028583015.1 of Wollemia nobilis. Taxonomy (NCBI): domain Eukaryota; kingdom Viridiplantae; phylum Streptophyta; class Pinopsida; order Araucariales; family Araucariaceae; genus Wollemia; species Wollemia nobilis. The sequence continues at coordinate 145,468 of JAQPPZ010002894.1, read as the reverse complement.
TTTCTTTTTCATTCTGCATGTTTTTAGATTGAGTTTATTATTAAGTTTGTCACAATGTTTACATATCTTATTATTTTTTTCAAATGATCTTTTCAAAATAAAAAGTTAACTAATTATTTTTCTTTTGATTTGAGAAGATTATAATCTTGGTTTTGTTGGTATTTACTTGCATGTCTAAACTCTAAAAAGATATATTAGATAGTGAGAATTAACATTAACCACTAAAAATATGTATTAAAAATGAATTTAGAAGTTCTTGAAATGTAAAATGTTTAAATTTTAAAATAATATATATAAAAAATCAAAATGTTTTTAATATTCTTGTACAAGAGTATAAGCGAGGAGGGAGTAAAATCAAAATAGTGTTAAACATTCTTCTTTAAAATAAGTATGGGTAAGTAACAATATGAAGTAGGAAAAACAAGATCATCTTGGATTAAATTTAATTTTTTATATTGTATCATACCTATTCTACTCAAAGTTGAGCATCCAAACACATGCATATAGGCTTAGTTGAGGAGTTTGAACCTAATTTCTCGTCCTAACAAATTCCCCATCCTCACTAGTTTTTTTTTTTTTGGTTGCATAGACGAATTGGTTACAATCACAATTTTTAGTAACTGTGAGCACAGCTGGCAGGGTTCAAACTATCAGCGAAGGCTTCAACAAACCCACGTCTCGTTAATGGTAACCCGACATGAGATGGGGACCGTCGGACGCACAGGGTTCGCACCGTCTTCGTCAGTCTGGTTCAACACGTGGTATGAAGGGGGGTCGTCGGACAAACAGGACATGAATCACCGTCATCAGTCAGGTGCAACACGCAGAGGAGTTGGATCGGGCTACTGGCTTTGCATGGGCACGCCCATGGGATTGGAACCTAAGTCTCCTCTCAATAAGCCCCCAACTCCCCATCCTCACTAGTTGACATAGCATCACCAACTTGACGGAATTTAATTTTGATAAGCCTTTTATAAACAACTCTACTTTTCTTTAAAATAAATTATGCATAGCTTTTATTTGGGTCATTTATATTAAAATATTATATTTGTTATTAGCTCAATTAGACCATATTTAGTTTGTTTTGTCACTAAAGTGTCCTTCATCTTTCTCAAATTGTTATGTTTTCTCTATTAAATCCTTTATATCATTCTCATAAAGAGATACAATCTCCTTGTTAGTTACTTTCTAAAATTTGACTTTCACCAAAATGATGATCAATAGGGATAGTTGGCACCGTAAGTACCAAAAAATCCACCTGTTCCAAGCTCAAAAAAACCATCGTGGTTCTTGAATCCCAACCTTGTTCCACCTCTCTCCAGTTGGAGGTGTCCAAGCTGAGACATCAACAACAGGTTGCCAACACCTATGTCGCCTGAGAAGCCCAACTCAAGGCCAAACTTCACTAGATCAAATGGGGAATATGACCCTAAGGCTAGCAAATATTGGCAGACCTAGCTTATCTTTAGGGATTAGATTTTGTTTGACATATGAAAAAGTCACAATACAAATTTTTTTCTCAATAGCAAGCAACTCCAACTTTTTTCATGTTTTTAAAAGCTCTAATATGCTCTAATGTTTTACTTTAGATTCAAGTGAAGCTGAACAAGGTGGACCTTGAGGTTCAACATCTGCTAACTCTACTGGATCATGGGGTAAATGCTCCTTGCACTATGGCTCATGTTTTGCCCTCCCCTCCTCATCAAAGGAGTTCCTCTTCCTAGTAGAGAGATGAGGATCAAAAGAAATCTTAGGGTAGGACTTTGGTTGCTCATAGTCTTCATCCTTAGGACTAACGTACCATAGATGGATTTCACTCCCCACAACACCCTTCATATTACCAAGACTAGGGCTCCTCTTCTAGGTGGTCTAACCTCCTTCCTCTGAACGTGGGTGAGACTCCTAAGGGTTTTGGTTAGGAGCCAACTCTAATAAATCATGATCCTTCCATTGGATGGGGTAATCCTTCAAACAAGGATCCTCCTCCCTCTACTGGTGCTACCCATATGGCAACTTGATTGTTAGCGAGTCTTCTGCCCTTTCATTTGATGAATGGTTATTTGTTATTTAGTTATCCTAGGATAGGATTTATATTGTGCTTCCATACCACCCATTTTTTTATGAATTATGTACTCTTATTGTTCTTTATTTAATTAAGTCACTTTAAACAAAAAAAATGAAGATCAATACATGATTGGAAAAACTATCTACAACCATATTTTCTTCTTTATAGATATGCTAACATTTTCAAGATACTGCCTCAAACAATAGTTGATGGACATAAAATAATAATTCTATTGTTTATCCAATCCCCACATCTATTTTTCTTGATAGAATTAGTAATAATTTGTGAATCCCCCTCCATCCTTTTTTAATGATAATCTTGATCTGTATATAAAGTGGCATGGCCAATATATAGTTGTTAGTTGAAGTACCATATGATTATGAGTAAGAATAATTTTACCTTCATTATTCTAAGAAGCACCATCTCTACTAGCTTTCCCTATAATTTATTTAGAGGCACCATCAAAATAAGTTTGAATGAATCTAACTTTGGATATTTATATTCTAGCATATATTGATGTAGATCCTTTGTGTTAGGTCCATTATCACAATGACCCTTGAATGTATATTCCAATAATCAAGATACAAGGGCCTCTTTTTCCATACTTGATACTTTCCATGATGAACATTATGCCTATAAATAAAACAAGTTCCAAAAATTAGCAAATACAATATCAAATTCTAATAATATAACAATAAAACACATTCACCAAAATATTTACAACCAATTTCAAATTTTACAACAATATATCATAAAGGATTAGAACAACTCCATTTTCCAATTCTTAAAACAATCAAAGCCATTAGAAAGGTAAAGTGTCTTAACCATTTTGAGAGGTAAAATTATCTTATATGCACCAAAGGTGAAAAAAGACTAGAAATATAATTGATTATTTGACTACATCATAACTCATCTATTTAGAGTCTAACCAAATAATAAAACCTAACTCTAATGCTTAAGGGTCAACTCTTCTGACCTAAGACCTAATCCAATAGTAAAGATAGTTGATTTGGATACATCAAGATCATTATATGTCTCTCCCTCAAAGATCTATCCTCAAAGCTAGAAATGACTAAAGAATGCCCATTGGCTTTCACATCACATATTTCTCTAAAAGATCCTACCACTTGATGAGAAACTCCTACACTTGGGAAGACTATAGGTTATGAACTTGTTGTCCATGAAGGTGGTATGTACCCATGTTGTTGCATTTCAACAATTGAGAGGAAAGGAATGATCCTTTCCAACTTTTGAATTTAGATTGACTTCCCACTAACCTATGCTAATATAATTAATCTAAGAGCAAAAAATAAAATATCTGGAGGTAAGGGTGCAAGAGCTGAAAATAAATGCCAAAATCCAAATATGACCAAAAGCATAGTGAGGCTAGTGTGCGATGAATTAAATCACCAAGGAATGACTAAATAACAATAGTTTGGTTTTCATTCACCCATAATGTGAAATTAGTGGAAAAGATGACTAATAGGTAGGTGAGAAGGTAACACCATAAACACCATTGATTCATCCATGAAGAGGTTGATAAAAGAACACAATTGAGTCACAAATACAATGCATAATTTTCCATTTATGTCAGAACAAGACTTATAATCATCTAAGTGTATCTTTGATATTTCTAAAAATGGATAAAAGATCTTTACAATGATCCCAAGGCTCTTATTTATAATAAGGGATTACCTCTCTCCTAAACCTACATAAAAGATTTTCACATTTACATTTACAACAAAAATATAAAATGTATCTTTTAGGCAAATATTTTTTGGCTTTTACCTTGCAATTGGATGAATTGCTACTTTTTTAAAGATCATAATTTTTTTATGGATCATAATTTTTCCTATTGATTGCTAGTCAATAAATCTTAAATTTCTCTAATTGGTTGATTTTTAGGTTTCCTTATTCAGTCCATTGCATAATGACTGTAAAATTGGTAGTTAGGGTTCTTGAAACCTATAAAATCTTTGACTTCCACCTTCCTTTACTAAAGTTCTCCATATTTCTCACATAGTACCCTCTATTTATCCATATTTTTCAAAGATTTATATTAAATATAGTACCTCATACTACATTCATGGTGAATTGTAGGGATGTTAAGCCTGATTGATAATGAATCCCAGCATAACCTTCATCCACAAGGTGATCAAGTCAAGGGAATGATCAAAATACAAAATTGGATGTGGCATCACCTTTACTTTTATTTCTATGATAGGCTCTACACTGCATTCCATTGTCCATCAGAAGGTATAGTCATGGATTTTGAGTTGTACCATTGTTGTATCCCGGTTATCAAACTCTTCTTATAGTAACTTCTCCTTAGTCTTAGGGATGGCCTTCAACCCTTCTAATAATATTTCCAATAGTAAAATGATATTTGAGATGTTGGTTACTAGGTTAGCTAGGGATGCTTTATATGCCTAATTAATAACCTTATATTCTTTGATTAGACCAATGTATTGATCCTCAAGCATTATATCTCCTTGGTGTGATAGAGTTTGGGAGTTCCACTTGACCAATCGAGTGATGTAATGCTTCAACTTTTCTATAGCTTACAATATTTTAGAGTATGTTGTTAGGGTGGCATATTCATTACCTAAACATATACTACCTACTTGGAAGATAAACCTAGTTGTTGGAGCTACAATTTGGTTATTGTATGGGTTCACCTCATGATTTGCACATGATTGGATTTTGAAGTAAGTTCTAACTAAATGTGATGTCCCAATGGATTTTGATTGGGTTCACCTCGAGCCTTTACTAGTAGTTCTTCACAATTGTTTGCTTTATCTTCCCTAAGAAGAAGTCCCATAGAGCTTTGATGGTATCTATGGCTAAGACCTTGGTCTTCATAGGATTGATCTCCACCCTCAATATTTATTTTGTTTTTTTGAGTTACAAGATTTTATTATCCTTTCATTTGAGTACCTCAATAATTTTCTACTTATGATCTTTAGCTCTTTTATAAGATCAACATTTTCTTGATGTAATTTTCTTGCTCTTATTTTCCTTAATCTACTTATTACTTTAGGTTATTGTGTTTGTGTTTTAAGGATTTGAATTCTTCATGTAGTTTGAAATTGTCTTCTACCTTCTTATAGTTTTTCATCTTTGATTATTCCAAAGCCAAATCCAACTCCCTATTTTGCTTTACAAAGGTCTAATTCTCACCATTTAACTTTAGGTAGTTTAGTGGCATGTCCAATTTGACATGTTCCAAGAACTACACTAACCTTATGTGCCTTTCTCAATCCAAGGAAGACAGTTGAGTGATAGCCATAAGTATTTGTAGCTAGACGACTTGGATCTAAAGGGTGTGTCTTGGAAAACATGTTTCTTCTCTTTTTAGCTACCTAGGTTTTAAAAGCCAGAGATTCTTCTATGGATAGAAAATATCCTATTGATATTTTATTGATCACCTATTTCACTCTTAACAAGCATCCATCTATGATATTCATACCTCTTAGTGTTGATGATATGACTATATGAAGTGATAGATGAGTTAGGGTTTGTGATAGGTCAACCTGGGTATTGGCATCTTCAACTTGATATGTTGGGTTATGGGCCAATGAGAGCTGGGTATATGGTTGTAATTCCACCTCAAGAGGTTATGCTTTTATTTTGAGAGGCTACACTATCTTTGGATTCACTCCTTGGATTTCCATCATTGATAGTTTGGGAGGAAGATTCAAAAATTTTGTTCCCCTTGATATTGTCAAAAATGGTATAATTTAAGGTAGTAGTTTGGGTGGTATATGTGGACCACATATAAGAGGCCATTGTGAAGATGATCTAAGTGGTTATGGGTGGTGAAAATATGAAGTGAGGATGGTCTGCTAGTGATAGGAGGAACATGGAGAGTGAGTGGTATGAGGATATGTTATTGTGAAAATGAGGTGGGAATGGTTATACTAGAGGAAACTACCATGAATGCTTTGATTACTTGTCTCCTTTATTTGCATTGCTCAATATAGTTTTAGGGTCTTGGTTGTCTTCTCAACTAAGGAAATCACAGACATCAACCTCATTTTTTTTTTGTAACAACTTTGTGAGGTGGAAGTGGATATCTATTAGAACGAGGAGCAATATAAGATGGGAATTAGGAAGAAATTTCAGTGTTAAGAGTGGATCTAATGGAAAAATAATATGAAATGATAAAATAAATGATGTATAACATGGTAGTAGTAGCTTTGTGAACCTTCAAAGTGGTAGTTGTTGCATGTACCACCTCTTCATAGATAGATCCAATTACAACCTCTTAGATATCTTTGTTAGTAGCCATTTATCCTATTTGTGGAAACTCAACCATGTTTGACTTCCACTAATATGACTAGTTATATGATGATCTTTAGATGCCTTGATCTAATTTATTGTCTTTTCCTTTTTATAGCATGGTGCAACATACCTTATTCCTCGATGGTTACATTTTTAGAGGTCTCTTTTATTATTTCTTGCATTACTTGACTTATGGTTTTGATGGTTTTTGAACAAGATGATTGAGCAACCGGTGTTGAGGATTCCAGACTTTGCAAAGTATTTCAAATGGATTGTGATGCTAGTGGCAAGGCCATTGGGGTTGTCCTTAGTCAAGAAGGAAGGCCAGTTGCATACTTCATCCAAAAGTTAAATGAGGCTCAACAAAAATACTTTGTGTATGAGCAAGAGCTCTATGCCATAGTTCAAGCATTGAAATATTGGAGGCATTATTTATTGCCCAAAGAATTTGTTTTGTTCACTGATCACCAAGCATTGCAGTATCTTAAACTTCAAAGAAAGTTGAGCACAAAGTAAACTAAATGGGTTGAATACCTTGCTAGTTATACCTTCACACTCAAGCACAAATCAGGTAAGAGCAACCAAGTAGCGAATGCTTTGAGTATGAGAGTTTTGCTGTTGAAGACTATGCAAGTTGAATGTATTGGTTTGTATGGATTCAAAGATCAGTATGCAGAAGATAATGACTTCAGAGAAGCATTCCAGGAGTGTAGCAAATTTGAACAAAAGGTATGGAAATATTATTTCCTACAAAATGGTTTCTTGTTTAGAGATAGACAATTGTGCATTCCTCAAGGATCCATGAGGGAGAATCTAATTAGGGAGATACATGGTGGTGGTCTTCGAGATCACTTTGGCCAAGATAAGACAATAGCACAACTCAAGAAGAAATATTATTGGCCCAACTTGACCAAATATGCTAAGAAATATGTGGCCAGGTGTAGAACATGCTAAGTGGCCAAAGGTTGTAAACAGAATACTGGTTCGTACACTCCATTACCTATTCCAAAGACTCCATGGGAAGATATTAGTATGGATTTTGTGTTGGGGTTGCCAAGAACGCAAAGAGGGTTTGGCAATATTCTTGTTGTTGTAGATAGATTTTTTAAGATGACATATTTTATCCCCTGTAAGAAAACTGAAGATGCCAACAGTGTGGCAAAGTTATTCTTTCAAGAAATTGTAAGACTGCATGGATTGCCAAGAAGTATTATAGCTGATAGGGATGTGAAATTTATGGGTCATTTTTAGAATATGTTATGGCACAGATTAGACACAAAGTTGGAATTCAGTTCTGCTTATCATCCTCAGACAGATGGACAAACATAAGTTATCAATCGGAGCCTTGGCAATCTGCTTAGGAGTTTAGTTGGTGAAAACCTAAGCAGTGGGATATGGTGATCACACAAGCTGAGTTTGCTTACAATGACTCAATAAATAGGTCAATTGAGAAATCTCCATTCCAAGTAGTGTATGGATAGTCACCCAAGGGAGTGAAATATCTAGTGAAATTAGGAAGAAGATTACCCAAAGTAATTAAGTGTACAAGGAGAAAGTAAATCAAAAGAAAATAGTCAAATCATTTCAGGAAGGAGATCTAGTAATGGTGTTTTTGAGAAAGGAAAGGTTTCCTAAAGGTACTTACAACAAGCTGAAAATAAAGAAGATTGGACCATGTAGAATTGTTAGAAAGTTTTTTGACAATGCTTATGAAATTGAACTACCTCCAAGTATAGATATCTCACCAATCTTTAATGTTTCTGATTTGTACTCTTATGTTGGATAAAATGCATCAAAGATGGTAGATGAGCAGGTTGAACCAATCACAGATTGGGCAAATGAGTTGCCAATAAACAGGTTGAACCAATCACAGATTGGGCAAAGGAGTTGCCAATAAACAGGTTGAACCAATCACAGATTGGGCAAAGGAGTTGCCAAAGAAACAACCTGAGGAGATAGAGAAAATTTTAGACTGAAGGACAGCCAAGAAAACTAGGAACAAAGAATACAAGGAATTTCTTGTAAGATGGAAAAACAAAGGTTCAAAAGAAGACTCATGGATACCTGAAGCTGAGCTTGCTAACTTCACACCATCCATATTTCCAATAGATCTATGAGCAGGAGCTCACAATGTTTCTCACCTGGGGAGGCTAATGCAAGGGCATCCATCAATATGTCAGTCCCCTGGGTATTGCTAGCTTGTTTTATTTAGATTGTGTGTTTAAACCAAGTATTTGTCTCCCATGTAGGTTTAAAAGTTTCCAACATTGTTGCCAACATCTTCTCTTTGACGTGGTCAAGCAATACAGTGGAGGTGTTCGTGAAAACTATAGAAGCTACCAGTATTTACTGAAGATGTGTTATATTGTGGGGTGCATGTTGCTGATCTGTAATGTCCTGATAATTTGGTTGTTAGTTTTTCCTGCCACCTAAAGCCTCTAGGAGCACCTCGACTAGGTTTGTAGCCATTATGCTTAGTGGAGATTTCGGTCCTCAATCTTCGACAGAGCCATCTGATAACACAATACTGTGCTCACTGGAGTAGGCATGGTAATTGGGTGCCTTCTGTCCATCACTACTAAAATAGTATGCAATTTTTCGATGGATGCCCCCCGCAATGTTGTTGAGTAATGACAAATAGTAATGGCGACTCATTGGAAAAAAATAGGATGAAATGACTGAGATATTGGGAGCGGCAATTTTTTGACTGCAGGGCATTCCAAGTTTGTAAAAAGGGGATTTTTTTTTTGTTTTTTTTTTGTTTTTGGGGGAGGCGGCATTTGTTCGGATTGGTTTAGTGTGCATGGTTTTGGTTTTTTAGGGGATTTGTCAGTATGTTTTTTTGGCATGATTTATTTTGTTTGTAAGGGGGTATTTGTTTTTTTCCTTCAAGGGGTTGGAGGGATTCAACATTGGGGACAAAATCTCGAGTTCAAGATACTAGCAGGGACAAAGTGTAAGCTTAGGTTTTTTTTTCAAAACACAATGTTTGAACTTAGTCTGTATTTTTTCATCAACTATTAGTGCCAGTTTATGTGATTGGAACCTTTTGGTTATGAAAATATAATGGGATATATCAATGATGGTTGAAGTTGTTGTTTAGAAATATCAAAATTCCTGTGTGGTTGATTTAATTGGACACAATTTGCTCCCCTGAGTCAGTTGGGCATCCTTATCTCACCATAACCTCTTATAAGGGTGAGAGTTGAGCTTATCAATAGGGACCAAACATCCTCATTTCACAGTAGCCTCTTATAAGGGTGAGAGTTGAGCTTATCAATAAGGGCCAAACACACCAAACACATCGCCATACACATCCATCCCTCACACATTCACCCAGGCAAAGGTTTGAACATAAACCCCTTATTTTTCTTTTAGATATATAGGGGAGTTGATTACAACCACACTATTTTTAGTAATTGTCAAGCGTAGGGTTCAAACCACATGGGCTACTCCCAACAAGCCTATTCTACACCTCGTTGTTGACCTTGTGTGAGGGGAGACCACCAATTGTTTGGTTTGTTGACCTTGTGTGAGAAGAGACCACCAATTGTTTGGGTTCGTCCCCTCATCGTAGATGTGGTGCGCACTCTTAGTAAAGACTACTACCTTTGTAAATTAGTACCCCAAGGTTTGAACCCAGATCTTTTCTTGATAAATACATGACCAAACAAACAACTACCAATCCACCACTCTTGAAGATTAAATAAACCTCTTATTGAACAAAATTTAATTATACGTTTTCTATTTAAGAATATAATTAATTGATGCGATACCATTAATATATACAATGCATGTTTAAAAGAAGCAAAACTTCAATTTTGTCTAGGATTTTAAATACTAGATTAAGTTTATTTCACATATTTGTGATAATTTAAGATTAAAAATTGCCAAATTGACAGTAGTTGCCATGTTAGGTAAGAGACACACTTCATTTCTCAAGTTACTTTAAAAATCAAAGCCCACCGTTCAATATTCAGCGATAAAAAATGAAGTCTCGTCTTGTGTTGCGGCATTGGTCTTGCATTGCAGCCGTATTTGACTTTATACAAATCAAATATGAGGATTAATAATAATATATATATTTTAAACAATTTATATGTATAACTATTCTCTCTAATATTTCCTAGAGTCTAGAAACAAAACACAGCAGCTTTTTCAAGTTTTTTTTAAAGCATTATAAAATAATAAGTTTGATAGGCCAGATATTTGAAATATTATTATAAATTCTTATTTAAAAGGTAATTAAAAAAAATTCCTTAAAAACAAATTATTAATATATTATTAAATTAAAAAATTATTAACAATTAATTCAACAAATGTTATGAAAAGCAAGTTGGGAGCAACTCACTCCTTGAGGGAGCCTTACTAGGTAGTATGGAAGGAAAGTCATAATTGAAAGATCTAATAAGAAGTCAAGATACCCTAGCTAGAAGTATGGATGTCCAAGTTGAATATATGGCAAGTTTGATTCAGGTGGCCTATGTTACACCAAAAGAGATTTTGAAGGATGAGATGATTAAGCATAGCTAGAAATCTGGATGCCTTAGATAGAAGTATGGATGCTCAAATTGAATATATGGCAAGTTCGATCTAGGTGGCTTATGTTACACCAAAAATGATTATTAATGATGAGATGATTGAGCATAATATAATGGTTTTTAAAATAGAGGGTTAATATGTAATATGGTAAGTTCCATCTGAGTGGTGTATGTTACACCAAAAGTGATTATCAAGGATGAGATGATTGAGCATGATATAATGGTTCTTAATAATTGTGGACAATAAAACATGTCATTTCATTAAAATTTCATCGATGTTACAAAATAAATTTTACAAATGCCTCTTGGGCAATAAAAGATTTTTCCAATGTGGAATCCCTTTATAATACAATTTTTGATACTTGCTTTCTTTGACCACCTTAAGAGGGGTGGGCTTGCATACCACCGTTGGTTGAGTAGAGTATCCAAGCCTACACAACCAAATCAATTGTTAGTAGTACATGTTGAATCCACCTAAGTTGGACCCAAACTTATCAAAAGGGACAAACGAATATAACTCAAATTAATATAGTAAACATATCTCAAAATAGGCTAAAATCATAATATACCTTATTGTTCACCTTTCTAAATGTTTTGTTGTGATGTAGCTAACTAAAATTTTGTTCTGATAGAACCTTCCTTGTCAGGACAGTTCTAGCTATAAATTGTCCTTGTCTAGATGGTTTCTTCTATGTTAACTTTGGTGGAAATTCCTTCGGTGGAGGTCTTATGTAAGTTGTCAGGCAACTATTCTCAGAATCTAGTGATTTTTGGAGTTTGAATCTATAACCTATTGATAAAACAAGGGCATGCAACAATAGACATAATATGCTATCCATAATGCTAACACTATAAGAAAAGATGAATTCTCACAATGCATACAAGTGGGGTCTAGAGTAATTTTGGTAGTATTTCTCTAAGCATAATATCACTCTCTTAAAAATAAAAGGAAATGAGGGTCTATTTATAGGACATGGGTGCACCATGCCTCATTAATGCTTATGGATGGAGAAAGTCCTCACCCCACCCATATGCATTAAATGAGTATGGGTGCACCATGCCTCATTAATGTATATGGGTGGAGAAAATATTCACCCCATTAATGTATATGGGTGGAGAAAGTCTTCACCCCACCCATGTGTATTGAATGAGCATGGGATGGGATGTGGGTGCATGGGGGTGTGGAGAGTAGGGGTAAGATAGACTAGGGTGATAGGCACTTAGGCTAGGTGAGTGGAAGGGTCACACAGTGGCCATGTGCTAGGTGTAGGATGGGGCTTAATAGGGTAAAGTTGCTAAGGTGGGTAGATTAAGGTAATGATACAAAATAATTGGATTTTTAGATCAATTTGAAAAACAATTAAACATTAACACTAAACTAGGGATAATATAATATTTTTAGGTGTCTACATTTACTCATTTTTGTACTGTGATGTGTGTAGACACAATGCAGTGCAAAAATATGACACAAGATGAGTGGCTGACTATGACAAGAATGGATTGACCGTGGATGACAATGGTTGATCACGACTTTAAATATTCCACAACAATATTTGAGGGATGAGACGTAAGGTTGTTCAAATCACGAACAACGTGAGATGCCTCAATTATGGAAACGATGAATATCCTTGAATATTTACCTTTGAAATTTTTTTAGGTTCACTTGATTGAGTAAGTTGACCAACCATAAGTATGTAGCCTCATGTCACTTCAATCAATTAGTTAAGTTGGATTAAGTTGCCACCTCAATGAAGCGAGTGTATAAATGACCATACAACATTGAAATGAAGTATACTAAATTTGTAATGTATTAGAGTTTAAGTTAGAGAAGAAGAAGGAGAAAAAGAAGAAATTTTTTACTTTTGCTCTAGTAGAGGAGGGCTAGTGATAGTCTCAAGCAAAGTTCTTGGATAAATGTGATTCCAATATTGAGTGTTTAGATATTTGAAATATTCAAGATGACATTGATGGGTAATATCTTTCCCCTCAAGCGGTGAGTTGATGGGTGAAGAAGTGGAACATAACAATGAAGTGCTTGACCAAAAACATAATTCACACTTACTAGAAAGATACCTCACACACGTATTTACATGACACATACTATAGACACAATGTAAGGAATCTTCTAATTAAAATAAGCACATTCACATAAATATTACAATAAAAGCAATAATTCATGAAAGAACGAAATATTGCAATACAAAATGTAAATGCAAACATATATATTAATCTCACAAATAACAACACAAAATCATGGGCCCCTTTGAGGGGGAAACCAACTTCAATACTTTCATGCAATATGCAAAACTATACATTTATTTATGACCCCTTTTCTTTTAAAGATACACTTCATATAACCCTAACCTAACGCTCAAGAGTTGGATTACATGTAAAGTGTCACCCAAGCTAGAAGCTTCTACCAAAAAAATAGTGCATTCTTTATAATGGTTACATGAAATGGTCCCACTTGTTCGGGTGCTTCAATTGCCACATACCATTATAAACTATTATTAGAATGGGGTCCCCATGCTGGAAAGGGGTCATTACATAATAATGTTAGGATGGGGTCCTAACATGTCCTTCCCATTTAAAAAGCTTTGTCCTCAAAGTTGGAGATGAGGAAATTGCTACTATAGTTGTTGGAGATATCCTAGGTGACATCTTCAGGTTGTAATCTGCTCCATTAAACAAGAACCTTAGTGATGATATGATTATGAAGGATGCATGATCTTCAGTTCAAAATGTGTTTAGGCTTAAGCAAGATGGAACCCTCTTCATCCAGTTTTGGTAAAGTGGATTGAACTTGTATCTTATTTCCTACAAACCTCTTGAGAGAGGAGACATGAAATATTGGATGGAGTTTTTATGTAGCCGAAAGTATCAATTTGTAGGCTATTAAACCAATCTATTGTAGTACATGGTAGGGTTTATAGTATTTAGTAGCTAGTTTTTAGCATTTGTAGAGTTGGAGTGATGACTGTCTATAGGATTGTAGGTGAAGAAAAACTATATCTCCTACTTCAAATCTATGCTTAGAATGGTGTTGATCAATTTGTTGATGCATCTGATTTTAGGCCAATTCAAGATTCATCTTAAGTTGTCAGAGGACTATGTTGTGCTAGCTGAGAGTGGTATCTACAACATGAACCTTAGAGCTTCCTAGAATGTAGGAGGAGGGTGTTGATGGAGGATGACCATATACTACTTCAAAGGGGGTAACCTTGGTCACAGTGTGATATGAAGTATTATACCACCATTTGATCAAGGGAAGCCACTTAATTCATTGTGTAGGATGTTCGCAGGTAAAGCAATGAAGGTAGATGTCTAGGAATTTGTTAGCAATTTTTGTTTGGCAATTCATATATAGATGATAGGCTGAACTTATTTTGAGCTAAGTTCCATACAACCTAAATAGTTCCTGATAAAAAATGACTAGAAAATATAGGGTTTATATCTAATACAATAGATACAAGCATGCCATGAAGGCAAAATATGGAGTCTAAAAATATTTGGGCTACTATCGAGGCTATGTAGGGATGGGAGAGGGAGCAAAAATGAGCATAACTTGTGAGATAATCCACTACCACCAAAATAATAAATTTTCCTCCCAATTTGGGTAACCCTTTAATAAAATTCATGGAAATATCTACCCATACTTGGTCTAGAATTGGTAAGAGTTGAAGGATTCTAAGGGAACACATAGTTTCTCCTTTTATTATTTGGCACATGTCACATTTAGCCATAAATATTTGAATATCCTTCTTCATTCCCTTCTAGAAGAAAATATGCTTGGTACTTTCATAAGTTTTTAGGAACCTAGAATGTTCCATTGCTGGTGAGGCATGCATTTCCTTCAAGATGAATTCTCTTATTTGTAAAGTTTAGGAATAATAAGTTGGTCATGATATCTCAAATATTGTCCATAAGTTAGGCTCTATCTGAAGTTTTGTGATTAAATTTTGCAATCCCGAGTCCTTGGTCATGGCTTGCTTTAATTCATTGAAAGCCTTCTCCACTGGTGCGGACCAAATAAAAAAATTATTTTTTCAACTTAGCTATTAAAGGAGTTACTATCTTTCCATATTTTTGTACAATTTTATGGTAATACCTCATGAGTCCCAAAAATACTCAAAGTCCCTTGAGGGTGTGAGGCTTTGGCCAATCTTGAACAACATGAATCTTTTTAGGGTCAAATTTAACTCTATATTGGGTGATAATGTGACCCAAATAATCCACTTCTATCATCCCAAAAAAACACTTAAGCCTCTTGGCATAAATTTTATTCATAGACAAAATCTAGAGTCTGATCCCAATGTATGAGGTGCTCCTCCCAAGAGTGACTATAAATCAAAATATCATAAAAAACTAGAATAAATTTGTAAATAAATGACTAGAAGAAATTATTTAAGAGGCTCTAAAATATGGATAGTGCATTAGTGAAGCCAAATGGTATGACCAAAAATTCATAATGGTCCTTATGAGTTTGAAATATTATTTTGGGGATATCTTCCTCCTTGAGCCTTATCTAGTGATACCTTGAGTGAAGATTCAACTTGGAGAAAATTTTATACCCTATAGCTCACCAATAATTCATTGACCATTGGGATAGGAAATTTATCCTTAATGGTAAGCTTATTAAGCTCACACAAATCTATTCACAACCTACATGATCCATATTTATTTCTAACCAACAACACTAGAGAAGAATAAGGACTATTACTAGGTCAAATTACCCCTCATTTTAGCAATTATTGTACCCACTTCTTAATTTTTGACTTAAGGGGATAGGGGTACCGGTAAGGTCCGATGTTAGGTGGTAATATATGTGGTAGAAATAGTATTGCATGATCATGGGAATGACGTAGAGGTAATTCTATCAATTTTGCAAAAATTGCATCATGCTTAGTCAAAATGTGTTTGTGATTGAAGTGCAAATATTTGAGCTCCTACCCCGTGTGAGGATATTTTAACAAATTATCCATATGGCTCAAATTGATAATCTATGGATATCCTACTGGTGAACCATGGAGAGTATAGGACTTACTATTCTATGAGAACTACATCCATAATCCTGTAAAGTTCCAGGCTATTGTTCCCAAGGTACCTAACCACTATTCTCCTAGTACAACA
The DNA here is from genome assembly GCA_028583015.1 of Wollemia nobilis. NCBI lineage: Eukaryota > Viridiplantae > Streptophyta > Pinopsida > Araucariales > Araucariaceae > Wollemia > Wollemia nobilis. The sequence continues at coordinate 129,448 of JAQPPZ010002894.1, read as the reverse complement.
TCACATCCTCCTATTTGAAGATCAAATATATTTGTTTTGAGTGCACAGTCCCTTATCTTCAACTTAACATTGTGGTATTTACATTTAAAAGGTAATGTTTTACTATTTGCCATCATAACTTCAAAGGAGTTGCAAGCATATATGTAACAATTTTTTTGCTTGACTACTTGAGGATTAATAAAGTTATGTGTATTACCTAAATAAATGAGAATTGTAAAGGCTCCTTCATCATTTGAGGGGTCGATATTCCCACAAGTGCATGGATAAGTATTTCTGGCTATGCTTCTTCTTGTGTTTTAACCTTATCTTGAGGTTGTTCCTTTGGTGTATCTACTTTATCAGGTTGTTCATTCCTTACCAATTCCTCTACATCCAACATATATAACTTCTTTTAGATGCATTTATGCCCTAGCAAATAATTCTTATCATAATTATAACATAAGTCTTGTGCTCGATGGGCATCCATTTCCTTTGTATTCAATCACTTGATTGGGGTAGACTTATTGCTAGTATTAAATGTGAACTTGACGGGAAATGTGGGTTTGGCCTATGGGAATTTAGAGGTTCTTTGAGCCAAATTTTCTTCTTCTTCTAATATCACCAATTCTATGGCTTGCATCATAGACTATGGTTTCAACATTTTTACCTCATCCTTGATATCATATTTCAATCCATTGATAAAATAGCTCTAAAAAACCCTTCATTCAACCCCTTTGTTCTATTCGCCAAGTCTAATATTCATGGACAATGGAGGTTTGTTTCAATTTGGTCAAGGCTCCTATAAAGTCCTCATACTCACTAAGACCAAAATGAGTGAGCAATTGAGACTCAAAATATTTACAAGAAGGATTTGTAGTTGTGTTCTATAACCATTGATACCATTGTAAGGCTTTAATTTCAAAGTTGAAAGATGCCATGATGATCCAAAAATATCAAGGTACATTTTGAAGTTTGAAGAACTGATTTGCTTGACACAACCAACCATCAATGCCCTTTCTATTAAACGTAAGAAATTCTAATTTAGGCATATTAAATGGTTATGTCAAAAAGAGAATGATAAAGTTCTTTTTTTATTGAATCCTTTCTCTTTATTGTTTGAACTGCCACCCGATGTTTTAGTGTTAAGATTCTCGAACACCTTTGGGGCTTCCCTTAATCGATTTTCAACCTCTAGGAATTTTTCTTCAAGTTTAGATTTGGATCTAGTTCGATCATTTATTATAACCATAATTTGATCTTTTATTTGTTTAATTTCTTGTTCAATATACGATATTTAACCTTGTAGGTTATTAAGTATGAGATTCAATTTCTCCATATAGTGGCTTTGTTGTAACTCCTTTTGTGCTCCTCTAGTCCCTCCAACCATTTATGTAAGATTTGAACTACTTCTATTAAAGTACTAAAAATAGAAGTTTTGTTCCAGGAGTTATTATTTTTAGTCATGGGATAAAAAACGCGTTTGGGTGATATATATCAAAATGATCAACTCAAAAAGACATACAATGGGTTAGGTCCCACAATGACATTTTTGACACCTAGAAAAAGTGCATGGAGGCTATATACCAAAATGATTAGCTCAACAAGATGATTGCAATAAGCTATATCCCACAATAATATTTTTTGGCATCCAAACTTTTTTCTAGGGAAGTGTTGTCCATTTTTCTCCTAGAGTCTTAGTTCACTCAAAAAAATAACTTTTGCTCGACACCCCTTATGCAAGCTTTGTAATGTCTATTACTAATTATTGTCTAACTCTGATAACTGTTCTGTCTGAATCTACTTTAACTGTAATGAACTTTGTAACTTGTAACTACACAACCAACTTTGTTTGGACTATTTTGACTTCTACTTGACTGTTACTGATAGACCCTGCCTAATTAAAATAAACACATTTACATAAATATTGCAATAAAAGCAATAATTTATGAAAGAAAAGAATATTACAATATAAAATGTAAATGTATAAATATATATTAATATCACAAATCACAACATAGAATCGCGGGCCTCTTCAAGGGGGCAACCTCCTTACAATACTTTCATTAAATATGCAAAAAGATACATTCATTTATGCCCACTTGTCTTTTAAATATACACTTCATATAACCCTAACCTAACATTCAAGAGTTGACTTATATGCAAAGTGGCACCCGAGCTATAATCTTATACCAAACAAACAATTACATTCTTTATAATGGTTACATGAATTAGCTCCACTTGTCTAGGTGCCTCAATTGCCACATACCATTACAAAATATTACAAAATATCATTAGAATGGAGTCCCCACGTTAGAAAGGGGTCATTACTTAATAATATGAGAATTACATAATACTGTTAGGATGAGGTCCTAACACACAAATTTTAAATGCACCCTAGACTAAACTATTTACAAGGTACCAAATAATGTAATACCTCCAACAAGTTCATGCCCTTTTACAAGAGAAGTATGGAGTTCAATTCTACCTTTTATGCAAGGGAAAGGACAATGTCCTGCTAAAAACCTTTCGGATAATGTCCAACAATGGTTCAAAGAAAGAGGATTAAAGGAGTATAGATGTGTCCCTTATTGGGTGAGAAATTTATAACCATCTATGTACATGAATCTAGATTGTCATTCAAGCCAAAAGGAACCTAAGCAAGGAAGAGTCCATGAAGAGAATAAAAACTAATGACACTTAAGAAAGCAATATTAGGGCACTAAGAGAGAAAAACTTCCCTTGGTTTTGCTTTTTTTGAGAAAATATTTAAAAAGGAGGGAAAATATTTTGGTGAAACTTTGATCCAAATGCATACATAAACCATCAAATTGTATCCTCATTCACTAAAGAGAATTATAGATGGTGTCTCAAAAATTTAGTTACATACACACAAATAAAATGAGACTAAGGACCCAATTTAAAAAATAAATTTCCAATGAAAGGGCCATTTGATGAGATAGTTTCAAATATTTGGGATGGACAACATCCACAAGAGATCCAAACCAATCAAATATAAGAATGTTTAAGAGCCATGTTTCTTCCCCTAGTTATTAGTTAGTTCTTCAACAAATTGAAATTGTTTTCAACCTCTTTTGTCCACACAAAAATTCCCTTTTTGATACAAGAACTTAAAGGTGCACATATAGAACTAAAATATCTGACGAATTTTTTGTAAAATCCTACTAAACCATGAAAACTCTTGATTTCTATGGCACTTCTTGGGTTTGGCCACTCTTTGATTGCAACCACTTTTGTAGGGTCCATATTTAAACCATCTTTGGATATCACAAATCCAAGATGTGTCAATTCTGACTTGAGAAATGAACATTTCTTCAATTTTATCAACATTTTTTGTTGTTGTAGTTTTTCTAAGACAGCCCTCAAATTTTGCAAGTGTTCTTCTTTTGTCTTGTTGTAGACTAAGATATCATCAAGGTATACAACTACAAACTTATTGAGGAATGGTTTCAACACTTTCGTCATCAATCTCATGAAAGTTCTTGATGCATTGGTCAGCTCAAATGGCATAACCAGCCACTCATAAAGACCATTATTTGTTCAAAATGCAGTCTTCCACTCACCCCTTCTCTAATTCTAATTTGATGATACCCACTCTTCAAATCTATCTTAGAAAAGAAGCTAGAACCACACAAATTATCCAATAGATCATCCATTCTTGGGATAGGGAATCTATACCTGATAGTAATCTTGTTGATTACTCTTGAATCCATGCACATCCTCCACTTGCCATATTTCTTTGGATTTAGAACAACAGGTACATCACACAGGCTCAAACTCTCTTTTATCAACCCCTTTTCCAGTAAATCTTGCATTTGCTTATTCAACTCTAGTGTTCGCATAGGATCCATCCTATGGGGTGCTTGATTTGATAAATTGGCTTCTAGAATCAGATCCATTTGATGAGAAATCCATCTCATTGGTGGTAAACCAGTTAGCATATCTCCATATACCACAATACTCTCATAGTCCTTCAATATTGTTACAATCTGCTTAGGAACTTCCTCTTCTTTCTACTGCTCTTTGGGAAAAATTGCATAGCACACATGTGCTCCTTTTGCCTTAGTAAGGAATTCCTTTTCTCCCAATAGTACTAATCCACTTCTAACTTCAGCATGAGCAGCCTTCAAAGGTTTGAACAACCACTTCTTCCCATATTTGATCACTATAACGTGATTATTTCATCCATCATGCAGAGCACTCTTATCATACTGCCATGGCCTTCCTAGTAGTAGATGACATGCATCCATTGGAATGACATCACACCACACTTGATTTGTGTATCTCATTCTCTCAAAAGATACTTTACAATGCTAATTCACCAACATTTGGTGACCCTTGTTCAGCCATGAAACTCTGTATGGTTTTGCATGTGCAAAAGTAGGTAATGACAATTTTTCTACCATGTATGTGGAAACCAAATTATCTATGTTGCCACCATCTATAATAACATCACAAAACTTACCATCGGATTTTACCTTCATACAAAAAATGATCTTTCTTTCCCACGGTTCAGGATTCTTTTCATCTACCATGAGGACTCTCCTTATCATCAGTTATTCACCATCACCACGAGCAGTCCCATAATCTGATTTTGCTTCATCACTCTCTTCACCTTCAACCACATTAACTCTATTTTTAGTTTTCTTGCTGGATTTACACTCAGGAGACTTGTGACCCTCCTTGCCACAGTTGTAGCATGTGCCTCTAAACTTTGAAGATCTCTATCCATAAAAAATTCCCTTACCTTTACCAGACTAGTACTTTCCTTTGGCTTGGCATGCTTCAGAATCATCATTCTTTCCCTGATTCGTATTATTACCTTTGGCCTTCCCCTTTCCTTTAGAGGATTGGTTAAATTTTTTTTTAAGCTTTTCTTCAGCCTTAACATCTTTTTTTACAAACTGGGAATGCCCTACAATCGAAAAGCCATCGCCCCCAATATCTCAGTAATTCCATCCTGTATTTTTCTTTTTCCACTCCATCGCCATTACTATTTATCATTACTCAACAACATTGCAAGGGGGGCATCCATAGGAAAATCGTAGACTGTTTTAGCAGTGATGCACAGAAGGCACCCAATTACCATGCCTACTCCTATGAGCATAGTGTCATGTTGTCAGGTGGCTCTACCAAATATTGAGGACCGAAATCTCCACTAAGCATGATGGCTACAAACCTAGTCGAGGTGCTCCTAGAGGCTCCAAGTGGCAAGAAAAACTAACAGTCGAATTATCAATACATTACAGATCAACAACATGCACCCCACAATATAGCGCATCTTCAGTAAATACTGGTAGCTTCTGTAGTTTTCACGAACACCTACACTGTATTGCTTGACCATGTCAAAGAGAAAATGTTGGCAACAATGTTGGAAAATTTTAAACCTACATGGAAGACAAATACTTGAATTAAACACCAATCTAAATAAAACAAGCTAGCAACCCTAAACATCACCAAAATGCCCCTGCATCACCAACCCTAAACATCGATCATAGGATTTCTCACCTACCCAAATAAAAAAAAAAACCTCAATTATTATTTTTTAAATGAATACTTTGTACACACATCTGCAGGGAGGTTGAACCCAAGTCATGGTTGGGATTAGACTGCTCAACCCTATAAATCAATCGTAAGGGTTTATCACACTACCCAAATAAATTTTAGTTTATTACACTACCCATTTAATTTTAGGTCCCGAGGGGACAACGCAACAGTTTTGGCTTTGACTATTCTTTAGAAGGTTCAAGGTCCAAACCATGACATGGACATGTGTGTGATGGTTGTGTGTTTGGCCCCTATTGATAAGTTCAACTCTCGCCCTTATGAGAGATTATGATAAATATGAAAATGTCCTGCCTTAAACATCGGTCATAAATATTTTTCACACTATGATCAAAATTTTAAAAATATATATATAATTAAAATTAAACTAATGGTCTATTTAGCCTAAAGGCTTCTACTTAAAAACATTTAAAATCAAGTGAAATTTTTATAATGCGTAGATTCGAATTGAAATAACTGAATCTTGCACCAAAAAAACTATCAAAAGTAGCCTTAGACATGTTTTCACAATTAAATAATAATAAACTTCAACATGTCCATAAAAGCAATATTTAGAAATAAATTCCACTTCCTAATTATGCAAATTCTAGATTTCAGAATGTTTGGTTTACTAGTGTTCAAGCAATTTTTTTGTGTGGAGTTTGTTATATTTTTTGTGGTGTACTCGAGTCTTGTACTCACCTCTTTTGGAATTGCAGAAGATCTAGGCAAGTTTGGGAATGGGTTCTTTCCTTTTTTTTCTCATTTACAGCTGCAAGAGTTTATTTTGACCCCAAGCTCTTCTTGGGGACTCTTTTACTTTGTCTCCCCCACTTTTTACTTTTTAAAGTGTGGCAGGTTTTCAAAATTAGCCTGCTTTTTCATATTTGGAAGGCATGTAATAAAATTGTTTTTAAAAAGTATACACTTTCTGTCACATTTACTCATGCAGTTTTTATTGACATGTGACTACTATTTCATATTTGGAAGGCCCGTAATAGAATTGTTTTTAAACAGTATACACCTTCTGTCACATTTACTCATGCTAATAAATTAGAAGTTTTTAATGACATGTGGCTACATATATGTACTCAAGCCAACAAATTTGCTATGGAGTTGGATCACCTGCAAGTTCTTTTGGCGCATTGGGCCAATGCTCCGTGTACAGTCAGCGGATCCCCTAAAGCGCTCTTCTCCTTAGCATTTTCGATCCTACTCTCGCAGTCGGCCTCCATCATATGCAAAAAGTGCTCCTGTAAACAGGCACTGGTCCCAACCCTCGCCAGTAAGGAAGTGGTCTAATGTTGACATCACTTGTTTGTCCAGTCAAATTGGTGGGATGATGTTCAACCAGTTTCACCTAGGCCAATTATTGGTTGGAGCGACGTGAGTACAAAAGGCCTTAATTGTGATGTAGAGGGGTGGACTCCCATCCCATAATCACTAATATTTTATGTAGGACAACAGGTCAGGGCACATTACTCATATGATATGCTTTCTTTGGTGTAATAATAATTATTGATCATGATTGATTGGTAACATTACTCCATATGATATGCTTTCTTTGATGTAATAATAATCATTGATCATGATTGATTGGTAAACTTGTGTTTTGTTGACTGCTTTGTTTCTTAACCCTTATCAATAAAAATTAATTTTGATTCTCTACGAAGTGTGTTAACCCACCTTTTTTTTATTGTAAAAACTTTTATGTAAATTTGCTTTTATTGTGAAATTAAAGCATTCGACATTCAAACGTTTTATTTTACAATTAATATCCTTTGTCAAACGAAGTCTGATTTAAAAATAAAAATAAAATAATTTCTGATATAAATAAAGGCTATGTAGACTAGACACATACGACAACACTTTAAAATTCAATTTTATTTACATTTTAATTAATTCAACCTTTAATTCAAATTTTAAATGTGTAATTTTCTTATATTTCTTATGCATTAATTCATTCTTTAATAATTCTTTTTATTCAAGTTCTAATCAATTTAATCTTTAATCCAAATTTTAAATGTACAATTTCCTTATATTTCTTATGCATTAATTCATTTCTTAATAATTATTTTTAATTTCTAAGTTTAACCTTACAATTATCAAATCCTAAATTTTATCTTCAAACTCTTATATCTCTCAAACTTAATAAAGTCAATAAATCAACTACCCAAAAATAATATACAATCAACTATGTCCTTTAAAATTTTAGACTTTATCTTGATTTTTGCCATGTCTCACGTTGATGTAAACTTAGCGCATTTGGTAAACATTATGCTCTTTGCTTTCTTTTAGTATGTGTTACAACAGTCTCACTTATCCACTTTGAATCTCCCCAATTATGTTTCACCTTTTTCGAAATTACTCTACGCTCACAACTCAATATTTCGTCCTGTGGTCACGACTTCTCCTTGCTCCAACTCATAGCTTCTCTATTTCAATGGTCATAGCTTCTTTGCATCCTCTTTGGTTTCTCTATTTCATTTGTCTTCTTGACTTCAATCAAAATTCTTAGGTCTATTGGCTTCCTCGTCCTTCAACATTAGTATTTGCTTTTAGGTTCTCCTAGCTTGTACTTTCTTCAATCAACAACAAATTCTTTCTCTAACATGTATCTTTCTTGATGTCCTTATCTTCTAGAGAAGAACAATTCTTCTCTATATTATTCACAATCAATTTCAATGAACTAATAATGCAAATCTCATACACAACAGAAGCAATATTTTAGAATGATAATCAACAAAGCAGTAAACGAATAAAGTGATTCGCCACTCAGGGAGGGCACGTCCCCACCTTAAAGGCTAAGTGCGAATATCGCAATGAAAGGATAAAACGAAAGATGATAATAGATAATAATTAAATCAAAATCATATGATGTTTATAATGAACTTCTTCACTTGGAAAACATAGTCGACTTGCTATGTTTGGTGCGTAGCATGACTCCCCTCCTCGAAAAGCTTTGTCCTCAAAGCTAGAAATATCTGGAAAATACTCAGGTTCCCATGTAGTGTCTTTTTCTGGTAGGCCCTACCATTTGATGAGAAATTCATGGATGTGACATGACCTCAAGATGCGTGTTCTACTTTGTAGAATGGCTTTCGACTGGAGATATATACACCCTTATGTATCTAGTATTGGTAATTCTGACTGAGATTTCACTTTTTGGACGATCACCTTCATGAGACATTGTCTGGCATGGTCATGGGATCGTTTGGGTGGTAGTCCTTTTGGTTCGTAAAAAACCTCCTCAATTTTGGCCACAACATTTTGTAGATCTTCTGCTTGGATTTCTGGCACCTCTTGTACTACTTTTTCCATGCAATTAATTTGGCCTATGAATCCATAGACACTTTTTCTTGACATCTTTTTCATGCTATGAGAGCTTACTATTTTTGATGGAGGTGTTGGCATTCCTTGGAGGCGAATGGTCTTCCCATTTTCTTTCCATTCAACAAAGCATTGTTTGTAATTAAAACCGACCATGGTTTCCATTTGTTCCATCCATGCAACACCCAAAATAACTTTTGAATTCCCTAATTCCATGACAAAAAGATGACCCTGCCAGGTATAACTTCCCATTTGTAATGAAATTGAAGATGTCTTACCTAGGCATTGACAAGTTTCCCTGCCTGCAGTTCTAACTTGAAATATATCTTGAATGGAAGAATAGATGGAGAAATTTAATGTCCTGGCAAGTTTTGCATCAATAAAGTTGTGAGTACTTCCTGAATTAATTAATAATGTTACCTTTCTTTGCTGAATGAATCCTGCTACCTTGATTGTATGATGAGAGGATAACCCCATAAGAGCATGTACTAAAATATTCATGGTATCTTCTCCATCTACAACCACCTTGTGTTCACTTTGGTCATAATCAGGTGAGTTGTTCTCCTCTATTTCGTCATCTTCTTTGTCAGCATATTCAATTTGAAAGTTTTTTTTTTGTAAGTAGATTAATTTATATACAAAACGGGTTTTTTAAGAGGATCCCAAAACCTTATAACATGAGAGGTCATAGCCTTTACCATTAGAAGGAGCCCCTTGGGCTAATACATTAGGTACCATATGAAAACTTTCCAAAAAAAAACCCATAGTGATGCCCATGAGGGCTACATCAAACCCTCCCAACGGAGGTCAAAACAACTAAAAAAAACATAAAAAAACACATAAGCATCCATTATATAGATCGCTGCCACCAGACGACAAAAAGGATCACGTCCCAGGAACCTCCCTTACACGTCCGGATCCTCCTGATCCTCCTGGGCCTCACGCCCCTTAAAGCGCTTGAGGATCCTCACCATTGCATTGGTAGAGGAGAGGATGTTGGCCGTCATGTCTAACAGGAACTGGGGGGACAACCCCTCTGCCTCACTCTCAGTGTCAGAGTTGATTTGCTGCGGTGGAGTCCCTTTCTCCTTCTTCACCTTCTTGATCCGCAGAGACGATCGGGATGGGGTCGGGGCATCACTCTGCCCTCTCTTGGCTGGCTTGCTATGGGAAACTCTTTGGAGGGATGCAGGATTAGCCACCTCAGGGGGGCTGCTTTGGATAGGGCTGGAAGTCCCATCCTCTTGAACAAACACAGGACTACCCGGGGCTTGGGTAGCAATAGGATGGACCGCCTGGGGCAGAGGACGATTCACAGCGACATGGCGAAAGATGATGCTCATTAACCCCTGGTGGATGGGAGGGTATGACGACTTCTTGCTCTTTTTGATAGTGAGGCCAAGGGAGTAGACAAGATAGTCGAGAATACAGACCTGCTTGGCATCCCTCAGATGGTTCACAAAACTGATGTGGAAACTACGTAGAGGCTTGTCGGGATCATCGCAAGTAACATACTGTAGGATAGGGATGATGGCAAGGTTCCAAGGTTCAGGGAGGGCAGAGCGAAGGAGGGCCGACTTATCCCACCCAAGGTTTCATCCTTTGTCTAGGAATTGCTCCAATTCCTCTTCCCAATTGTGACGATCACGCCGAATGTTACGACCTACCACCGGCAACCCAGTGACCTCACTCAGAAGCTCAATGGAGATTTTAAAATTTAGCCCCCTCACCACAACCTCGCCCTGGTTCCAGGAGTCCACAAAAGCACGGGTGATATCATCTTCGGGCCCTTGGAATTTTTGGAGGAAAGGGAGCATACCCTTGGCCTTCATAAACATCATGGCTTCATCACACAGGGAAAGCTCAGCCGGCTCGACGTAAGGAGAAGCCATGGATTCAGGAAAACACACGCCAGGAGCTAGGACAGGGAAGCCAGACGACTCTGCACCACACTCCAGGGGACACCTTACACCAAAAAAGACAAGGCTCACCCAAAACACCACTAAATTAAATAGATTTTCTTTGGAGATGAGCCTCACATGCATGCAGGGAGGGCCATCATTACCAAAGATAGCGTTAGATCCAGGGTGGTGGCAAGGATTGATGTTGAGGTGGACACGCAATCTCCGAAGGTGCCACGCGTTGTCGGAGGTAGTGGCGCCTTTGGCAGTTGTGTCTAGAGAGGTGGGCCGAAGCGTCCTCTCAAGGTGGCCCGGAGAGGGCCAATGGTGATCTTCGCTTGGGCACGCCGGACCCATCCAAATCTCTGCAGGGGAGATGAAAAAGCACCCACCTATCTTCGAACTCTACCAAGCATGAGGGACAGGACCGGGGATCTGCTGGACCACCTTCCGAGGGCCTTTGGGAAAGGATCATTCTCGTTATGCCTACCATGAACCATCATGATGGATGTGCCAATTGGACCCGGTGGCACAGGTGTCGTGGCTCTCCCTAAGCCCATCCACCTAGGCCCGGTCCTTTCATCACGCTTATGTGGAGACATTAATAATGTCCTGGTTGGCGATCTTCTCAATGTCCACTGGGAAACACTGACGCCACACCACAAGACATGTGGACTTTAAACCTTTGTTTGCTAAGTGGTCAGCTAGACCATTGCCCTCCCTATAGGTATGCTTGATCTGGACCTGGTTCCTCCGAAGTAGGATGCTCCTGGCCTCAGTGATGATATTGTAAACCTTCCACATCGGATCCTTGGAAGTCGTCATGTAGTTGATGATGTTCAAAGAGTCCCCTTCAACAACCAAGGGATGGGGATCCTCCGTCATGAGCTCGAGTCCTCTCAGCAGTCCTCTAGCCTCTACGACATGATTGGTTTGATGCCCTAAGTTTTCATAGAAAGCCATAACAAGCTTTCCATTGTGATCTCGAACTGACCCCCCCACAGCGGCCGCCCTTGGGTTGCCACGAGATGCCCCATCAAAATTTAGCTTCAACCACCCATGAGGAGGCCTGACCCACCTGACGTTCTTCCTGGAGACCCGTGGATCCTCCCGCTCCTTACTCTCCCTGGATAGCTTCAAGGATTTGAACAATCCTTCTTCGAACACATGTTTGGGCCAAGGGTTGGGGATAAGCTTGGCATTCTCAATGGCAAAGGTGATGGCCCTATGAGCGACTGAGGGAGGATCCCTGGGGGGGTGACCGAAGACCCGACCATTGCATTCCAACCATACCTACCACAGAAAGTGGTGGAAGCAAGCATTCCATAGGAAATGGAGCTTAGGGTTTTTAAAAGGATTGACCCATTGGAAGAAAGCCTCCTTGATGGTCTTGGGGGAGACCCATTGGATCTGGAAGGTGGAGAGGATGGCGCCAAGGACCGACCCAGTGTAGCCGTAGTGCAGGAAGAGATGGTCAGAGGACTCACAGGCAGACTCGCACAAGTAGCATCTATTGGCCAAAGCAAACCCCCTCTTGTGAAGATTGTCAATAGTGAGGGCTTTGTTCTGAAAAGCAATCCAAGAAAAGAAATTTACCTTTGGGATCACTCCTTTCCTCTAGACCACGTTGTAAGGAAAGTCTGAATTTAGCCCTTTGCACTGAAAACCATAGGCAGTTTTGATAGAGAAACCCCCATCATCGGTCCCCCTCCATATCAATCTGTTCCGGTCCTCTGCTAGTGGGGATGATGATGTCCTTGAGGATGGAGGATAGGAAGCCGACCTCCATCTCTAGCCCTTCTGCATTGATGACTTTCCACTGCAGGGAGCCATTTCTCCATTCAATGAAATCGGCCACCTTCTGCCCAACATTGTTATCCAGGAAACTTTTAAGTTGAACCAGCCCGGTCTGTTCTGACAGAGGATCCTCTAGGGCCCACCTGTCCTTCCAAAAGTCTATACTTTGACCATCCCCAAGGATCCACTTGATGCCATTTTGGATCAACTATCTGGATTGGCCAATGGCTTTCCAAAAATCTGACCCCCGGTGGGAATTCCACCCTCAAGAAGGGGAGTGTTGTTGAGGTATTTCCTCCTGACAATCCTAACCCATTCAACCGGTTCTTCGACTAGGATCCTCCAAGTGTGTTTGGCAATGAGCGCTAGGTTCATCATGGCCATTCTTCTGAGCCCTAATCCACCTTGCTTTTTGCTTCTGCACACTTTGTCCCAGGCTACCAGAGGAATCCTGGACTTATCTTCATTGCCTGACCAAAGGAAATTCCGTTGAGCCTGCTCGATCTTGAGAAGAACTGAGGCAGGCAATCTAAAAATAGACATGAAGAAGGTCAAAATCCCTTGGAGGCATGCCATGGTAAGGGTTGCCTTGGCAGCTTGGGATAGGAGCTTGCCTTTCCATGATGCCAAATTTTTGTGGATCCTCTCAATCACCATATTCCACATCCCTTCCTTTGCACGCCCATAAAAAAGAGGGAGGCCAAGATAGGTGGTGGGAAGGTAGTCAATAGAGCAGCCCAAGATCCTTGCAATCTGAACTTGATGCCTGGCCGGGGTGTTGATGAAAAAGATCTTGCTTTTGATGTAATTTACTTTTTGGTCGACAACCTTCTCATAGAGTCCAAGGATTCGTTTGATGGATTTAGCTTGAGCTACTGACACAATGGTGGACAGAAGCGTGTCATCCACAAACTGCTGATGGGTGATCGCATCAATCTCTGAGGCAGGGAGGATACCTGTCACCTTCTTTCGATGTTGGCCATCCTTGAGAGCTCTTCCCAATGCTTCTACAAGGATAATGAAAAGGATGGGGGACAGAGGATCCCCTTGGCGTAAACCTCTTGAGCTCTGAAAGAACCCGATGGGAGAGCCATTGACTAGGACCGAGAACCAGGGAGAGGAAATGCAGCCCTGGATGAGATCGACCCATAGGGGGTGGAAGCCAAACTTGAGAAGGATCTTCTGGAGGAAACATCTGTCAACCCTATCGAAGGCTTTGTTCATATCCAGCTTAAGAAACAGGGCAGCCTTCTTAGACATTGAGGTCGAATGCAGGGTTTCATGGATCGAGATGACCCCATCCAGGATGTTCCTCCCTTTTACCGAGCTACCTTGGGATTGATCAATGATGAGGGGAAGTATGGCCTTCAGCCTGTTGGCCATAACCTTGGTCAAAACTTTGTAGATGACATTGCATAGGCTGATGGGCCTATAATCAGAGATGGATTTGCAAGCAGAGACTTTCGGGATGAGGGCCAAGAAAGTGGAATTGAAACTACGAGGGACGACTTTGGTTTCCTAAATTTCTCTAATAGCCTTACATACATCATTCCCCACCACATCCCACATAGTTTGGAAGAACCTTGGAGAGAAACCATCCGGTCCAGGGGCTTTATCGGGTTGCATTGAAAACAAGGCCTCTTTAACTTCATCGCGGGTGAAGGGATCCACCAGTCTGGAGTTCAAGTCCTGAGGAACGATGCAGGGGATATTAGCAAGAAGAGTATCCTGAGCTTGACTGTCACCCTCCGAGGCACTTCCCAAGAGGTTCTGGAAGAAAGACACTGCTTCGGTCCTGATCTCCACAATGTCAGTGGAAGATGATCCGTTGTTGCACACGATCTCCCTGATCTTGTTGGATGCCCTATGTCGCATGGTGGAGGCATGAAAGAACCTTGTATTGGCATCGCCTTCCTTGACCCATAGGTCTCTTGACTTCTGCCTCCAGAAGGTTTCCTCTCTAGCCAAGATATTATGGAATTATGCTAGGAGGTTCCTTTCCTCCTCCCTAGTGGGGCTGCTGTGATCCCCTGCTTCGATTCTCCTTTCTATCTCCTGAAGTTTCTCAGTAATAGCTTTCTTATTGGCAAAAAGGTTGCCAAAGACCTCCCTATTCCAGATTTTTAGGTTTTCTTTGACCATCTTCAGCTTCTGAGCCAACTGAGAAGTGGCAGACCCTCTGACATTTTGATGCCACCAAGAGGACACTTGATTTTTGAAATCCTTGTGTTGGGTCCACATGGCTTCGAAATGGAAAGGAGTTTTGAAGGAGGGAGGCCTACCAGATTCAAGGAGGATGGGATTATGGTCTGATCCGATCCGAGGTAAGGCCAATAGAGTGGCATCACCAAACCATGGGATAGCTTCTTGAGAAATTAGGAACCTATCCAACTTCACCTGGATGAGTCCACTATCAATCCTCCTGTTGCTCCAAGTAAAAGAGGATCCTTTGAGCTGAACATCCATGAGCTCATTGGTATTGACAAACCCTCTGAAATCCTCCATGCTTCTACTGTAAGAGTCGTTGCCTCCTCTCTTTTTAGATGGATGCAAAGGACTGTTGAAGTCCCCTGCTAAGATCCAAGGAAAAGTGTTAAAGGTGGTCCTCATTTGAGTTACTGTTTCCCACATCGCGACCCGCTCAATGGGTGAGTTTGGGGCGTAAATATTTGATAGAATCCAAGACTGCTTACTGGTCTTGGAATGAAACAAAATGTTTAGGATCCTATTCGAGGATGATAGAAGCCTTCCTTCGACCAGGGTAGGGTCCCAAAGACACATAAGCCCCCCCGACGTGCCTTGAGCAGGACTGATAAGGCAATCTCCATTGGCCCAAATGGCCTTGGCAGCCTTTCGAGAATAGAATTCATCGATTTTGGTTTCTTGCATAATGAATATGGAAGGATTGATCCTTTTCCTTAGGTCAGCCACCAACCTCTGCTTGGCTGCCTCATTTAGGCCCCTCACATTCCATGAGAGGACCTTCATCTCAAGGGTTTAGGGTTTTTCCTGCCTCCCTTCACCAGTTGGAAGGGGGGTTTGGTTCCTTGCTTGTCATTGTCGGACTCATCGAAGAAAAGCATCGACTGGGTCCCATTTGCGATATCCTCCATTGTTTCCTTGTTTCTTTTCTCATTGTCAGAGGGTCTCCCTCTTTTCCTTTCACTGCCATAGTCTATTGCCTGTTTCCTGCTCCTGGTGTTCCTGGGGCTGATCCTTCTCGAGAGAGATGGGCCTTCTTTTTTAGATGAAGGAGAAGGGGGTGCCTCTCCCCTATTCGAGCAATTTGGGGATTTTCTATTGCTCACCAGGTACTCATCCATATAAGAATTTGGAAAAACAATTTTGGGAGGGGGTTGTACCTGGGCCGTTGGATCCTCTATGTTAGGACTGGTGAGAACCAAAGATTTTGGGAGCGCCTCCTGCTCCTTTTGGCCTGGTAGGGATCCTTCTCCTTGCTCACTGGTTTGCTTACCTTGTTCTACAGTGGCACTCTGGCCAGCCTCCTGAGGTGCTCGATGAGCAGGATTACGCAAGATGTGTTTCGGGCCTACCGACGGTTCCTTGTTGAGAGGGGGGATACCCTGGTTCCTCTGCATGCCCTTGGTTGGACCTGTCACCTTTTGGTTCTGGGTCCTCAAACCAGGGCACTGATTCGGTAGATGACCTTGGGTGCAGCAGTGAGTACAAAAGGTAGGCTTGTTTTCATACTCGATGGGCTGCCTCCTGACCATATGGGATCCTCTGTACAAATTGATGAAGGAGGGTAGCTCTGTTTCCAAGTTAGCGAAGACACAAAAGCGGGCATGGACCATCCTGGATCAGACTTTGGTGGAAGGATCGATGGCAATGAGCTCACCTATGGAGCGGGCTATCCCTCGAATGACATCCTCATGCCAAAACTGGAAAGGGAGGTTTGGCAACCGAACCCACAGAGGAGCTACGTTTATGTTTTGAGTTTCAGGGTTAAAATCATCCCCCCACTTTCGGAGAAAGAGGCTCCTGCGTCCGAGGAACCAGGGTCCCCCAGCTAAGATGTTGCAGCAGTCCTCCTGAGTATTGAGTCTGATGGCGAAGAAACCTCGAGAGAGAGCAACGATTTCCATGTTTTCGCTGGTTTTCCACTTGGAAAATGCCCATTTTTGGATGGTCTCCATGTCTGGTCTCCCTCCTACAAACTTGCCAATCAGAGTGAAATGCTCAAGCTCCATGTAGCTATCCATTAGGTCTTCAGGGATAACCAGGTCTGTTCCACAAGGAAGCAGTTCCTGGGAGGGTTGCTTTGTTGAGGATCCTGGCCTCAGGACCTGAGCGTAGGACCCTTTTTGGTTTAGGTTTAGCCCACCCTTTTGTCCCTCCTTGTCAGGAGGGTCTTTTCCATGCCTGTCCGACCCATCCGCCTGGGTCCCTGATGCATCAGCCACTACCCCATCAACCGTGCCATGACTGGTCCCTCCTGGACTCTCGCCTGACCGTCCTGCCTCCTTTCTGTCGTATCCTCCCGGTCGCTCTCCATCCGCCGCTCGATCGCTACCTTTCCCGCTCTCCATCCCTCCTTTCTCTATCTTCATGTTCAATTTGAAAGTTTTGTCTTGGTACACATGCTTGATATTTTGGATGGTGAGTGCAACATTTATAGAAAAATATCCTGATAGTTGATCATTTCTGCAAAAATAGTTGTGATATTGAGGTTGACCATATGAATCACATCGTGTGGATGTTTCCAATTGCACCTTTGTCTCTGCCAAATTGGTAATCCTTAAACATTCATCTAACCGGGATGGATTTTGTAGGTCCACTTCGACTTTAATATTTTTTTTCAATCTATTTCTAAAAGCTGCTACCACCACGTATGGTTGTAGGTCTTGTGCATAGTGAAGCATACTGGTGAATTTCGAGATATAGTCCGCTACTGATCCTCTCTACTTAAGTGACAATAACCTTACTGTGTATGAACCTGTGGGACCTTTTTCGAATCTGTAAAGAAAGTATTCCTTGAAATTAGACCAAAATAAGGCCTGATGGATGTTCTCACGTTTATACCATGTAAACCATTGATAGGCTTCAGTGCCTAATTTGGTTGCTGTAAAAGGGACTTTTTCATCCTCCTTGAATTTGTAGAACTCTAATATGCCTTCCATTTTGGCTATCCACCTATGTGGATTCTGATCCTCAAAGGTAGGCATGTCAACGCATGGATAATTGAATCTAGTGGGACCTCTTGGTTAGTAGTGAGAATTATTTCTATCGTGTTCCTCGTTACTCCTCTGTTGTTGGTTGTTATTTTGCTAAGGTCTTTTATAACCCCTTTGTTGCTCTAAAATTTCTTTGTTACCCCACTCATTATTTTGGTGACCATTGTGATTTGGGGACTAACTATTTTGACCTCTGTGGTGTGTATAGTCGTCATAGTGAACGTCAGTACTCCAGTGATTGGGATTAGGAGGATTTGGTTGGGGTTGTTTGTTGACTGTTTGTTTGAAGCTGGTAGTCATAATCTTAAGGTTGTCTATTAATTCTCTTAACAAATCATCATTGATCATGGGATGACTATTTTCTACTTGAGTGAGGTTCTCTTGTGAGGAGTTTGGAGAGGTATTGGATGCCATTGGGTTGATCAATGGATGACTCGGATTATAACTACCAATTTTGAAAGGAGAAGGAAAAAAAATTTGTACCTTGGCTTCGACGAGGTCTTCTTACGTTTGACTTTTCTTTGTTGGGAGTCTCCGAGCTTGATAGTTGACCGTTAGATCCTTTGGTCCACCTTTTGCTCATGCACTTTCCAAAATCTCCTGCTTAGAAGCTTTTGAGCTTCGATTTTTGCAAATTTTTGCTAAATGTGGCAAAAATTTGTATTCTGCTTCAACTGCGACGCGGATTTGAATTTGGGTTCGCCTCCTTGAAAACAACTTTCAACAACTTTGACAATTTATATAACTTTGAGCAATTTTAAGCAACTTTGACAATTTGTTTTGACACTTTTGGCTACTTGGACAATTTTGAGCAAATTTTGACACTTTTGACGACTTTGACAATTTTGAGCAACTTGGACAAATTTTAGAAATTTTATTGACAACTTTTTGGACACTTTGACACGTGAAATGAACTAAGGAACGAGGATGTAAGGGACTGGATAATTACTAGACATGAAATCGAACCCCACTAGACATGAAACCCAACACGTCAGGATGAGCACACGAGGGACTGGATAGCTCAAACAACTAGACCAACAAAAATTGACCACAAGCGACACGAAGACTAGACCAAGAGACACGTGGTCCACCGTTGGACTGGACATGAAGCTGGATAGAATACAGGACCGAGCTGGGTGACCTCGATAGAATACAGGTGTCACTTGACACTAAACCCCAAATAGGACACTAGACATGATAGTGACCCAAACAACTAAACCATACATAAGGATAGGAAGACGACAACTCAACCGTAACGAAAGACGAAGCGAACAATGAAAAACTTATGCGTGAGGGAGGAAATACCCGTGTGATCGTAGTCACAAGCCACAATGGGTGGCTTAGCGAATATAAATCTCTTTAGTGCCTCCACACCATAGGTGTGGGATAATTGCACTGATGAGAAAAAAATAAAATAATCGGCATTGACATCACTTTAAAATAAAAGTGAAATACCTTAGTTTTAGTCACTAATTACTTTTAATTCTCGCCTCTAATTTATCGATAGCGTTAGGAGTGTACGCGGTAGTATTCTAGGCCATTCGACGAAGGTTTGATCAAACTGTAATGTGTTTTGAAGGTGACTCCAGTGATTTTTCTCCTGTTGCCATGAAATGAACAAAGATTTAGTGCTTCGAATTTTACCCCCTAGTGATGACTGCATCAGAATATTGGGTATGGTGACTGTTGGTTTCGGATGTTGAAAAAACCATTCACAATATTTATTTGGTCCGTTCGCTCACCTTGCACCTAAATATGGCACGTCGTTGGTGATTTGGTCGCCAACCTTCGTTTCCACCAGGAGACTTCCTATCGTTTTATCACGGCTGTTTGTAGGAATGGATCGGGAGGTGCAACGCCCAAAAATCTAGGCAATGATAAGTGTGGAAGAGACTACCACAAGGCTAATAATATGGTGATCCTGATACCACTTGGAGAAGAACAATTCTTCTCTATATTATTCACAATCAATTTCAATGAACTAATAATGGAAATCTCATACGCAGCAGAAGCAATATTTTAGAATGATAATAAACAAAGCAGTAAACTAATAAAGTGATTCGCCACTCAGGGAGGGTACGTCCCCGCTTTAAAGTCTAAGTGCAAATATCGCAATGAAATGATAGAACGAAAGATGAAAATAGATAATAATTAAATCAAAATCATATGATGTTTATAATGAACTTCTTCACTTGGAAAACATAGCTGACTTGCTATGTTTGGTGCATAGCATCTTCTCTCATGTCTTATTCATCAAATATCTTCACTAATAGGCATCCACATCCTATCAAGCAAATATCCTCAATAACAGGCATCCTGCAATAACTCTCCTTCAATAAATCTTGTCCTGCTCTTCAAATTTTCCAATATACACCTATCAAAAATATTTCCCACTACTTCACTATGCGTTCTCCTCCATTGTCTCCACTATTCATCCACCTTCAATTTTTCTTTGAATCCAATTTCCATATTCCTCACTAAAATCTAATACTTCTCTTCTCCTACATAACTTTCTCTTCAATTCTGCACTCTTCCAATCCATTTCTTTCTCTTTCAAATTCATATTTCACTCCTCCAAATTATTTTCTCACTCTTGTAATACATCTCTCAATTCTTCTAGTTTATCTCTCACTCTTGCAACAATTTTATCCTCTTCAATATCTCTTAACCTATAAATTATTCACACTCTATATCAAGATGACACTTGAACCAAGGTGGATTTCACCAAGATGGCTCTCATAGAGTATACTCAATATGGTTTTGAAACCACTGTTGGAAAATATGTCTAAATATCTCATAGGTAAATTTCTTTAAGATCAAAATAATCACACACAATAATGCTCATAATATTACACAACAAAAATACTTCTCTATTACATTCATAAAATAGAATTACATTCAAAATATTTGATTACATAGCATGGAGCTTTATCTCCAATATATAACCTTACAAAATGACTCTTCAATACTCTTAACTATTTCTCTCCTCAAACTCATAGGAGATGCAACCTTTCACATGCCTCACATTATGACAAAGTCTCTCATGATTACATAACCTCCTACTTCACATCTTGACACATCTCATATGACTCTTCACTTCCACACTTGACACCTAACACTTATGACTCTTCACTTCCACACTTGCACACGTAACACCTTTCACACTTAATTACAAGACACATAAACACTCTTCACACTTTGACACATACTTTAGATAAATATTAAACTAACTCCCTAAACTAAATATTTACAATAGTACTCAATGGTACTTCATGGTACTCATGGTACCAAATAACGTAATATCTCCAACATTCTACATATGTTTCTACTTGACTCTTCTTTGGGCAAGATCTCTCAATATGCCCCACCTCATGACATCTTCTACATCTAAAATATATATTTTCATAATTTATGGTTTGGATCCACAACTTTACCCCACACTTAAGAATGATTGATTTTGATAAAGGTTTACTGATATCAATCATGACCAATATTTGGGCATAAATAGCCAACACTCTATCTTTTGTAGTTTCTAAAATCTCAAGGAATTCTCTTAGAGTGTTCCTTATTGCATTGAAGGTATTAATTTTTCAAAACTCAATGGGTAACCCATACATCCTAACCTCTACTGGTACTAGGGATATATTTATATTCATAGGTGCAAAGCCTTCAAACCAGTGGGTAAGGAAGAGTCATACTCTTCCCATAAACCAAGGACATCGTTTTAGGATCCTATCTCTTTCCTCCCTAGAATAGAAAATGGATAGGAAGAAACCTTTGAGAAGAAAGGATACACTCACTTCTAGAGTCTTCAATCTTCTATCAATCCATTTTGTCATAGTTGAAGCCCTTGACCAAGACCCATTTAATTTATCAATGATTGTTGTATCTTTGAGCAATGATGATCGTTGCTCTATGAGGTCCTCCCTAACCTCTTCTACTAGGGATGATTCTAAGGATTTAACTATAAATTGATCTATGGGAAGGACATGATAACTCAATATCTAATAAAATTTACTAGTATATTATATAGCAATTATATTATTTGAAAATAAACCTACAATAATTTACATGCAAAACTTCAAATAAAATCAAAGGATAAATAAAACTTAGCTTAAAAAATTCTACACCCAAATGAAATGCCCTACCTCACTGATGCCCTAGCCCTTTATTACTTCTACCATCATTTGAACCTTGGTTTGATAGATATTTGTAATTTTTTTTTCGTGACTTAAAAATTTGTCATTATCCTTATTTCAAATGGATAATTTCATACGGTCGTATCTCCCTCAATATTGCTCGAATTTCTTTATGACCACTCATTATAAAGCTCTTCAAATGTTGCATAAATTGGTTGAAGAAGCATTTGAATCGAAAAAGCCTTGACAAAGATATAGCTCTTGAAAGATGAGATGTTTTTCCTAGAAAAATAAATCTAATGTTGCTCTTGTTCTAGATGGATAGCTTCACATAGATGTATCTTCCTAAATTTTGTTTGGATTCTTTTGCATAACCACTCATTTCAAATCTCTTTAAATTCTACACAAAATGACTCAAGAATTGTCTAAATCAGACAACTTGAATCAGACAACTCTATGCAAAGATATGGATCTTGAAAGATGAGATATTTATTATGAAAAATTGTCCTAATTGCAAGCAAGGGAGCTAATAAATGACAATACATTTGTTTACAAGAGGTTCATGATAAGATATTTACATATCATTATTTTTTCAATGAGTTTACACAAGTTTTTATGAGGGGTCCTAGTCCCCTCATACTTAGTGGGGTTTGAACCTTGGACCTCTCAAAGAGAGGCCAAAGACCTTACCACTGCAGTAAGCTTGTACTTATCAATTCACATATCATTGTTAATATGTATAAACAATATTATTATTATTTTGGATGTCCATTAATTATTTATGGAGGTAATGTTTTAAAAATGACCACTTACAAAGAAAGAAATTTAACCAAATTGATATCAAATGAAATTTAAATTTTGGAAGGCAATTGACCAAAGAAATTTTTTTATTATAATGAAAATAATACCAAAATTTTGATAGAGAAAATTTATCGGTTTAATATAGAAGAAAAATATAATATGTAATCTAATCTACTTAGTAGCTATAATTGTTTTTTTGTTTTTATAAAAATATCTTTAATAAAAGTCACATATATCTTATCATAAAAAGCACAATAATGCTAAAATATATTGAACACAAATAGTTATAACTATTTTTGAATTTTAGATAAAAATCACTCTTTAAAAATTTATTTAATTATAATATAATCCACAAAAAAATCAAAGTTATTTTAAATTATTTATAAAGATCATATTGAAATCATTTTATGGTTATTATAAAAAATATAAATTTATGTGTTTGTGGGTCAATTCGTCGTGTAGAACCTTTAAAATGTACTATAACCAACTTAATATACATACAAACATAATGAAAATAAATTAATATAAAATAAAAATATTATAATCATTCATATATATATATATATATAAGATGGAAAAGAAGGGTTTTTGAAAGGGTCCCCGAATCTTTTAACAAACAAAAAACACAAACAAATAGATCATACCAAACAAGGCCAGCCCACAACCCAACAAAACAAAGAGGAACCAACCTTGAGAAAGGACACTACAAGAAGCACAAAAACAATAAAAAGGGCCCAACAACCCTGAAGCCCAAAAAGAAGCAGAGGACACCTAATCCTCAAAAATTTCAAGAATGACCATAAAGAATCACCATCCAAGAAACTTCCTCAATAGAGGAGGCAACCAAATTGATCGATTTGGTAAGGGAGCCAATAAGATCAAAGGAAACTTTGCACGCCTTCTCAAGAGCTTCTCATAAGGACTACCCATATTCATCTTGAATTTCTTAATGGGCTTAGGCTCTCCAAACATCTCTGAGATAGGGATGACAAAGCTATCCATTTCATTTTTAACTTTTAGATGATGAATAGGAAGAGCTATAAACAAGACACAATAGATAAAATACAACAAAAAATAACAAAGGAAATAGGGACAAAGATAAGTTAGGAGAATTTGAGAACTCATTACCTTCTTTAGACCCAAAATTCTTTCAAATTCCTCCAACAAAAATTGAAGCATGAAGCTCACCTTAATATTTTTTGCCTCGTCTTAAGTTTTTCTTCATGGAAGAAAGAAGTTCGTAATCCGAGGAGGGATCATCAGTTTGGCTTGAGGCCTTGCTCTCTTTGTTGGGAGGGCAATGCTTGTTACCTTCAATTTGAGTCTTTTGGAAGCCTTCTTCCGAAGCCTTCTCCCTTCATCTTGGATACTTGCATCTTGGCTCTAGCCATATTTCGAATAAAGTCTGCCACTTAGACCCTTTAGAATCATTTTTGACCCCAACTTGGTTCGCTACTCTGCTCTTTGTTCTTTCATGGTCAACTGGATGACTCTTGATCTCTAGCTTCAAAGTCTCTTGACTTCCATTCACAATATCTAACTTAGTGGTTCATTTCCTAAGTTCTTTGTTTGAAGGTTTGCCCACTTTTCTTTTAGAGCCCACATCCATAGTCCCTTTCTTTTGATTACTTGTGATAGGTCCAAGGGACCCATTTCCCTTGATACTACAATTTTCCCCTAGAAGGGGATCCTAGAAAGTTTTTGGAGACTGGACTTTTAAGTTGCTTAGAAGGGGAATCTCCCACCAAAAGGTTCGAAGGGTCTATCATAACTACGTCTGACATGCTATTTTGCCTAGGGAGGGAGGCTTCCATCATCAAGGCTTGCAAAGTCAGGTTAACCGAGTCAAAGAAATCAATCTCCCCAATAGAAAAATGTTGGTCCAAGGCTAGACTTTCAAATGGATTACCCACCAAAGGATTGGAAGAGAGAGGAACAGGGGAGGGTATCAGATTACATACCTGAATAATAGGATCTACCAACACTTTCAGTTCCTCTGCTAGTGGGACTCTTTCAGCACAGGGTATCTTTGCAGAAGAATGCTCAAAGTTGTTTGAGACCAAAGATTTTCCTTTCCCAAGGGTCTATGAGCCCAACTTTTTATTTTATGTCCAAAATTGATTTTTAGGCTAACTCATCTTATTGGGTTGGGCTGCCTTAATGGGTTGGGCCACCTTATTAGGGTAGCAGATGGCCTTGTGCCTTATTCTCTTGTAAAAAGAGCAGATAGAGGCTATGTTTTCATATTCTATAGGTTGATTTTGGGTCCTAAAATTTCAAATAAGCTTGACTGATTTTGGAGATTAGTTGTTATGTCCAAATTCATGCACATCCTAACATACACGATTCTATATTTATACCTTGTGGTAGCATCAATCAAAACTAGCTCTCCCAATATTTTAGCAATTCCTCTCAGGATATCCTCATGCCATAATTGGAAAGGGAGGTTAAGAAGTCTAATTGAAAGAGGGGCTTTGTTAATCTTCTACAAATCGAGGTCAAAATCCATTCCTCATTTCCTGAGAAACAAACTCCTCCATCCATAGAACCATGGACCCCCTTCCAAGATGCGCAAAGAATCTTCCTCCTCATTGAGATTTATGAGGAAAAATCCTTTGGGAAGAGCAACCAACTCCATGAAACCCTTAGGAGACCATTTAAGGGAAGCCCATTTCCTACTCGAATTAATATCAGGGCAGGTTCCTACGAATTTCCCACAAATTTACCTACCAAGTTGAAAGCTCCTTCATCCATAGTTAGAAGCATCAATTCCCACGAAACCCTAAGTGACGTATCTTCCAAAAGAAGGTCGAAAAAACCACAGAGAACTTCACTTCGGTTTCCGAGCTTTAGAAGAAAGCGTATTACAATATTATTTTCTATCTAATTGTTTTGCATAGACTCATAGCATAATAAATCCATATGATATAAGAACATTCAGATTAAAAAAAAATTCCAAATAAAACAAACCAAAAAAATCTTCTTAAAATAAATTTAAAAATGATAAAAAAAAGTTTTCAAAACTTCAATTTTTTTTAACAAATAAAAAAAAAATTTATAACTGATGAACAATATTAACACCATAATATTATAATATTCCAATTAATAAATTAATATAATTTAATTTTTAAAAAATAAAAATAAAAAATAAAACTATCTTCTCTAAACTTAAATTTAAAGTAATCCATTTGTTTCCTCTGTATAAATATGAAAAGTACGTCTTAAACACGTTTTTGACCGAATAATAAATTATAGTTAATTATTACTTTATTTGCAAACCACATTGTTCCCGTCTTAAACACGTTTTTGACCGAATAATAAATTATAATTAATTATTACTTAATTTGCAAACCACATTGTTCCCTCTCATATTTCCTACAGTCAAGAATATATATATATATATTTTTTAATTTATTATTATTAATTATTTCTAATTATAAACCCCTCTACCCATGATAAACAATGTAAATCATAAGTCCTTAAAGACGAACACATACTTTAGAAGAGAGGCACTTTCCATTTAACACAATTTTGTTCTTTTGGTTATATAGGAGAGTTGGTAATAGCTACTATTTTTAGTAACTGACATCGCAGCGTTTAAATCACATGTACTGCAACCACAAAACTTATTCGTACACACTCACGATTCAGAACAGACTATTACGATTCAGAACAGACTATTACCTTTGCAAACTGCACCACCAAAGTTTGAACCCAAGTCTCTTTTCAACAAGTGCCCATCCAGACTATGACCTTCAAACCATGTAATTTAGGTCTAAGTTTTCTTTTAAAAAACCCAAATTCAAATCCCTGTAGGATATGATGAACCTTCAAAGTTTTCTTATAAAAAATCATGTTGTTTGACTGTATGATGTTAATACCGCGGCAATGCAAGACAAGACGGGACTTCAATATTTCTAATTTGTTTAGCTGAATGTTCAACGGTGGGCTTTTTAAAGCAACTTGTGAAAATCAAGTCCGTGTCTTAGCGGAGATTAGTGGAGGGAAACCCAATTTGTATGAGAAAAAGGAAAATATTGGATCTTAATATAATATTGTGATTGATTGTTATAAAATAATCCATCTAATTTTATTTTTTTATTAAAATTTTAATTTTTTATAATAAAAAAATAATAATTAAGGTTTGTGAAAATTTTATAATACCATTTTAATAACAAAATAGTAAATTTTTTATAATACTATATTAGTAACAAAATATAGAATAATAAGTTTATCTTTTCTCATGTTCTATTTCAATATTAATATTACATTATCTAAAATAAAGATAATAAATAGTAATAATAATATAATTTAAATTAAAAATTTTATAATATATTAATATTAATTTGTTTTTTAAATAAAATTTTAATAATTTCAAAATTACTACTAATAATTCCCATTCAACTATACAATCTCAACTTTATAATTTTAAAAATTATCAGATATATCATATTTCTTATTTAAATATATACAAAATATAAAATACTTTTTAATTTTTTTGAACTTTTCTTAAACAAACTTAAAATAAAAATTGGAAAACAAATTCAAAATTTTAATTTTGAAATCTTACATTTAAAACATAACAATCTTTAACTATATAAAAATAGTAAATTTAAAATTAATTAACTATAAATATTTTAATGTTAAATATTCTCGCCTCTACATAACCATATAATTTAAAAAAACATTTAAAATTATTTGTTGAAGTCCACTCATTTATATTTTTACCTATATAATGCGTAGATTCAAACTGAAATACTGAATCTTGCACACAAAAAACAATCACCTATCACCTATATAATGCGTAGATTCAAGCTGAAATATCTGAATCTTGCACACAAAAAACAATCAAAAGTAGCCTTAAACGACATGTCCATAAAAGTAATGTTTAGAAATAAATTTCACTTTCTAGCTATGTAAATCGTAATTGCGAAATTAAAGCATACGGCATTCAAATGTTTTATTTTATGACTAATATCCTTTGTCAAACATGTATTTTCCCTAAAATTGAAGTCTGATTTAAAAAATAAAATAAATAATTTCTGACGTAACTAGCCATATAAAGGCACATACGGCAGAACTTCAAAATCCAAGCTTTTGCCTCGTCAACAGTCAATACCACGGCAATGTTGCATTGAATGCTATGGATCTGGATTTTATTTATTTATTTTTCATTCTTGGTCTCAGATGATTTGCCCGTCTCATTAAATAGTGTTAACCAAAAGGGGCGATTTGTCCACTATATTGACTAAAATTTTCTCAAATTGTATAATGAATATGCAAAATGAAAAATGAAGAGTTGGACTATTCAAATATAGGACCCATAGAATAAAGTGAAAGATATATATATAAAAAAAAATATAACGATGTTTATTTTTATTAATTAAATATATTTTTAAAAGTTATATATTTATATATATTTATTTTTTATTTGGTTAGTGGAAGAAATTTTTACGATCAATTATGACTTCTTGTAAAGTCGAGAGATATGTTTATCAATAGGGAATTTAACACATAATCATCACACACCCACTGTAGAGGGGGAAAACTGCCCTACCGTGTACACTTTCGTGGGGTGAACCACGGGGGTATGTTGTACTCTACACTCGGTGCTAGGGGGGAAGGTTCACCAAGAACGGTTTAAGGACTCGCTCCAAGTCCTCAAGATATTCATGAATGTTTGATGTGTTTAATTTTAAGAAAAACACCTAAGTTTGGCCTTTTTAGATATAAACTAGGAAAGATAAATGACAATGCAGAAAAAAAATATAATAACTGAAAGCAGAATGCAAGCATACAAGAGCTAACCTAATATGATTCTTTATTTTGAATGCTCACTAACCTAGGGTTTATTTCAAAAAACTTTTAAAGCAGAAACATGCAAAATAAATGCATAAAAAATATCCCTAGATGCAAACTAAATGTTTTTCACTTTCAGATGCCTAAGAATCAATAATTAGATCAGATCTTCAATCAATAAAATGGTTAGAGCACTTATCTAGACTGGTGATTGATTTAGTTTTTTCTGCCTCTTGTCCAATGATATTAAAATACATGTTTTTGCAAAATAACTCATAAACACTTGAAAATGGGATTAACATTAGGGGACCTACTTAGGCCGTTGTGTAACAGTCCTCAGAGGCACATCAGTCAAGCCCCCTAGTTCCCTTAGATGACCTTTTAACACAAAATCGAAAATTGACCTTTGGAGAATTAATCATAAAACATAAATGTAGTAACATAAAATAAAAAACAAAATGCAATAGTATGACTTAAATGCAAAATGGAATGCAACAGTGAAAAAAAAATCTTGAAATTACCCCTAGTGTGCTCTCAGGAAAAGTCGCGCCTCGCCTGGAGCGGACGCGATAATGCAGCAGCAAAGTCGTGCCTTGCTTGGACAGGGTGTGATATCGCTTTTGCGGACTGGTTTACCCTAATTTGGGCAAGCGAAGTCGCACCTTGCTAATGTTGGGCATGATATCGCTACAGATTAATGAAAAATAAAAAGTGAATGCAGGAAGCGAAATAAATACCATAAACTAAGTAATCAAACCCTGATGGACAACGTAGAAGTAGACAAAGAAGATCGAAGTATCCAAGCGAGCACTCTTTTCTCTTCGAACCACACCACGAATCCACCAAGTCACACAACAATCCAATCCATGCAATAGAAGACCAAATTCAAAATTTGCACTTCGAGGTTAGCTTGCAGTAGAAAAAGCAAAGGAAGAAGAGCGAGCTATCATAAAAATTGTGAGCTTAATCAATAATCAAAACTTCACATTAAAATCACATATATCATTTAAGCAAGAACATCCTTCCTTATATAGACAAAATCGAAGGGAAAAAATGAGTAAAATAAACCCAAAGCCGATGCCAAAACATGTTGGGAGGGTTTAGACGGGTCAAAAACAATAAAATACAAATTAAATTAAAAATAGCAAAGTCGCACCCCGTGATGACGGTGCGCGATATCACTTCGGCGAAATTGCGCCAGGTCATGACGGATCGCGATATCACCAAAGACACTAAAACAGGCAAGGCTAAGGGAGGAGAGGCCTATCATTGCCTTAGGCAAGGGTTAGGGACCTCTTAGGGGTTGCAAGGAAGATTACCCACTGAAAGTGGGTCAATTTTTTGTGTCTATATTTTTCCCCCTCTTTGATGTATTTATGGCTTAGTAAATGCGTCAAAGAAAGGATGTAGGCACAAACACTAGGAAACAACAACAAGCAGAAATGAGGTGGCTAGGTTAGAAGAAAGGAGCGATGCAAAAATGGTGTCATTCCGAACACTTATAATTTTGCATGGAAATCAAGGCATTAGGGGCATTAATATCTCTATAGGCCGAGGTGCTCCCTCGATTTTTTATGAAAAACAATATTTCATAAAAAAATTAAAAGAACTGATGCATAAGAAGAGAGAGAAAGGTGACAACCGAGTGAAGCAAAGGGGTAAAAACAAAATAGAAAGAAATAGGGTTAAAAAGGGGTAAAAGGGGGTAAAACCCTAATTCATTTTTATCGCGAAGAGGAGATAAAATAGAGCTCTACGAGAGAAAAGATGATGGCACTTCTAGTTCACTAAGCGACCGTCACGAGGGCCGAGGCTGGGGTGCGAGAGTGGGTAAGGATCGCCTTTAACTTTCCTTATGCATAAATTTATCTTATTTTTTGCAATTTAATTAGGGTTTTAGAGGGATTTTTGGGAAATTCACCATGAAAGCCGATGGATTTTACTCCCCGACCCAGGTGCGACTTTGCAACCCGACCGCGCTTTTACCTCAGGCAGAGCGCGGTGGGCGCAATTTCATGAAGTCGCATAGAGGATACCATATCGATAATAGGGACCAAAGAGGGAGGGGCGAGAGATGCCCCCACACAAATAGAGGGGCCACAAGTTAGAGAACCTGGGGAGCCATCCACATCAACAGTGGGAGGCCAAAGCTAGGGGATAAAGTAGCTACAGGTACAACTAGCTTCTCTTCAGACACAGATGGTCTAACTACAGGCTGAGAGGGACACATCATAGGTAGAGGCTACCCAGCTTCAAGGAGAGGTGGCCCGGTTGAATGGAGAGCTCTAGCGAGTCAGGGTTGAGGGTATGGTTGTCATTGGGAGTAGCCAGGTAGGGGAGGTAGTGCAGCTCCTTCAGGCGGAGCTGCATCGAACATATGATAGGTTAGAGGTATCTATTCAGAGGGCCACGTTTTGCAAGGTAGCTTATTACGCAGTTGTCCCTCCAGAGTGAAGTATGGAGCCTCCTCCATCCCTTCAATCAGTGAGCAGATCACGATTTTGATCACGGGTGTTGATGACATCTCAGTAGTCGGTGGTACATAATCATCAATGATAGCTAAAGTGCAAAATCTAAATTTGTGGACCTAAAAAATTTGATGTAACACTCAAACCAATGACAATCTTGATGACATGGCCACACCATTTGGATCTCTCTGGGCATAATTTTTAAAACAATGTGTACCAATCGAATGGCTCAAGATCTGACACATGTATGATCTAGTGATATTTTACACAAATCAAACAGATGATGACGATTCATGATCGACCAATCATTATGGAGGATTGAGGTGGCAAGTTGAGAATAGCAACAATGCAATGAAAGTTGGTATGACATTAATAAATCTTCATGCACAAACCAATTTAAATACATGGCCATAGTGACAAGAAACTCACATGCTTACAAAGTTCTCAAACTATTTTAATGAGTCGAGAAAACCAACGATAGAGATTTGAGTGATGGCCTCCTCCAACAGGGTAGCCCTCAAAACGAGAGTTGAAGCATTAGATGAGAAGGTGCCATTCAATAATTTGAATAACAAAAATATTGGAGAACAAGTATGGGGTGAGGACGAACTTGTTGAGTTTTGCTTCTAGTCTAACACAAAGGAGTGGCGATGCCCGCACTACCTATCAACCAAGCATATGAAGATAAACACAAGAGAGCTCCTTGTTGCAACAAAAAGAGAACCAACCTATCAAAGCTCTTGTGTCCAAGAGTGCATTTCTCCCCCAAATTATTGTCATGACTAGCCATCTCATATGATCCAAGAACTAGGACCATCGTTAATGGGTGAAACAAGCCCATTTATAGGATTACACCAAAAAAGGTCGAACAAGTGTTCGGGCTAGAAATGGCCAAACAATGCTACGATGCAAAGGTGATTTCAAGGTAGGCACGACACATGATCAAGACCACCTTCTATGAGAAGCTGATTGATTACGATAAACCAGTGTCAATAGATTTGTTAATTCATAATAATTAGTTCCACAAATGGGCGAGAGACTACGCCGACATAATTCATATAGTGTTGGGAGCTGAGGACCTTAACTAGGTGAGCTTCAAAGTGATGTATTTGATAGTACAATGCAAAAAAACTTGGAATATGCCCATGTATAGGTGGCAAGACATAATATATGACACAATAGATAAATAATTCAAGGAATTACAAGATGCCATAAAGAAAAATGTGGATCTTATGCCCTATTTCTCACACTACTCATTCCTTGTGCACCTATTCATCGGATAATTCAAATATGATGTTATCCAACAATTCAAAGGAGTGTTGGGGGAAAGTATCCAGGATAGGTTGCCTTGCATCTATGATGGCAATTCCTCTTATTTAGAATTATGTGGAATATTCTTAGCATCAATGTACCATGTACTCACGGAGAAATAACCACCCAGAATGAGCCCAGGTATAGTCAAGTATCTCCAAGATATGGAGGTTGGAGATTACTTCCTTGACAAACATTTTAGTTTTATTAGAATATACAGAGGTAAATTTCCATCGAAAGCCTTGCTCACTTATTGCCCTAAACCACTGGCTGCATTAGAGATAGTAAGGTAGTCCGTAGAAGAAGCCAGACTAAGATAAAGGAAGAAGAAGACCAAATTTCTTTGGATCACAGCTCCATGCAAAATAGGGGAGTATGTGTACCAAGGATATCTAGCAACGATAAAAGCTTTACCCGTAGTAGACTTCTTTTGTTTCACAAAAATAACTTGGAGACCATATGATACCAACGATCGTTTACAAAAGTATCATTATGGAGTCTAATCCAATGGAACACAAAGAAGATGAGTTTGAGAAAAATATTCTATGGGCGCAAAACAATGGAATTAATCTAGAACAAATATGGAACAAAAAAAACTAGTAAAAGCACATACTCACACATAAATGGTTGGGGACTACTTCGTGGACTTGAGGATGGTAAGAAAAGATACATTAGATAAAAAGGCACCTCAAGTAACTACCATCCCACAAGAATATTTCACCGATCCTATTGTGGAGGTTATGAGTTTGAATTCTAAGCAAATCAAAATCATAGCTGAGGTAGAGGATCAAGCAATGAAAGAAAAATATGGTTCTTCTTCTGCCTCTTAGTCCCCTAATATGAGTAGATGAAAAGAGATTGTTCCTATTTTTGCTACCCCAAGGATTTTCACAGTCAAGATTTTGGTATTGACTCTAATGACCTTGCATCATCTACAAAAAATAACTGCAGGTTCACCACGAGTAGTACCAATAAAATTCATGGCAAAAAATAAAGAAATTAGGATCTTTGCCATGGCGTGGGAGAGGATAAAGAAAGTTGAAGTATTTAATGATATCTTTAGAAATTATCAGGTAGTGATGCTTGATACTATAGGATCTCCTCCTCACAAAAGATCAAGGATTAGATCGAGCACCAATGAGCCTATGAGCATCACCTTGATCAAGAAAGAAGATTATACAATTCACTGATGAAGAAGAACAAATTGAAGCTATCATGGAAGACAAGGTGACATAGGCTTGAAGTAGAAGTGGAATTCATAATTCACCTCCATCAAGTTCAGAACCTATTTCCAGGGCCACCATTATCATTCCCACTAATGGAATACAGTCACTCCAAACAGATCCTAGAATGGGTGATGCATCGATAGGAGGAGACTTAGTCTCGTTATTAATACATGGAGTGCAAGTCCATGCATATACTGCACTAGTCATTGAGAAGTAAGTCATAACTTGAAAGTCTAAAGCCAAATTACTGCAATCAAAAAATGAGAAGCTGAAGGTTGAAATTAGCGAGAGTCAAGAGCAAAGGCATTTTGAAAATAGTTCATTACGAGTTTCAAAACTTGTAGCCATTCAAAGAAAAGGATCAAAATCATTGAGAAATAAGCATGAATGATTGAGACCTATTGCAGGAATTTTGGGTCAATAATAGAGATAAATAAAGAAATAAAATCTCTATTAGAAATTGTAGATAAAAAGGTAGCAGCTATATCCCTAGTGTATGAAAAATGCAAGGCCAAATACGAATAAATTAGATCCATGCAAGTAACCACCATTGATGGTAAGACTCATAGCTACCAAGGAGAGTATGAAAAAGTTGTAAGTTTTAAGGCGAAAAGACCCAGATGGAATAACTTGGTCAGAGAACTAGAAAAAGAAAAAAAAGATACTTTTATCCAGTTGAAGCACCTCAATGTCAACCTCCACAAATTACTCAGCACAAAATATTTCTATCAAATAATCATCCGAGATATCAAAGAATTCTCTTACAAAGAGGTTGACAAAGATAAGCTATTCGACCAACTCATCTCTTTGAAAACTTTCTCCCTCAACATTGTCAAGTTCTTTCTGTTGGAAATATTGAGCATATTAAGTTGTCATTGATTTCAAAGGGTTTATGTCAAAGAGAGCATAAAATTCAAGGCAGAAATATTCTTCTAAGGTTGGACAGTTATGCAAGACAAGGAATATCTCAAAGCAGAGAAAATTGGTAAAAATAAAAGGTTTATAATATTTATTTTAAATATTATAAAGAAGGACAAATAGGTTTAAGAATGGGACAGAGTTCTAAAAGTGGACAAAGGTTTAAAAGAAAGCAAGGTTTAAATGTTAATGAGAAGACAAAGGTTTAAAAGGGAAGGCAAAAGGATAATATTATAATATTCTTTAATATTATAATAAAGGTTTCAAAAGGTTTATGTTATAATATTTATTTTAAATATTATAACCCAACCCAAAGGCGCCAAACATTTCATTTCAAATAAAAGGGTTAAATTTGTGCCGACATTCGAAGACCACATGAAGCATATATATATATATATATTTATATATATATATATATATATATATATATATATTTTTATATATATATATACACCTTGTTTTATTTCCATATTGGCAATATTATGTAATTCAAGCTTTATTTTGATATATTTCGTGGTGATTATTACGAACGACAGTGAAATTTTTATTAGAAAATTTTAAAAAGGGTGTGTGAAGTAATTGAAGATCAAAATTTTGCGTGCGCCTGGGTTGTTCCACCTACTAGGGTAGCCCAGTTGGCTATGTGGCTTGTGTGAGCACTGACGGGAGAAAGGTCGTAGGGTTGAAACCCCTGGATGTCGTGTTGTGTGTTGAGTTTTTTGGATTGCACGCTGAGGACAGAGATATATTATGTAGGTGCTCCTTTTGGTTCCAACCGCCACAATAGAGCAGTTGGTCAGGGCACTTGTGATAGCGCTGTGTTGGAGAGGTCCATGAATTGAAACTCATCGGGTGTGTTTTGCTTGGCTTTTGATGGCAGTTGATAATTTTTGGGAAACACACCAAGGTTGCTTAGTGTTGACGGTAGTTAATAAGATTTGAAGTGTACCAATACCTTAAGCAAGGTAAGGAAAACAAATTTTTGATTATATTCTAAAGTTAGGAGTTATAAGGTGTACTTAATGATTATTATATTATGTGTATTGTGAGTTGAAAAATAAGGTGTATTATTGAATGATTGTAAATTAGGAGTTATAAGGTGTACTTAATGGTTATTATATTTTGTGTATTGTGAGTTGAAATTTTAGGGTTTTAAAAGCTTCTTTTTGAAAGATTAAAGAGGAGAAATAAGGTATTATTTTCTAGATTTATTGTGGATATTTTGGAAAGATTTGAGTGGATGATTTTTCTATCTATGTTAGAATTTGAAAATCACTAACCAAAATTTTGAAGGATAAAAAAAAATTACTTTGAGATAGGTTTTGAAGGTACATCATCATCAAGGTAGTTTTAGAGGTATGGTGTTTTTGATTCCTTTCTAAAGGGTGATGTTTGTTTGAAGAAAATATTTTGATGTCATAGAGTTGGAGATATAAGGATTAAGTTTATGTGCATTGTTGGAAATATATGTGCTAGGGTTTGAGAACAAATTATGCATTATTGTTGAAACATATGTGCTAGGGTATGAGAACAAAGTTGTGCATTATTGTTAAAAGAAATTGAAAATATAAGAGCAAGGGTTTGAGAGTAAGTTTGTGCATTAACTTTGATTGATATTGGGAATAAATTTGCAAGGGTTATAGAGCAGTTTTGTGAAGTAATTTGTGCATTGGTTTTGATTGATATTGGGAATAAATTTGCAAGGGTTATAGAGCAATTTTGTGAAGTAATTTGTGCATTGGTTTTGAGTGACATTGGGAATGAAAGTGCAAGAGTTATAGATTAGTTTTGTGAAGCAAATTTGTGCATTGGATTTGATTGATTTTGGGAAGTGCATAAGAAGGTCAATTATCAAGTGCTATACTAGAAATATCTTTTGAAAGCAATAAAAGTGGGACATGTGAAAGCAACAGACTTAATGAATGTGAAAGAACATATTGGGTAATTATATTGCATATAATTCTCTATATGTTCATGAAGAAAAATAATTTTGGGTAGAATATATCTGAATTACTTTAGTCAAAGAAAGCACTTTTGGGAAAGATATATGCAATGGTTTCTATGTAAGAATTGGGAATGTTTGAGAAGGTTTTGTGAGCTAGATTGAGTAGGTTGTGTGAGCAGGTTTAAGGTAGATTTGAGCAGGTTCTGTTGAGCATATTTGAGCTATGATTGTGAGTAGATTTGAGCTAGCCTTGTGATAAGGATTGGAGCAGATTTAAGTAGTTCTGTGAGCAGATTTGAGCAAGCCTTGTGAGTAGACTTGAAGCATATTTGAGCAAGCCTTGTGAGTAGGCTTGGAGTAGAATTGAGCAAGCCTTATGAGTAAGCTTGGAGCAGATTTGAGCAAGCCTTGTGAGTAGGCCAAATTTGAGCAAGCCTTGTGAGAAGGATTTGAGCAAGTTTTGGTAAGCATATTTGAGCAAGCCCTGTATGTAGGCTTGAAGTAGAATTGAGCAGAGTTGAGAGCAAGTTTTAGAGTAGATTTGAGCAAATATTGTATGTAGGCTTAAAGCAAATTTGATCAAGTTTATGTGAGGGGATTTGTGTCTTCTGTGGATAGAGGTCCATGAACTAGAGCAAAGGGGATTGGTGTCTCATGTGGATAGAGGTCCACGAACAGAGCAAAGGGGATTGGTGTCTCCTATGGATAGAGGTCCACAAACCAGATCAAAGGGGATTGGTGTCTCTTATGGATATAGGTCCACAAAACAGAGAGGGGATTGGTATCTCTTATGGATAAAGGTGTCCACGAACCAGAGCAAAGGGGATTGGTGTCTCCTATGGATAGAGGTCCATGAACTTGAACATAGGGGATTAGTGTCTCCTTTGGGTTGGTTCCCATAAACATTGTAATAGGGAATTGGTTCCCATGAGACTTGTTGAGAAAACTTATAAGAAATATTTTCTTCATGGACGTAGCCCACATTGGGTGAACCATGTTAAATCTGTGTCTCTTATGTGTGTGATGATCTGTGCATTGTTTCATTATTGTAATTGATAATATTGGATAATACTGCTTTGGAAAGAAAAGTAAAAAGTTTTATCTTATACTCTTCACCCCCCTCTTAATATAAGCTTATGTTCTTCACTTTTAGAGAAGATAGCCATTCATAAGGGAAGATAAAAGCAAAGGAACCAGGGCATTAGATAGGATTTGCACAATAAAATCAATGAAGAAATCTGGATCCTTATAAAGGATTCCATTGGTGCAAGTCAAGATGAGCAAGAAGCAATTAAAAAGAGTCAAGAGACGTTTGATTCAACAAGCAACATGGGGCCCACGATGATAGAAAAAGGAAAAGAGAAGGTAAATGACAACTAAGTAGGGCTTCGATCAATTTTTCTAAAACATATTTTTGAGATAGTTAGATAAACAGACTGTACAACACCCAGTTGATGACAAGGTAGGAGATGGTACTAGGTGGATGGTTCAGGCAGTTACAGAGCTGCTACAACTATAAGAAGGATGTCTACAGCCAAAATAAGAATCGAGCTTTAACATAGCATTTTTTTCTAAGAGGTATACTTGAGTACCCATTCTTTGTTGTTGTATCTTCTTTGTTTTCTTTCTCCTTCTCATCTCCTCATTCCTCCCATTGTTGTGCAGGTTTTTGATAGGAACGTGTCTAAGAAGATGAGAATATTTCTAGATTATAGGGGTAGAGGTCTAGAGACTCAACTGTTGCAATATTTTA
Source organism: Wollemia nobilis (assembly GCA_028583015.1). Lineage (NCBI taxonomy): Eukaryota > Viridiplantae > Streptophyta > Pinopsida > Araucariales > Araucariaceae > Wollemia > Wollemia nobilis. Next base: position 91,324 of record JAQPPZ010002894.1, on the reverse strand, counting down.
ATGAAAGAGTGAAAGGTACTTTTTACGATACTTGAATGAGGATCTTTATTGTATTAATCTTTCTAGGAGTTAAATGGCGATTCCAAGCCAACTCTTCATGTAATCTCATTCAAATATTAATACAATTATGGGCTTATTTCCTATTATCTTTTTTTGTTTAGCTTTGTGTGTGTCTTTGTTATGGGTTACATTATTTGAACACATAATAAATGCTTCTCTCATTGGTCAACTGTTATGTTTATTACGATATTCAAATGAATGTAATTGCACCGATTATTTCATCTCTCTTTCTTTCTATTTTCATTGAAGTGTTATTAAATCTTGCTACAATAGCCCAAAGGATTAAAGCACCGGTCTTACATAAGGTATAATAGAACTGTTATTGTTTTAGCTCAGTAAAAATTTATAATCGTTAATTCACCACCATAAATCTTGAAGAGCATGAACTTAAAGAATTTAAGCTTACCTCAAGGGTATATTTACCATACTTGGTATGTCTAGAAAATATTAAAGAACTCTATTCTCAAGTTAAAGAGGTAGGTCGACCAAAGCCTGTAATAGCTCGTTGGCAGTAGGTTTTCCTGTAGCGTGACAACTTATCCTACAGATGCAAGAAAAATTCCCAATAGGTTGCAATATGAAATATATGATAATGACAATCTGATAATGTGCCCTGGCATATTGTCATGCATAAAATGATAGTGATTATGGGATAGAAATCCACTCCTTTACATCGTGATTAAGGCCTTCAGTACTCACGTTGCTCCAACCAACAACTAGCCTAGGTGAAATTGGTTGAACATCATCCCACCCCCAACCTGGCAGGACAAACAAGCAATGTCAACATTAGGCTACTTCTTGATTAGTGAGGGTTGGGACCAATACCTGTCTACGAGAGCACTTCTTGCATATGATAGAGGCCGATGGTGAGAGCGGGATTGAAAATGCTCTTGAGAAGAGCGCTCTGGGGGGATATGGTTGACTGTACATGGAACATTGGCCTAATGTGCCAGAAGAACTTGCAGATGATCCAACTCCATAACAACTTTGTTGGCTTGAGTACATATCTGTAGCCACATGTCATTGAAAACTTTGAATTTATCAACATGAGTAAATATGACGAAGGTATATACTATTTAAAAATAATTATGTTACGGGTCTTCCAAATATTAAAGAGTAGGCTAATCTTGAAAACCTCCCACACTTCAAAATGCGGGAGAGACAAAGTAAAAGAGTCCCCAAGAAGAGCTTGGAGCCAAGAAACTCTTGTAGCTGTAAATGGAGAAAGAAAGGAAAGAACCCATTTCCAAGCTTACCTAGATCTTCTGTAATTCCAAAAGAGGTGAGTACAAGATGGGTACACCACAAAAAGGACATTTAGGATCAAGAATTATAAGGTGCTTCAAACGTTCCCCTAAGGGAAGGCCTTGACATAGCAAGCTCCATGCAAAAAAAGATTGCTTGGGCTCAACATAAGTAGCCCAAACATTATGAAATCTAGAATTCCATCTAGTCCTTGTAGAAAATAAGTCCCAACGCTGATTGAGCTTAGGCACCAGAGGAAGATGAGGAGATAACCATTTATATCCCAAATGAGCCTTGGAATTTAAACAAAGGAGTGTCAACATGCTATCTCTAGTCTAACCACCAAGGGCGCTGCGAGCACACACCAATCTTGTGCAACATAGAAAAAGGGATGAGAGCAATAACAACATCATACATATCTTTGTCTACACCATTCAACCTGAAGGTGCATTTGAACTCATTCCATGGGATCCAATCCCTAGTTTGGCGAGAAAAGAAATTAGCTATTGTAACAATACCCTTTTTGAAAAATCGTTGAGCATGAATCCATTGCACCCGAGCTAAGGGAGAACCTTGATGAAGAAACACGAGGGACCACCAAATATTCATAGAATTGATGGATAAGCCTTTACGGAAGCCATCTCCTCTCCAAAATATCCAAGGAGTGAGCTACTGCTAGGATTTCCATATACTTTTAATAACAAAGGAGCTAGAAATATTAACAAAAATTGGAGCAACAATGAGAGAGGGAAAATCCAACCCTCTCCATGCTCTACGATTTAAGGGAAGACTAGAGGAAATGAAATGTCGAACCAAAACTTTTCATGCCTCAGATTCCATCAAAACCCTGACCACCCACTTAGCACACAGAGCAATACCTTACCGTCTACAGTCCAACAGACCCATTCCACCAGATTCTCTAGGAAGACAACAAATATTCCAAGCAACTCTATGAAATCCCTTTGTTTTAGAAGAATTATTCCAAAGAAAATCTCGAAGGAGTTTCTCAAGCTTCTTATAGCAAGCCTGTGAAGGAACCCAACAAGAGGAATAGTATACATGAATGGCAGCTAAAACTTTAGAGCAAATCTAAAATTTACTTGTCAATGATAGCTTCTTAGTAAACCAGAAATCAAGTTTTTTTTCAACTCTTTGAAGCACATAATTCCAAAGATGAGCACGGGAGCCTTGAAAGGCAAAAGGAATACCAAGAAACTTAAAAACTTCTCCAGGAGGTATCCAATTTCAATGATACCCTTGAAGCCAAGGCGGCATAGGCAAGGGAGACTATCTGAAGTAGGAAGTCTTCCTCCATTGTATGATAGAACCAGAGGCTGTGCAAAAGGTGTTCAGACAAAATAGAGCATTAGAAATAGATTGCTCCTCTTCCCTTATAGTAAGAAAGGAGTCATCAACAAAGTGACCATTAATAAGTTGTCCATGATCATTCGGAAGAGCAATTCCTTTAATAAGACCTATAAAAGCTTGAGTAGCTAAAATATAGCCGAAGGCTTCAAAAGCAAGCACATATAAAGAGGGAGCAATAGGACACCCTTGCCGAATAGACCTAAAAAGACCCACTGCTTTAGACTGTGAATTGTTCAGATTGAGAATAGCCGAAGCATCTTTGAATAGCATAACAATAGTCTGAATGAAAACTGAGCCGAATCCTAAAGCTTTGAGTATAACAAGAATGAATCTCCATTCAATGCGGTCATAAGCTTTCTCAAAATCAATATTAATAAAAAACATGTTTTGGTTTGACATCCAAGCCTAGTCCATGCCCTTACAGACAGCCAAAACATTGTCGAGGATGTACCTTCCTTGAATAAAGCCAGTTTGCTCTAATATGACTATAAAAAGAAGAAGAGGCCTAAGGCGAAGAGCCAAAGCTTTGGCAATGATCTTGTAACTAACATTCAACAAAGTAATAGGCCTCCAATTAGTGATCAACTTCGGGTCCCCTTGCTTGGGTATGAATTTGATATTACCCTTGTTAATAATTGCTCCCAAAGAGCCTACTTGAAGAGCCTCTAGATAAAATTTATGCAGATCAGAACCAACTAAGTCCCAAAGACCCTTATAGAACTCACATGGAAAGCCATCCAAACCTGGTACTTTGTCATTTACCATTTGAGATAATGCATCCTCCAGATTTGTAAGGAAGAGTAGTTTATCACACCCTGCTCTTTGAGACTCTGAAACCTTAACTAGTACAACTACCATACAAGCTACCAGTGCTTGCTCGACTCAGAAGAATAAACTTGAATGACAAAAACATTAATATCAATCGTTTAATTTTTTTAATTTGGAATTGATAAAAAACAGTTATGAAAACTTTAATTTTTTTAAACAACAAATCAAAAAAATATTTCCTCTAAACTTAAATTTAAATCCAATCCATTTGTTTCCTCTAGAATTTAACTATTACTTAATTTTCAAACCACATCTTCCCTCTTATATTTCCTACGGTCAAGAATAATAAAAAAGTTTTTAAAATTGCACTTGGGGGGTGCAGCGTAATGGTTCGGGCTTTGACTCTTCTTTAGGAGGTTCAAGGTTCAAACTGTGGCGTGGGCGAGTGTGTGAAAGAGTGGGTGTATGATGACTTTATGATAAATTTCTTATTTGATAAATATAACTCTCAACTTTACGAAGGATCATGGTTAGAGGAAATTACTCAATTAAAATTAAAAAAAAAAATTATTATTATTAATTATAAACCCTTCCATTCACGATCAACAATAAAAGAAAAATCATACTGTTTGACCTGTATGAAGTCAATACCGCGGCAATGCAAGACAAGTACGGTCAATTTGTAAATTTTTAAAGTTAATTAGTATTTTTTTAATCAATATTATATATTGATAATAAAATTGAATTCACATATCAATTAATTTTTACATTTAAGAGTAAAAGTAGTCAACTCAATTTAGGTTTTGACACTTGTATGAGTAAAAGGGAAATATTAAATCTTAATATAATATATTTTTTTAAGGGAAAAACCCCATGTGGGGCCGCCTTGGTCTGAGAGACCACGAACAAAGGGTTCTATACCGTCAAAGTCACCCGGGAGTCGCACCCAGCTTTGCCCGCACCAACATTATCAATTGGATTTTGGGTACCCAATTCAACTTTTTGGTAGGGTGGAGATTTGAACTTGGGACCTCCCTTGGAGGATTGCCCTCTCCTCTCCAACTCACCTACAACACTTGGGTAATCTTAATATAATATTATGATTGATTGTTTTCAATCAAATAAATAAAATAATTTATTTAATTTTATTTTTTATTAATTAATTTATGTAAAATATATTATATTAAAAATTAATAGAATATATTTTTACAAATAATAAAAAAAATTAAAATGTTACGTGGTTTAAAAGTAGAGTTCAAGCAAACAATTTATAACTAATTAACATTGCTTTACAAACTCATAACTAATATTACATAATGATGAGTTTTTATTAAAATGTTAGTTTAATAATCACCTTATGTTTTAAATTTGTAGAAATTTTATAATACCACCTAATAACAAAATATAGAATAATACACTTATTTTTTCTCATATTTTATTTCAATATTACTATTACATTATCTAAAATAGAGATAATAAATACTAATAATTATATAATTTAAATATAAAAATATGATATAAAAATATTTATGATAAATTTCTTATTGATAAATATAGCTCTCAGTTTTACAAAAAAATCATGGTTAAAAAGAGATTACTCAATTAAAATTAAAAAAAATTATTATTATTAATTATTTTTAATTATAAACCCTTCCACTAACGATCAACAATAAAAGAAAAATCATCGTGCTTGACCTGTATGAAGTCAATACCGCGGCAATGCAAGACAAGACGGCACTTCAGTATTTCTAATTTGTTTAGCTGAATGTTCAACGGTGGGCTTTGAACTTTGATTTTTAAAGCAACTTGAGAAAATCAACTCCGTGTCCTAGCTAAGACGGCAAGTACGGTCAATTTTTAAATTTTTAAAGTTAATTAGTATTTTTTTAATCAATATTATATATTTATAATAAAATTGAATTCACATCTTATCAATTAATTTCTACATTTAAGAGTAAAAGTAGTCAACCCAATTTAGGTTTTGACACTTGTATGAGTAAAAGGGAGATATTAAATCTTAATATAATATTATGATTGATTGTTTTCATTCAAATAAATAAAATAATTTATTTAATTTTATTTTTTATTAGTTAATTTATGTAAAATATATTATATTAAAAATTAATAGAATATATTTTTATAAATAATAAAAAAATTAAAATGTTACGTGGTGCGGAATTTAAGCAAACAATTTACAACTAATTAACATTGCTTTACAAACTCATAACTAATATTACATAATGATGAGTTTTTATTAAAATTTTAGTTTAATAATCACCTTATGTTTTAAATTTGTGGAAATTTTATAATACCACCTAATAACAAAATATAGAATAATACACTTATTTTTTTCTCATATTTTATTTCAATATTAATATTACATTATCTAAAATAGAGATAATAAATACTAATAATTATATAATTTAAATAAAAAAATATGATATAAAAATATTTTTTATAATAATATATTAATATTTTTAAATAAAATTTTTAAAATTTTAAATATTATCTTTTTACTATTAATTGAAACTATGAGAAGTAGCCTTAAACATGTTTTCAGAATTAAATAATTTTAAACTTCAACACGAGGTGTTTAGAAATAAATTCCACTTTCTAACTATGCAAATTGTAATTGCGATTTAAAAGCATACGGAATTCAAATGTTTTATTTTACAACTAATATTCTTTGTCAAACCAAAATAGTGATGTAACCAACTCTAGAGAAAAATCCTTTGTCAAACAGTATTTATTTACTAAAATTCAAGTCTGATAGTCTGATTTATAAAATAAAATAAAATAATTTATGATATGACTAGCCATATAAAGGCGCGGCAGAACTTGAAAATCCGCGCTTTTGACTCGTTAACAGTCAATACCACGACAATGTTGCACTGAATGCCACGGATCTGGATATTATTTATTTATTTTTCATTCTTGGTCTCAGATGATTTGCCCCTCTCATTTAATAGTGTTGACCAAAAGGGGCGAATTGTCCATTAGATTGATTAAAATTTCCTTAAAGCTTCAAGCACAATACCCTTCAAGTCAACAACTAAGAATAAAGTGTGGCCCAATGGCCATAGCCTTCTTTTCTTCTTAGTGAAGGTTGTTTATGTTAATCTTCTTCGTAATATCCACAATGCCTACTAATCTAGTCACAGGCCTTGTTAGAGTCAAGCTTAGCAAATAAGTTACATCTTGTCTTGTGGATATTGTCCACTCTATTGTATCCTAGGTAAGGATTAAATAATGTAAATTATAAAGCACACCTAAAGAAAACCTATTTGTTTAGTTTGAAGTTTGAACAATGTCTTAGAACACCATTCTAATTCTTATGATTAGATATTTTACAATTATTTTATATGTAATATATATAGTAATAGGCCTTCAATCATTCATATAATCATCATTTTTTCTTCGTGGGAATTAATTTGATAAGTCTTTTATTAATGATAATTTTCAATGATCTTTAGCATTGAAAAAATCATTTTTCGAAGCAAGTGAGGCACACAACATCTTTTTAAGAAGATTCAGATTTAACTATTATTTTCTTCTTCAATAGTCTGACCATTAACAACCGTTCATTATGGTCATTCAAACCACAATCATACAATCAAATGGGCATTCGTTTAATTCAAAAAATCATTCAATTTAGTAACCATACAATCCAGGTAGCACAATCCAGACAATAGTTCAATCCAAGTAACCGTATAATAACTTGGTAATCGTTCAATCCAATAGGTAACCATACGATCCAGACAACCGTACAATACCTTGGTAATTGTGTTCAATCCAGTAGGCAACCGTACGATCCAAACAACCGTACAATCTAGCGTTCAACCATTAACTTGTATGCTCACTCTCTAGTTACTGTAGTTTATTGTATAATTGTACGATTCCAACCCTAACCCTATTTATATCATTTCACCTTTGTACAATAGGTTTGCTACACTTCAAATTAATATTTTATGTTGCTTTCAATCCATTGTTCCACACCTTTCATAGGTAATCTATTCTTCCACACCATTTAGAGGTAATCTTTCCTTCTTGCTATACATTCAACATTGCTCTTGATAACTCACAACTGTATGGTCTACTTACTCATAACTATATGGTTTTATTTACTCACAATTGCACTCACAACTGTACGATTTACTTAGTTCAATTTCTTGGTACAACCATGCATTGTATTTTAGTGTTCCCTCATTGAACAATTAATTGAATAATGTTTCATTATTGTACGACCACAATCTCCACAAAATAATTTCTTAATCGTTCATTCAAACAATAGCTCAAATTGTTGACTATTAAATTTAGTTAGTGCTGATTGGATTTCCTTCCTCTTGGATGGTCTTCTTTCTCTCAACATATTAGGTTGAACAATTTTATATCTACATCAAAGTGGAACGAAAACAATTTTGACAACACTCATTAGATTCATATGGTCCTATGTCACTTCCTTGTACCTATAACTTCGTCTTATGTGAACCTAGGGTACTTTATCGATGTCTTCATTTCTGCTATTGGAAAGTCCAATTTCTTTTCATTCTTAAGTCATTCATTCAACCTCAATTTGTCCATTTGTCAAATTTTCTTTGTGTTTCCCGTAACAATACCAAGTTCTCTCTCTTTGACTTAGTTTTCTATGTCAACCAATCCCCCAAAATGGATAGTCGTAGTCCTTATATAGAAAAATAAATAAATAAGTAAACCATTTTGAACGGTTGGTCTTTCAGTTCCCCTTTAACTTCTTGGATGCTCCATATTCTATTCATTCCCTTCCAGCCAATAAAATTTTAATTTATACACATGAGAAGCAGTTATTGGGCGAGCAATAGTTACCTTGCTTGTAAACATTCGGATGCTCTTGCATCATACTCATCAAACAAGAGAAAATGTTCTATGAGCTTCAACTCATGAACATGAATTGTTCTTCCAAGCTATTACCATTTTAGCTTGGCTATCTCTACAAGGTCAACTTTGTTGTCTTGTCTTGGCCTTCCTCTAAGAACTAAATATCCTCCTATAGAATGCACTCAACATTCATCTCACCTTATCCCATTGCGACACATCCATCCAACCAAAATTGATGCATACTTTGTTGGTAACTTCGTCTCGATGCCAACACTCACATGTGGAGTGATTACATCCTTCACAACTCCCACAAGGATGTAGGTTCCAACACCTAGTTTCTACATGTCTATATCTTCCACACTAACTGCAACAACCTATTCTCAAACCTTTATTCCCTGTACTACTCTCTCCTTTCACAAATTTAGTCATGTTGCTTCCTTCCAGACCTACATACCTAAGGCCTTCATTATTTGGCCTTGTATATGGCATTATGGGTATTTTTACACCTTTCCCATAGCTCTTGAATCCTTCACCATTGTACCCCATTCTTCTCATCAACTTGGAGCCAATGCCTATGGTGCGCCTTTCAAAGCATCCAAACTCTTCATCACCACTCTGATCTTGATCATCAACACAACATACTTCTCCACACTCTAAAATTCTAACAACATGGCCTTTGTCATGGCCAAAAATAACTTGATGAGGTTCATCTTCCTCCACTATCTCTTTATCAATTATTTTCTCCTTCTCTTTCCCCTTATCTATTGTAGGATTTGCTACACTATCTTCTTTATCATCACTACTATTGGTGACCTGGACCATCAACCTCTTTCCCATGCCTGACCTCTTACATGTGTCCACCTTTTTCTCCACTTGTTTCACAACCTCTTTCAACACTGGCTCTTCTCCCTTCAACTTAGTTTCATAACCCTTACTACTGGTGACTTGGGTTATTTGCCTCTTCCCTATGCTTTTTATTTTGCTTACCTCTATCCTTTCCTCATCCTCCATTGTTGTTGGGTTATCATTTAAGCTTGATATGAGACCAAAATCTGTGTTATAACCAATGCACCTTATTAATGGTAACCCATATTTCGATAAAATATCTGCATATTATCCCAAAAACTCCTTCACACCATGTGGGATTTCATTCATCTTCTCCATTATCTCTTTTTCTATGGTTTTAGTGATGAAAGTAAAACAAACTTTCTTCTTCTTATTTTCCTTCAAAGATTACTTTTTTGTACTCTGACATATTGTAGGACTGCTATCCACTTCTTTCCATTTGTCATTTAATGGAATCAACAAATACCTCTTACCATATTTCTTAATGGTGTAGGTGTTCTCCCTACCATAATTTACTGCATTTTTATCAAACTACCATGGTCTACCCAACAAGACATGACATGCATCCATCGACATGATGTCACATAGAACCACATCCTTATAAGAGCCAATTTGGAGATCTACCATACATTGTTTCGTTACCAAAATTTGATGTCCCTTTTGCAACCATGATACCTTATATGGATTTGGGTGTTTCATTCTCTTCAATCCAAGTTTCTCCACCATCTTTGTTGACACCAAGTTATTTGTGCTTCCACTATCCATAATCACCTTACAATATTTTTCTCTTGATTTGCAAATCATCCTGAATAGGTTCCTTCTTTGTTTAGGTTCATGCACCTCCTTTGCTAGTTTCAATAACATCCTATCTATCATAAATAATTCTCCTTGCTCTAGTTCTTCCATGTGCTTTAGTGAAGCAATATTATCTTCATCTACCTGCACAACCTGATTACGAGCTTTCATTCCATGCCTACAAATCTGCTATGCTTGAGAACATTCAAATGTCCTATGTCCTTCAAAATATCTATAGCACTTTCCAATAAAACTACGTCCTCTTCCTCTACCAAATCCACCTCGTCCTCTTTATGATTCATCCTTTTCCTAGGTGCTTTTATTGGAATCACTTTTAGAAATACTAAGTTCTCCTTGCAAATGTTGCCCACCACCATTACTTGATTGCTATATTCCTTGAGAGGATGGTCCTCTTCCTCTCAAATTATTGTGTTGCTTGTGTGACAACTTATCTTTAGCCTTCAAGGCATATTGGTAGGATTCCTCTACTATCCTTATCCGTATCATGCTGACTTCATCTTGTATGGAAAATAGTAGTCCATTGATATACTTTGAAACCTCCTTCTCATCATCTTTCGCATGACTAGCCTAAATGATGAGCCTATAGAATTCTTGTGTGTAATATTTCATAGTTATTCCTAAAAAGACCCTATTGATAATCTAACAGGAGGAATTTGAATTTCAATCTGGTGAAAATTTTCTCCCATGTACTAATATTATATTTTTCCCTTTTTTTGTCTTTCAATTTGAACATGGTCCCACCACAAGGATGCATGCCCTTTTAGCTTTGTACAAGCAAATTTCACTCTCTTGGGATCTACAATTGATTCAAAGTCAAAATATTTTTCCATATTTGCAATCCAATCAGTGAGTTATTTAGGGTTTAAACTTCCATCATATTATGGGGTTTGTAACCTTGGCTTCTTGACCATATTAGAAATTGCCCAGAGTAGCCTTTCCTCTAGGTCCCCTTCTTCTTCTTCATTGTGAACTTTTGTTTGGTCCAATCCCTCTTCTTCACTGTCATCTAGATCTTTGACTTGGATGCACCTCCTCTAGGTGGCCTCTAGTGCATCCAACTGAGCAATGATTCCTCTCATCATCTCCACCACACCCATAGCTCGAGGACCTCATGGTCTCCCTATTCCTCATTGTGCCATCTCTCCTTAGGTACATATCATTCCCCACTCCTCAAAGATATTTTGGCTTCGATACCAAATGATGTAGTAACAAACACAACTTCCCAAGAAGACTTAGATTCAACTAATATTCTATTCTTCAACAGTCTAGCCACTAACAACCATTCATTCTGGTCATTCAAACCATAATCATACAATAAAATGGGAAATCGCTCAATTCAATAAATTGTTCAATTTAGTAATTGTATAATCCAAGTAGCACAACCCAGGAAACCATTCAATCCAAGCAGCACAACCCAGGCAACCATTCAACCCAAGAAACTATAAAATAACTTGGTATTCATTCAATCCAATATGTAACCATAAAATACATACAACCACAAAATACCTTGGTAATTGTGTTCAATCTAGCATGAAATCATATAATCCAAGAAACTGTACAATATAGCATTCAATCATTAACTTGTATGTTCACTCCCTAACGCTATTTATATCATTTCATCTTTGTACGATAGGTTTGCTGCACTTCAAATTAATATTTTATGCCGCTTTCAATCCATTATTCAATACCATTAAGAGGTAACCTATTCTTCCATACCATTCAGAGGTAATCTTTCCTTCTTTATGTACATTCAACATTGCTCTCGATAACTCACAATTGTATGACCTACTTACTCATGATTGTATGGTTTTACTTACTCAAAAATGCACTCACAACTATACAGTTTACTTAGTTTAATTTCTTGGTACAACCATGCATTGTATTTTAGTATTCCCTCACTAAAAATTTAATTGAATAATGTTTCATCATTGTATGACCACAATCCCCACAAAATGATTGCTTAATCATTCATTCAAATGATAGCTCAAGTTGGTGACTATTAAATTTAGCTAGTGCTTATTGGATTTCCTTCCTCTTAGATGGTCTTTTCTCTTCCAACATATCAAGTTGAATAGTCTTATACCTATATTAGAGTGGAATGAAAACAATTTTGACAACACTTATTAGATTCATTGGGTCCTATGGCACTTCATTGTACCTACAACTTCCTCTTATGTGAACCTAGGGCACTTCATTGATGTCCTCATCTCTGCTATTAGATAGTCCAATTTCTAATCATTCTTAAATCATTCATTCAAACTCAATTCTTCTATTTGTAAATTTTTATTTGTGTTTCCTATAACAATACCAATTTCTCTCTTTGACTTAGTTTTCTATTTTAACTCCAAAATGGATAATCGTAGTCCTTATATAGAAAGATAAATAAATAAATAAACCATTTTGAATGGTTGGTCTTTCTCTTCCCCTTTAACTCCTCAGATGCTTCATCTTCCATTTTTCCCCTTGCAGCCAATAAAATTTTAATTTATACATTTGAGAAGTAGTTATTGGGCAGACAACAATTACCTTGCTTGTAATCATTCGGATGCTCCTGCATCAGCCAACCATAATTTTTGGAAGAATTCTATAAGAAGGCTATCTAAATTAAACATATTTTCATGTTTCATGTAGTAAACAAGAATTTCTCTAACTATTCAATGGTTAAGGTTCTTTCTAAGAAAGCATACAATGTTATAATAAGGCCATTTAATAGATATTACAATGTTATAATAAAGCCAATTAATAGATATGATAGGGATTTCTATTATTGTATTGTTTATTACAATGAAGTATAGGGATAACTTGTTAGGATATTCAATATTTGGATTTATTTGCACCAACCAATTACCATATCATAAATCATTATAAATTGGAGCTCAAAAATGAAAATAGGTCAATCAATGTTATATTTTTTATGGTATTAAAGTTTTGGAAGGGAGAATGGAGGAATTTATTTCGTATCATTTTAGCCAAGTCTTATTTTGTCTTGGGTTGTTAGTGCCTCTATAGATTATTGCTTTGCAATTGATTTTGGTGTTAATGTGTTGTCAATGGAGATTTTCTCCAGTGTTGTGTTTATATTTGTTAGACTTGACAAAGAATATTTGATGGCTTTCTCACCACTTAATACAATTGTTACTTGTTATGGTAAAGCACAACTTAGAGTTTGCTATGTATCTATCTTGGAAAAAGTATTATTTAAAAGATGTTCATATTTCTAGCTTGGGATAAAGTACAACTTGGAATTTACTGATGTTTCTAGTTGGGGTAAAGCATAATTTACCCAAGTTTACAACTTTGGTGAAGTAGTGTAGTGTTTAGCATTTGTTGGCTCAAGTCTAGTGTTCAAAACTTATGTGGAATTTGGATTTCTATATTTATTATTTATAGTTGTCATTAGTGGAAGAATGAAAAATATTTAGACTCTAACTCTTTTAAATCCTCAAAATCTCACTAGACAAAATTACAATATGTGGAGCCATAAGATACAATTTTTTATTATTGAGATTTAGAAAATATAGTCCTAAAGAAAGAAACCAAATCAAAATATGGTGTTAATAACTTGGACAAAAAACATAGAGAAGATCTTATGCTTCTAAATTTATCTATTGTAAATAATTGATGATTGTAGCTTGTAATAAGAATAATGCTAAAACATTGTGAATAAAGTTATAGAATAAGTATTAGACATCTCAAGCAAGACATTTGTTTTTAAATAATATTGTCTATCTTGTTGGTTGTAGGAGGGAGGGCCTATTTTTTAGTATCTTTGACATATAAAATATTTATGAGAACAATTGACTACTGTCCAAAATATAGTTGATGATGAAGTTGGTATTGTTTTGTAAGATTTTTTGATAGAACCTTGGGTTCTATATTAATTTAAATAATTAGAATAATGGAAAATAATAAAAATTTGTAGAATTAGAATGAATCATTGTTTAAAAAAGAATCACAGGCCACTTGTAGGGGGCTCCCTCCTGAATGCTAGTAAATAATAATTGTCCTTTTCTTTGATGTCCTTCCTAATGATATCTACCCTATCCTTATATCTATTCTAAGGCTACTATGGAAGGACGTGATGTTTCATATGTGAATAATAATTAATAAATTAAATAATAAGGTTATGTTAGGATGGAGAATTCTAACATTCCACCCTTCCTAAAAGAAGCTTTGTCCTCAAAGAAAAAAGTGATGAAATTGTTGTTGGAAGTGATGAAGCGCTTCCCAAGTAGCATCCTCTAGTGTGAAGCCTCACCACTGAATCAAAACTTCGGTGATGGTGTGATGGTGAAGTTGGCAGGTGTGGCAATCCAATACTACTTCAGGTTCAACCACGAGGGATCCATCCTCAGTGAAGTCAGGTAACTAAGTTTATGTTTTGATGTGTGAACCAACAGCTGGCTTGAGGTAAGATACATGAAACACAATATGGATTTTGGAAGACTTAGGCAATTACATCTTGTAGGAAATGGGTCCTATGCGTTGCAAAATTTTGAAAGGTCAATAGAATTTTGGGGCTAATTTTTACAAACCTTTGAGTTTGAGAGAAGTTTGGCGGTAATTTTGAAGTCATAAGAATACCATATCATCCTCTTGAAACTCATGTTCGATCCGATGTTGATACACCTATTGTTTCATTTGATGCTATGTTGTGAGTAAATTTTCCTTAAGAAGATGAAAAATATTAGCTCAAGTAGAAAGCTCAGAATCTATGGCTAGCACATTGGTACACCCTGGAATATAAGATGTGAGTGTTGGTGGTGCCTGGCCATTCATGGCTTCATAGGGTGTCATTTTTATGGTAGTATGATATGAAGTATTATACCACCATTCTCGCCAAGGGAATCCATTTTACCCAATGAATGGGTTGAGTAGAAGCAAAACAATGCAAGTAAGTCTCTAAAAATTTATTTACAATCTTTGTTTGGCCACCAGTTTGGGTATGATAAGTTGAACTCATATGAAGCTGAGTGCCTTAGAGCTTGAATAATTTCTTCCAAAAATAACTAGTGAAGATGGGATGGTGATCACTAATGATGGTGGAAGGTATACCATGGAGTTTAAAAATATTATCAAGGAATAGTTGTGCTACGTTAATAGCCTTGTAAGGGTGTGCTAAGGAGCAAAAATGGGCATACTTAGACAATCGATCCACCACCACTAGAATAACAGTTTTTCCTAAAGACTTGGGAAGACCTTCAATGAAGTCCATCAAAATATCAACCCATATTTTGGTCAGAATAGGGAGAGGTTGAAGAAGTCCAAAGGTACCTATGATCTCTCCCTTCAATTTTTGGTAAACCTCACATTCGACAACAAAGTTTTTGATATCCCATTTCATTCCTAGAAAATAAAAAGATCGAGCCACCATTTTATAAGTTTTTAGAAATCTAGAATGTCCTATTGTAGGTGTGGTGTGTAACTCATGGAGTATTTTATTTTGATATGAGGAGGTAGGAGATAGTACAGTACACCCCTTGAACCTAAGCATTCCATTGCTCCAAGAATAGTGAGGCTTACTGGTGGGATATTTTTGGAGTTGTTGAATTAATAATTGCGTTGAACTATCACTAAGCCATTCCTTTGTTACCTTGTCTATCCATTGTGGAATAGGTGATGAGAGCACTTGCAACTGTGGCAAATCTTAAAATTTTCATGAAAGGGCATCAAAAACCACATTGTCCTTCCCATTATGATACACGTGTAGACACCAAAATCTAGCCACTTGTCATCCATCCAGGTCTTCCCACCATTTTACCCATTTATTTATATATTTAGGAATATTTATTAAATATATGTTTAATATTAATATTTTAATATTATATTTTATATATATTTAATAAATATAAATATTATATATGTGAATAAATCCCAACCATCCAATTTAACCCAATCCTAGCCATCCATTTACATCAATCCATGCCACACACCCGAAATTAATATCCACCCTCCGATGTGTTTTAATCTGAGCCACACAATTCATGTTGCTCAAACCCTAACATGCCCTAATGTGGATTATTAATAAGAGCTATTTTGATGGCTCAATCCCTAAGTTTTCTAAGCAATTTCCCTAAGTTTACTAAGTGTTTGAAGTTGTCTTTGAATCCTAAGCATCCTTAGTTATCCAGGCCTTCACGTCATCCATCCTCACTCACCATAGCCCTCGCATCCATCATTGCCCCTCTCACTCCACTAGATATGCTTATGTAGATATTCACCTCAACTCCCGAACACCTTAGGGCACTCTCTATCATCACCGAGCATCTTTGGGCACTTTCCCTCTACTACCAAGTGCCTTTGGATACCTTCACACAATTCTTGAGCACCCATGGACGTTTTTTGCTACCTTCGAGTGCCCACGAGCATTTCAGACCAGAGCTCTACATCCCTACTAGCCCTCGAGCGATGCTAGGGCATCATCGCACCAAATTCTTGCAACAAATTACATCAGATCAAAAAATAACAAGCATCTCAAGGTAAAATTTCCATTGGTTTATTTCATTTCATGCATTTTCAGTTTCTATTCATGTTATTTACATTAGATAGCTAGGGTTTTTGTATTGATTATTGAGGGCCTCACATTATGGAGTCCTCATAGTTACTACTAACCTATTTGCTATTTTCTTGTGTGTAGATCTAGAAGTGCTACATCAACATTGTGCAACTGCTTAAGTTGGAGTGGCCTAGTATTTGGATAGCATAAAGCCCACTCACATCTGTTGGGATCAGAAGCGAGATTGAAGACACCACCAACATTTTTTTCTAGGGTTTCAGAGAACCCTAGCTATTGTAAATATTTGTATCAAATAAATCAATTCTTTCATTGTACTATTGGAGATTTGAGGCTCCCCCCATTATTAATAAAAATCATCTATTTTTGTGCAATATTGGGTCTTGATTTCAATTTATCTTGTTATATATATTTTGGTGTTTCACTTTTGCATCTACAAATGGTGATCATGGTGGGATCCCCTAAGGGTTTATCACTTTGATTTACCTTATTGACTAATTTGTTATTTTCTATCTCATTTTGCAGGGTTTTCAGAAGTGCAGATTTCGTAGTTTTCGTTGGAAATAGGGTTTTTGAGGATTCATAGAAGGTTGCAGAAGGTGCGCGAATGCTCGAAGATGCTCGAGGGTCATCCAAAAATGCCCAGGTGCATTTTAGAAGTGCCTAGGGGTATTTTATAGAGATTTAGAGCAAAAATGTAGGCTTTTGGGTAAGTTTACTATCAAACCCTAACTTTTCATTCTTAAGTTTTCTGGCACTTTTACGTTTTTATTTTTTTAGATTTTAGGATTAAAATGAACATCATTAATAAATATGGTAAAAACAAATCATTTTAGTTGCATTTTAGGCATTATATTAATCATTGCATTCATTCACACATTTTTGCTTAAAGATTTCTTAATCTTCTGGTGTGTTGCATTATTTTTTGCATTTGAACTGTCAAGTGCATACATTAGTTTGCATCATAGGGTTAGAGGTTTCTATTTTTGTAGGTCTAAATAGGAACATTGTTCAAGATACCAAAAGTATCCCCGTACTTGGGTGATTCCATACGGAGGAGTAGATGAACCCCCCAGCTATTTAGGGTAGGTTTTAAGTAGTGTACTTTACATCCTTTGGAGAAATTGGTATTTTGGATATTGGCTTTTGATTTAGACTATCAAAAGTAGTTATTTTTCTAACATTGTATGCACACAATAGAAAATTGGAAACCTTTAAAAAGAATCACACACTGCACATGGCACATTAAATAGTAATGGTTGGATTTCATCACCAGCCATTGCTTGAGATTTGGTGATGGTGGCTTTCATCTCCATCCACCAATATCTACCCCTAGACACCTTAGATTACCCTCAAGAAAACTTGCTGGATTTCATCACCAAAAAGAATCTCGTTGCCCCATCCAAGCCATAGGATTCACCCATTTTTAATTCAGATTAGCACATTGAAACACACGAAATCAAAATCTAAAAAAATGAATTCACATTAAAATGAGATAATCAATGAATGAGGTAAGACACATTTGTTGAACAGACTTAGAATTGATTGATCTCTATTTGATTTTTGTGAAGTTTCAATTTTGCATTTGATTTTACTACACAATTTGTATTTGGTTTATTTTCTTATGGTATTAACAAGAAAACAAAAGAAAGCATTAAATCAAAATAATTCCATGGAACCTTCATCCACCTTCCCCACCACTTCTGTGGTAGATTCCCCAAATGTGATACAGGCAGATTTGTCTATAGGTCCCTCACATTCCTTATCACCCACAACCTTTCATATGGTTGTTCCCCAAATAGAGTCAACCTCACCAACCATTGATCACCACATTACCCATATAGACATGGCAAAAGTAGAAGCTCTTATGAAGTATGCTAACTATATCTTAGAGTCAATTCCCAATTCACCTAGACAAGATCCTACTTTATAGTAGGAACTTGCTCATTCTCAGCCACCATCCAACTTTACCCAAGTGTACACTAACCCTCTTTTTGAGGCATCGATTGCACCTTCCTCTCATGTGTCCATTCCCCAATACCCAAGTGCTCCTAGCACTTCTATCCCATCTTCATACACCTCCACCTACACTAACCCCTTGTATGAAGCACATGTAAATGTTGCTTCACAAGTTTTTGCCCCCCAAGTTGACATGCCAAGTGCAACTTATCCCTTAGCCACATCTTCCTTACCATCCACATCCATACCTTCCACCTCTGATAGAGAAATTCATGAAGCATGGGAACACTTGAAAAAATTGCTTAAGCAACGTCAAAATGCTCAACATCAAGTGCAGGTGAACCCTAAGCCTCTATCAATTTCTACTCAGCCCACCCTCATCAACCAAGGTCCATCATGGATACCATAATCTTCTATGGTTTCCATCCCTATCCCTCCACCAAACTATACCAATACCCATCCTATTCCCATTGGCCAACCCAACCATAGCCCCCATGCATTGACCCCATTCCAAAATTATCCATCTCTTCGTCATCAATCTCTTCTTCATCAATCTCCTCTTCATCAATTTCCATCAAATTCACCTAGTCATCATCATCAATCCCATCATCATTTGGTCACCCCACAACATTTTTCCATCACACCTCCTCAAAATCATCAGGTAATTCAGGGCTTCCACATCCCTGGGGAAGACCCTAGAATCAAGGCCATGCAACAACAAATAGATCAGTTGATACAACATACTCCTGGTTTAACAAACCAAAAGTCAACCTTACGTCAACTGATTAACCAACCCATTCACCCTTCGGTACCATCACCGCCATATCTCGATAGATTTCACGGTGTCAAAGTTTGATAAATTCAAGGGGACTGAGGACCCCAAAGAGCATGTAAGCACATTTGTACACTCATGCTTTAGAATCCAAAATGATAATGCTCTCATGCTTAGAACATTTCCTCAGACATTAGGAGGAGATGCCATAGAGTGGTACAACCAATTGCCTAGTCATAGTATTTATACTTTCGAACAATTGGTTGACCAATTATTTGAGTGCTTTATCCTTAATGTAAGAAATAAAATCTCATTGTTCTATGTTTATGCTTTAAGACAACATGATGATGAGTCTATCTATGCTTTTGGTAACCGTTGGAGGGTCATCATTACCAAATTGCCATTCACCCTACCAATGGAAGATCTTATCAAACTATTCACCAAGAGTTGTTTAAAACCCATCTCTTGGATGCTTCAATTACAGACATATCATTCATTTGAAGAAGCTCTAGCATAGGCTAGTGTCATCGAGGAAATAAAAATCCAAGAGGGCATACTTAAACCTAGAAAAAAGGAATGGAAAAACAAGGGCCAATATAAAAGCAATTATTCTGGCCAATCAAAATCAACACAGGCCACTCCGGCCAGTCAGCCTAATCATGTTAATCAAGTGGTCATGAGCCAACTGGTAATGGCTCAACAACAATCAGTGCAACAACCACCGCAACAAATTTCTTATCATGCGGTACCTTCGGTAACTCAAGCCATGCAAAACATAGTGCCAATTGTAGAAAACCATCCCCGATGATAGTCTATCCAACAGAATCACCAATACACCCCCTTGTCCAAGTCATATGCTTCCCTTTTCCGAAGGTTGTATGACACAAATAAACTTGCATTGCCCAAAATCAGACTAGATGATCCCGCTAAGCATGGAAAACACTATCAGGAACATTTATTTTGTCCTTACCATTGGCAAAATGGGTATGACATTAATAATTGCCATGTATTCAAAGATATAGTTCAAGACCTTATTGACTTGGGGGCCATCAAGCTTGACAACCCCCTTGCTCAACAAAACCAAAACCTTGGTATTTTTCAAACACCACTTCCTCATCATGAGGAGGTGCAACCAAATATGGGAGGGGCTAACACCAAAACTCCTCCTAATCAAGTTAATCATGTCCAACAATACCAAGGGTTTTTTTTACATTCCAATAATACCAAGGGTTTGTAGGGGCCATCCATGTGGTCACTAGAGGTCAAAAAAATAATCAACAAAATGCAAGGCAACAACCTCAAGCAAGTGTGTCACAACCTCCCACATCACCACCCATCCAAATTTTCCCTAATCCTTCATCGCCAATCCATATTCCTAGCCAATCAAATCCTCCAATTCCTCCAATCAATCACCCCCATGACTAGTCATCTCATTGAGTAGCTGGTTAACCACAAGCCTAAAGATGGCTTCCACCAAATTGTCAATATATGAGTTAATTCAACAATCTCCCCCACATCGTGAGGTATTAATGGACATTCTCAAATCCATTGAACTACAATCTCAAGATCCTAATGCCTTCAAAAACTTTTTAGGGAGCATTCAAACATGCATGGAGCCTTCCATTACATTTTATGACTTTGAGATTAAGCCAATCTCATCGGAATCAATAGACCCTCCATTGCATATCATGGCTCTAATTGACAAGAAGCCTTTCAAAAGAGTTCTAATTGACATCGGCTCCTCCATCAATATCATCACCACATCTACCCTTCATCATCTTAACCTTCCTCCATCTCATATCACCAAGTCATAATTCACCCTAAAAGCATTCAATGATGCTTTATGTTCCACAATTGGCACTATTGTTTTGCCCATTGAAGTAGGGGTCAAAATGTTGCACACTATGTTTCACATCTTGGAAGGATCCATGGTATACAATGTACTCCTTGGAAGACCTTGGATGAGGGAGATGAGATGTGTCCCTTCAATACTACACCAATGCTTAAAGTACATTCATGAGGGATAGGTACATTGCATACCAATGGTGAATGTCGAGCCATTTAAGTATTACAATTTCATCTCAAATCCGTATGAGTCCATGCTTCCTTCCACTCACCTTTTCCTATCACCATCAGCCAATCCATCTACCACTCCACCCATTTCCTCATCAAAAGCTCCCATTCCTGAGGAGTCCCCTATCACCAAACCTCACCAAGCTTCCATACCCCCATCATCTTCATCATTGACTACATGCACATGTGGTCAAAGTCAATCCACATCATCATCATCATCCATCCAACAACCTTCCCAATCCAATCCATCCCCATCACCTAATGTTTCACAAGTTGAATTGATGAATTGTGAGACATCTTCATCTTCACCATTCCCCGAGCCATCATCCAACCATGGTCCTTCCACATCATCCCAAGTTGAGGTCCACCTCACTAATCTCGGTATTGGTGAATATGTGGTCCAAGACATCACCGTCATGCCACTCACCATTCCTAATGCTAAGGATTTCGGTCACCCATGTGACCCACATTTATCCATAGGAGTGGTATATGACATGGGTTCAGCTCCAAATAACATAAATTTTGTATATGGGGGGATTGAGTCTTCATCCAATTTAGCTCCCCTAGAAGAACCCAAAGAACCAACACCTGCCAACATTCAAAATATGTCGGGATTTCCATCTCACTATTTTCACATAGTTAATTGGCAAGGTCATGGCCTAGGATTGCATGAACAGGGAGTGTCTCAGCCTATTGATGTTCCATATCAAGAAGTGCATGACCGTTCAGGTCTAGGTTATCACCCACTTTCCACCACCTCTTCTCTTGAACAAGCCTTCCAAAGGCTTAATCTAAATTCAGGAGAAGAAGCCCTCCATCTCGATGAATCTGATGATGAAATCTATGAAGAATTCGAACTCATGTCGATAATTTTGGATGAATCTGAAGAGGAATCGGAGCCCATCATTCCCCACACCGAACAAGATGAGTTTTATCTCAGAATGTTCCCCATCCATGAGCTCATATTTCACTTGCTTCTTCCGCAAGAGCGAGCTGACCCTACCGGTGAGCCACCACCTCCATTTCATTAAGCCATTTCATAAGCCAAACTTGTAACATATGTACATAAAACAAAAATAGTGGTTTTCACCACTACAAAAAAAAAATCAAAATAAAAAAATCAAACAAAAATATTTTATTTTTCTGCATTGCATGTATATATCATTTTAAATGCATTTATTTGTGTTGCTTGCTACTATCCAGGTTTACCAAGCTCCTAGTACCGGTTCTTAGGTTCCATTCATTCCATCCAACCTTATCCACTTTGCCCATAAGTCAACATGAATCCTGTTGATTTATTCACCCCACTCCATAATCCATATGATCTAGCTAAACCAATTCCAATTGACATAAGCCTTATCGATATGGATCGGATTTCCTCACCTCCATCCTTTTTCGAGTTTGTCTTGTTCAAGGAATTGTTAAGGGCTTCCACCAACTACATTCCTCCATCCCCTCCACCTTCACCTTCACCCTCACCTTCGGATCCCGAGGTTTTCCAGGTAGACATAGATGAGGATAAGTCAGAAGAGTTTGATGACATCTTAGATGACATTCATCTGATCCCTATGCCCCATCAACTTGAGGAAGGTTCCCACATGTCCATTGAAGATACCATCGATGTGGACCTTAGTTCAAACAAAGACAATCCCTAAATTATCAAACTTGGTAAAATTTTATCAACTGATGAACAAGAGAAATTAATTGCTCTCCTCAAGAGGAAGAAGGATATTTTTGCATGGTCTTATAAGGACATGCCTGGTCTTGATCCTAACTTGGTTGTCCATAATCTCACCTTACATCCTGATGCTAAGTCGATCAAACAAAAACTTAGGAGGATGCATCCTACCGTGGCCCTCTTGGTAAAAACAAAGCTTCAAAAACTCTTAGATGTGAACTTCATAGTTCCTATCGACTATCCTGAGTGGCTTTCAAACATGGTACCCATTCGAAAACCTAACGGGGTGATACACATTTGCACTGACTTTCGAGATCTTAACAAAGTGTGTCCTAAGGATGACTTTCCTCTCCCAAATATCGATACTCTTGTCGACACCTACGCTGGCCATGAAATGCTTTCTCTCATGGACAGTTTCTCAGGATACAACCAAATTCAAATAAATCCTGATGACCAACACAAAACAACATTCACTACACCTTGGGGGACTTTTTGTTACAAGGTGATGCCCTTTGGCCTCAAAAATGTAGGTGCCACTTATCAACGTGCCATGACATACATTTTCCATGACTACATGCATAAGATTATCAAATATTATGTGGATGATCTCTTGGCTAAATCCAAAACTCGACAAGAGCACATTGGTGTATTGGAGAAAGTTTTTGATCGACTTCTAGAGCATAAGGTAAGGTTGAACCCCAAGAAATGTGTCTTTGGTGTTACCTCGGGTAAACTTCTAGGATTCATTATCTCCAAAAGAGGTATTGAGGTGGACCCAAACAAGGTCAAGGCCATCATGGAGATGCCTCCCCCAACTAACTTAAAGGAATTGCATAGTTTACAAGGAAAGATCCAATCGATCCATCATTTCATTGCACAACTTTCTGATAAATGTAGGCCATTCAATCACCTACTACAAAAGGGGGTGCCATTTTCTTGGATAGATGAGTGCCAAAAAGCCTTTGATGACATTAAGCAATACCTAGCTTCTCTGCCAGTCTTAGCTCCTCCTCGTCTGAGGGTCCCATTCTATCTTTATATTTCAGCAATGAACTTTGCATTAGGGACAATGCTTGCACAAAAGAATGAAGAAAATCAAGAGCAAGTTGTCTATTACATTAGTCGAACATTGGTAAGCTATGAAACTAGATATGCTTATGTAGAAAAATTGTGCTTAGCAGTGGTTTTTGCCACTAAGAAACTTTGACATTACATGCTTAGTCACACAACATATGTCATAGCTAGAGAAAATCCTCTATGTTATATGATGTCTCACACTTACAATAACACCCGCACCGCTAAATGGATAATGCTCCTTACTAAATTTGACCTTGAATTCATTAGCCAAAAATCCATTAAAGGTTAGGTCATAGCCGATCAACTTGTGGAAGCTCCACTACCTAGTGATCATCCTTTGATTATTGAGCTCCCAGATGATTCGGTATTCACTATCACTGAACAAGAAGAAGATGTCATTCCAGAGGAAGACGTCGATATCACACTATTCTTTGATGGTTCTAAGTGCACGAAAGGTCAAGGTGCTGGAGTCATGTTTCATACACCCCAAGGGGTACCTATCCCCTTATCATTCAAACTTGACTTCCAATGCACAAACAACACCATAGAGTATGAAGCCTTAATCTTAGGTCTTCAATCAGCTATAGCTATGAGCATTAAGCGTATCAGGATATTTGGTGATTCTCAACTTGTCGTTAAGCAAATCAATGGAGAATACCAATGCAAAGAACCTACCATTAAGCTTTACCATGAAGTAGCAATGAAATTGCTCTCTAAGTTTGATTGGTATGAAATCAATAGTTTGCCACGTTCGACTAATAGATTTGCAGATGCAATGGCCTCTCTTGGATCATTGATTCCAAAAGACTCCTTTGGAGAGGTACAACCCCTTATCATTTCAATGGTCTCTAAATCTGCAATTGTTCATGTTGAATCTAAATATGAAAAGGATGTTTGCTTTATCCAGTCGGATCCATATGAGCCTTGGTCAAGCCAGATAGTAGCCTTTCTCAAGTTTGGAACACTCCCATATGACATGTCTCGAACTACCAAACGCACTTTCAAGCAAAAGGTAGCTCGTTTCGTTCTCTTGGGGGACGTGTTGTATAAACATGGTTATGATGGAGTTCTCCTTCGTTGTCTCGAGTCTAGTGAGGCACAAAGAGCCATAGCTGAAGCCCATGATGGTACTTGTGGTGGTCATTTTAGTGGAATGGCCATTGCAAAGCGTATTTTATGCATGGGTTATTATTGGCCCACAATGGAACGTGATTGTTGCACATATGTCAAACATTGCAAAAAGTGTCAAGAACATGCTAATTTAACTCATGTACCATCACAAGCTTTACAACCCATTCAAAGACTTTGGCCCTTTTCACAATGGGGTCTAGATCTAATTGGTAAAATTTTACCTCCTTCCTCGGGACAACATACATTCATCATCACAGCCACTGAATACTTCACAAAGTGGGTTGAGGCAATTCCTCTAACCAGTACGACAGGACCTAAAATTGTGGAGTTTATACTTCACCATATCATTTGTCATTTTGGTATTCCCTCAAAAATCATTTTAGATAATGGCAAGTCTTTCAAGAACAAGGATGTTCGAGCACTTTGCAAGAAATATAACATCCAACACAGTTTCTCGACTCCTTATTACCCACAAGCTAATGGATAAGTTGAAGCTTCCAACAAGACCTTAATTGCTATTCTCAAGAAACTTGTCAAAGAAAATCATAGAGATTGGCATACACAAATTCCCTTGGCATTATGGGCTTATCGAACAAGCATCCACACGCCTATAGGGGCAATACCATTTTCATTGGTCTATGGAGCTGAAGCAATCATGCCTCTTGAGCTTGAGATACCCTCCTTGCAAATTTCTTTGCAGGAATTCATAGATGATGACACTGCTAGACAAGCACGTCTTGACCAACTCACACTTCTTGATGAGAGGTGAGTCAATGCTTTAGAGCATTTATGAGTTTATCAAGACCACCTAAAGCATGCTTACAATGCCAAAGTTCATCTATGTGAATTCCAAGTAGGATATCTTGTCCTTAAAGAGAACCAACAAAACACCAATGCATTACCGCATCTTCGTGATAAATTCATGGCTAATTGGTTAGGTCCATACATTGTTACTCAAAGAGTGGGTAACGGTACTTATAGGCTTGCCAGTCTAGAGGGAGAGGAAGAATCCGAACCACTTAATGTTATACACTTGAGAGCATTCTATGCATGATTTGATTTATATATATGTATATATACATGGCTAATACACAAAAATATTTGCATACATTTCATTCACAACATTGCATTTCATTTGCATACACATTTCATTCAAAAACATTGTGTTTGCATTCATTTCATTTTGCATTGCACTCCCATCACATTGCACATTTCATATTAGGGATCATTTATTAAGTTCAAGGTCTTAATTGGTCCAATAAAGTCATGTTGCCTTAATCAGGGGCACCTTCACAACATCATCCACACAATTCCACCAAGTCAAATTATCATTTGCATTCATAATTCCTAGGTGTTTTCGGTCACTCAACCACTCCTAGTGTTTTAAGCAACCTCCAAATACATGTCGAAGTTCTTTTTAGGACCATTGCACATCTTCACTAAGAAAATCTTGAGTTTTGGGAATTGACTCCAAAATATTCTTGAACCAAACACAATTTCACATCTTAAAAACATCTTGTGTCAAAGAGGGATAACACCATACTTGGTTTGAACCTCAAAGTGAAAAGGGCATATCCTTGCTAGTCCCATCATGCAACATAGTCCACAAAAATAGTGGTTTTCACCACTATCACAATTACAAAAAAATAAAAGAAAGAGTAGGGAAAAATCCCTAACAAAAACTCTAAAATATTTTACATCACACACCACTGATCATTGGGTTGTAAGGATCGTACTACATTTCCAGTCAGATGGTTAGGTAGTCATCCCCAAAATTTAAGAGATCAAAATCCTTGGACTATGGAGTTAGCCTCCACCGAAGCTATAGATGCTTGATTAGCAGTGGAGTACGCTCATGCATGGCGACACGTCTCTTTCAAAGAGACCTCTGACCGCACATACGGACAAGCTAGCTTCTTGGTCTCATCCATAATAGGTTTACCCAATTTACTCAAGATGAGTTAATGAACTCACTTGCACACACATTGGTTCTTGATTACCTCGAGTCATTACCATACTCTTGATTCGGTAAATGAATTCATTGCACACACATTTGGTCCTAGAGGAATTAGGTAGTTTTAGTGAGTTTGTTTGATACCACTAGTATGTCCGAGTCTCTGCAAAATAGTCAGTTTTCCATATCAACATCCATATCTTCTTCCATATCAACATCCATATCTTCTTCCATGTCAACATCCATGTCATTTCATGAGTCATTCATTCCATATGCCACCAAGTCTGGTGCCCCTGATTAAACAACAATGCTAGAACATGGCCAAGCAAAATCTAAACTATGAATGATCATTAGAACATTTGCATTCCATACCTTACATTAATCATCCATACATTCCCACTTGCATTAATCATCCATAACATATCATATGCATTAATCATCCATATAAACATGCATTCCACACAAAGCATTCACACAAACATATAACACAAAAGGTAAAAGCCATGTATATATATATATATATATATCACATGTACAATGAGTGCCAAAAGGCTACATACAATGGAGCACCAAGGCTCATATACAAAAAGTGCATCTAAGCACTAGCTACGCCCTCCAAGAGGACCCCTATGACCTAGAAGGAGCCCTAGACCTAGAGCTATACCTAGACTCACTATGACCCACGACCTCGGATACAGATGTAGGAGGATCTAGAAGAGGAATATGATGCTCTATCAACTTATCCTCCAAAGCCTCGATATACCTCTATCAAGATCAAAGGTGTGCTATATCGACATTATGATGATGCTCCCTCTCTATCAACTCTACCTAGAGCCTCGTGATCCTCTCATCCTGAGCCATCACCATCATATCCCTCTCCACCACCTACTGCTCCAACCTCACCCAATCCTCCTCACTCCAAGTTGGAGGTCCATCTGAGTCTCCTCCACATCCTCTCCATCATCCCCATCTCCCCCACTCTCGAGAGCCTACCTAGCCACACCCTTAGTCCTCCTCCTTTGACTATCTAATTGAAGGTACCACTACCACTTGGGGGCCTCATGGGTCCCCTCACCCTCAACCTCATCCCCATATCCACTAGCCACTACTCGAGTCGGTGCCCATGGTGGCTATGTAGCAAACCATACCTCATACTCCATGGTAGTCCCTACATCATCCACATCTAGGAGATCTATCTCCTCATCATCCTCATAGGCCACCCTCCATGGCTCCACACATGGTAGCCCTGTCTCCTCTCGATGCCTCCTATAGAGCACTGGCTCATCGAGAATCCCCTACCTCAAGTCGAACTATCAGAGCACTTATGAGAACTGAAAATACTCAGCCTCACTCTAATATCTCCCAACCACCCACCTAGCCTGCCATACATATCGTAGATGATATCCATATATGATACACCTACTACCCCCCACCACCCATATCCTAGCATAGGGCTACCCCCTATCCCAACCTACAGTTGGTAGACCCTCTGGTCATGCCACACTAAAATGCTCCCATCCCTAGTACTACAGTAGCAAACTGCATCCCAATCCCTTCCTCCCCCACCTCCTCACCTCATAGAGCTCTCGGTATGCCTACGCCAATAAGGTAGGAGCCCATGCATACACCTATTGCATAGTGAGCATATCGCTCACCAACCCTATCAGGTTCCAAGGGAACCTACATCTAGTATTGTTCGAGGCCACGATGTTGGCCAACACGAACATGACCAATGCCCATAGGGCATCCAACTCCTTGTCCACATACATGGACAAGTAGAGAATGCCCCCACACTCCACCCTCACACTCCACCAACCATCACCAAACATCTTCTTCATCTCCATCCCCCGATCGCGTCCAACCTCGATGCGAATCCCCTCCATTGGCACCTTGAGGATGCGATATACATCCTCGAGGGTAAGGGTCACCTCTCCCATAGGGAGCTAAAAGGTTCCCCTATCCGGATCCCACCTCTCTGCTAAGGTAGAGAGGTACCCCTCGTCAGCCCTCACCACATCAATCCGGGCTACCTCCGCTAGCCCTACCACCTCCAAAAAATCCCACTCATCCTTCACCAGCGCCTTCCTCATCCCAGGAATGTAAGGCGAGAACCGGTGTCGAGCCTCCAAAATCCTAAGCTGTAACACAACACAAATACTTTT
The DNA here is from genome assembly GCA_028583015.1 of Wollemia nobilis. Taxonomy (NCBI): domain Eukaryota; kingdom Viridiplantae; phylum Streptophyta; class Pinopsida; order Araucariales; family Araucariaceae; genus Wollemia; species Wollemia nobilis. The sequence goes on along the minus strand of JAQPPZ010002894.1, from coordinate 62,047 downwards.
GTTAATACATCTTCAAAAAACAAAATCACAAAAACATAAAATTTTTGCACAAAATAAAGGAATTACCTCAGTAGGTCACACTTTCGCTCCAGCCCTAACCTCCACATCTGCTCCCACCATCGCCATAGCTTCCACGCCCAATTCACTTCACCTCACTCCACTCCACTTCACCCAACTCTCCCAGACATAGCTTCTCAAACTCACAAGCACACAAATGAGCTCAAATTTCACCCAATAAGCTATTTATAGCTGCTTCAGGCACCTTGAGATGCCCATGGGCATTTCTTGGCACATTGAAGCAAGATCATAATCAAATAAAAAAATAGCAACCTTATTTGCACACATCATGACTGTCTCACATCGATACGATCATGACACAAATCCATATCAATCGATACGGTCACATCACAAAGTCATCTCGATCGAGATGATCATGTCACAAAATCATAGCGACTGAGATGATCACAAAATGGAGCCATATCAATTCGAAATGGCCCCCAAATCAACTTATAAAATACACATTGCAAAAAAAAACAACACATTACCTTCCTAACCCATATTTCATTTATATTTTACCTTTAAAATCCATCATTTTGCCCACCCCATTCATTTCATTTCCATTAAGGTTCATTTTCATTAAATTAATGAAAGATCAAGATTTTTCATCCTTACCTTTCTCTCTCTAGATCCTCCACTCATGGAAGCACAACCTGGGTCCATGGTATTGGTTGATCTTCAGTTGGATGACACTTCGTTGCACAACTAGCTCCTCCCCTCTTTGTCTTACCTCTCCTCATTTTGCACAATGCACAAATTAGGGTCTCCTCCATGAATTTCACTATTTATAGAGAAATTCATGGTGAGGTCATCTCAGACAAGCATGCCACATGGTGCACTTGTTCGAGATGACAAATATTTTTACCATCCAATATGATCACGTCGACCATCTGAGACAATCTCAAAATAATAAAAAAAATAAAAAAATCATTTTTTCTTAGATGGCACTTTTCAAAATGTCGTTATGTTAACAAAGTAATTCTTATCGAGTAACTTATTGCTATCATTAATTTTTCATCTCCTCCATAAAATCATCACTCGAGGGGGTAGTCAATAACTTCACAAATTTAATTTCTAAATCAAATCAACAATCAAACACTCAAAAGTTAAAATTGCATTCATTCAAGAATCATTGCCAAAGGCTATCATGCACCCTTTTACTAGGGCAAACAACAAGCAAAATAATCAATCAATCAAATATGTGGTATATCTAAAGTCTTCACCTATAGACTCCCAGTTTATCACTAGATCTAGTCTACCCATGGCTGAAAGGTATACCTAAATTAAAATTCATTAATGTATTGGAAGCAATGATTTAACAATGTGTTGAAACACCTAGAAACGGATGTGCCTTCCGATGCCTTCTGATTGGTGGGAGGCGCTCTTACCTGCATGCGTATTCCCAATGTGGGGGGGTGCCTCCTTCTGGTTCACGCCTTCCCAATGTTGGAAGGCGTTTGTTTTGATGAATGCGCCTTCTTGATGTTGGAAGGCGTATTTGGTTGGATGAATGCGCCTTCCTGATGTTGGAAGGCGTGTATTCGACTGGTTTATATATATATATATATATATATATTTATGGTTCCTTCCTACCACGGAAGGTGCCTATATATATATTTTATCAGATGGGTGCCTTCTGACTGTAGTAAGGCGCCTCTTCTGGATGGGCACCTTCTGATTGCGATAAGGCGCCTTCTTCTGGTCGGGCGCCTTCTGACTGTAGTAAGGCGCCTTCTTTTGGACTTGGCGCCTTCTGACTATGGTAAGGCACCTTCTTTTGGATGGGCACCTTCTGACTATAGTAAGGTGCCTTCTTCTGGACGGGTGCCTTCTGACTGCAGTAAGGTGCCTTCTTCTAGATGGGCGCCTTATGACTGCAGTAAGGCGCCTTCTTCTTGCATTGGCGCCTTCTTCTAGATGTAGTAAGGCGCCTTCTTGTGGACTTGGCACCTTCTGACTGCGGTAAGGCGCCTTCTTCTGGATGGCGATTTGACTGAAAGAAGGGTGATCAAGCCTTCCCAGTTTTTTTCACGCTTGCCCAGATTCTACCTACGAGTCGGTGTCGAAATGCTGAGCCGAATCAGGCCTGGTTTCCCAGATACCTATCCCTCGTTCTGTCAGGTCCTCCACCTACAAAAAGCAACCAAAAAAGAAAGGAAAATAAAGGCAGTTAGACGCGTTCCGTGCCTGTTAGGCCCTGGATTAGGATGCCTGCAGCTTGCATGCGGGCGTCGTCCCTGCAAAAAAACACACATTAAAAAAAAACTATATTAACTAACTAAAAAATTTGGGTGAGCACTTTCGTGCCCACCATTTCACCTGTGAGAGTTCGGTCCAGATCTAGCAAGATGGGGTCTCCCCCACGCCTACTCTGGATTCCACCTGTAACGTTTTGGATGTATTATAGGGGCGTAGTCGGTGGCCATTGACTGTGAACATGGTGTTGCTGCCGTCAATTGTCTTAACGCGCACCGCCCCATTCCTAATGAGCTCTACCACCTCATACGGCCCCATCCACCTCTACATAAGTTTGCCCTTCCTTTCTTGGAATCGGGAATCGTACAACAGTACCCATTCCCCTACCCGGAACTTCTTGAGCTTGATGTGGTTATCATGCCACTTCTTTCTCTGCTTCTGTATAATCTCTGTCCTCTGCAAAGCATCCAGTCGGATTTCGTCCAGCTGATCTAGCTGGCGAATCCTCTATTTTTGAGCTTCGTCCAAGCTCAAATTTAATTCTAAAGCCGTCCTCAGAGTTTTGATTTCGAACTCGATGGGCATCATCGCATTTTTTCCATAGACCAGTTGGAAAGGTGTGCATCCTATGGTGGATTTCCACGTGGTGTTGTATGCCCAAACTACCTCTGGCAACCGTGTGGCCCAATATTTCTTGTGTTGCTACATGGTTTTGGTCAGGATGTTTTCTATCTCCCTGTTTGTCACTTCTACTTGCCCGTTCGCCTGCGGATGGTAGGGCGTGGTTTTATTGTGCCGAACTCTATACTGCTCCATCAGCTCCTCAATCAATTTGGAGGTGAATTGGGGCCCTTGGTCTGTTGTTATCTCCCGAGGAACCCCAAATCATGTGAAAATATGGGCAAATAAGAAATCGGCGACCGTTCTTTCCTTTGAGTCCCTTAATGCCTGCACTTCCACCCATTTGGTGACGTAATCCATGTAGACCAAAATAAACCTCCTTCCCATCGAAGGTGGATTAAATGGTCCCACGAAGTCCATGCCCCATTTATCGAAAGGTTCCAGGTGTACCTGGGGCTGCAGGGGCATTTCATCTCGATGGGTTGGTCTACCCATCCTCTGGCACTCGTCACACTTGCTGGTATATGCTGCCGCGTCCTTGAACAGAGTGGGCCAAAAATACCCAGCCTGCAGGATTTTGTAGGCAGTTCATTTCCCTGCAAAGTGTCCTCCGCATGGCTCATCGTGACATGCCTTGAGCACTTCTGAAAACTCCTGTTCTGCTACGCATCTTCTTATAATTTGGTCCCGTCCTATTTTAAATAGGAGACCATCCATCCAAAGGAATGATGCGCTCTTCTCTATGACCGCCTGCTTTTCTCGGTAGGAGAGAGCAGGTGAGGTCCTTCCGGTGGCCAAGTAATTGGCTATGTCTGCATACCACGGAGTTTGTTCACTAATAGCGAATAGATGTTCATCCAAAAACTGATCTTCCATCGCTTGATGATCTGTTGGTATCAATCTGGACAGAAAATCCGCCACGACATTGTCCTTGCCCGGTTTATCGACTATAGTGATGTCAAGAAATAGCAACAGCCATCTGATAATTCTGCCACCAATGGTCGGCTTGCTCATCAGATACTTGATAGCCACGTGGTCCGTATGGACGAAGACCTTGTATCCCGTTATATAGTGGCGGAATTTGTTTATTGCATGGACAACTACGAGGAATTCTTTTTCTGTCACTGTATAGTTGAGCTCCGCTCCCGCCAAGTTTTTACTGACATAATAGATGGCATAGAATTCTTCGCCGTATTTCTGCCCGAGGACTGCTCCGATCGCACCGTTAGATGCATCGCAGTAAATATGGAACGGTATGGCCCAATTCGGTCCTCTCAAGACCGATGCAGATATCAATTTTTCTTTCAGAAATTGGAACGCTTCTTCGCAATCTCCCATCCAATTGAACTCTATGTCCTTAGAAAGTAGGGTGTGCAGTGGTTTGGCAATCTTACTAAATTTGGCGATAAATCGCCGGTAGTACCCGGCTGATCCAAGGAAACTTCTTACCTCCTTCTATGTTCTGGGGCTAGGTAGGTCTCTGATGACCTCGATCTTCCTCTTGTCTACTTTTATTCCTTCTGCAGAGAGGTGGTGTCCCAACACGATGCCTTCCTGCATCATCATAAAACATTTTTCATTACTTAGGGACAAATGATTTTCCTTGCTCCTATCGAGCACTCTTTCCAGATTTGTCATTGCCTCCTCGAAGGTTTCTCCATAGGCGGTGAAGTCGTCCATGTATACTTCCACCCCATCTCCTATCATATCAGAGAATATGCTAAGCACCGCCCTTTGAAAGGTGGCCGGTGCGTTGCACAGTCCAAAAGGCAATACCTTATAGGCAAACGTTCCCCATGGACAGGTGAACGTTGTTTTATCTTGATCTTCTTCCCCTATCTAGATCTGGTTGTAACCATTGAATCCATCCAGAAAGGAGAAGTATTTTCTTCCCGAGAGTGTGTCCAAGACCTGATCGATGAACGGGAGTGGGAAGTGGTCTTTCTTAGTCGCCTTGTTCAATGCCCGATAGTCCACGTAGATCCGCCATTTCCCATTCTTTTTGGGGACCACCACTAATGGTGATACCCATTCACTGTCAGAAATTGGATATATGAATTCGGCAGCCAGAAGTTTGTGCAGTTCTTCTCTGACAATGTCTTTCATTGTTGGGTTCATCCTTCTCTATGGTTGTCGACTAGGAGTTGCCTGGTCATCTAAATAAATCCGATGGGTACATATTTTCGGGTTGATGCCATGCATATCTGCGTAGTCCCATGCAAATGCTTGTTGGTGTTTTACCAGAAGCTCTTCCAATTTTTCTAGCTGTGTGGGCGTCAACCTGTTGTTGACGTTTAATATCCTCCCTGGCCCAACATGTATTTGTTGGATGTGTTGATCTTGGGCGCCAGTCAACGGCGATCCAGGTGTGGGGGTGGATGATTCTCCATGGAGAAACTCCACGATAGCACCATCCTCGTCCTCTTCTGCCACCTCCTCCAAGGTCATCACCAGCTGGATTATGGACAACTTCGTAGTTCCATGCTCGGTGATCCTGGGTTCTTCTGTCGAGTCCATAGACTGAGCTGGCGGTGAAATGGTCAGCCTTTTGATGTTTTTCCCATTGGAGATGGTCATTAGCCCATCCCGACAGCTGATGTAAGCGTCAGCTGTTGCCAACCATGGCCTCCCCAAAATGAGCGGGTAACCGCCCAGCCTGGTCTTGGTTTGCAAAACTAGAAAATCAGCTGGATATTCCCATGCACTGACTGTTACGATCACATCTTCCAGCATCCCTTTCGGCGACATGGTTGATCGATCGGCTAACTGCAGCACTGTCGTGGTTGGCTTCAGGTTCGTGAGCCGTAGCCTCTGCATGGTCTCTTGAGGCATCACATTGATGGCTGCCCCGAGGTCAACCAATGTGTTGGACAGGGAATGTCCTCCAATTTTTATGGTCAGCACTAGGCTGCCTGGATCTGCATACTTTGGATGATGTGTTCTACCCATCATTAGATCTGCCAGTTTACCCACGACGTTGATAGTCTGGGTAGCTTTTCATCCCGGTCTCCTTAGACACATTTCTCTAATTGCCTTGGTGTAAATGGGGACATCTCGAATTGCTTGAAATAATGGGATTGTCACCGTGAGATTCTTCAAGCTCGACAAGATGTCAAATTTTGGTTGTGTTGTTTTTCTTTGTTCCTACAGTCGGCTAGGAAATGGAGCCTCCGCTCTCTCAAGTGCTTTTCCTTCTTCTACCAGAGGTGTCTCCTCTATTTCTGCCTCCTCTTCTACCAGTGGAGGTATCTCTACTATTTCTTCCTCCTCTTCTACCAGAGGTGGTGTCTCTACTCCTAGCTGCCTACCTGATCTAAGCTGAATATTGTACATATGGTACATCTCACCTTCTACGTTGTATGCCGACTGATTTACTCTGTTGTTCGGGTTTGCTATCGGTTGTGCTGGTAGCTACGCAGGTCTCGCTGCTGGCAATGTTGGTAAGTTCTGTTGGATGTGAGCAGGAGCTGCATTCTGTGGAGTCTGATTCCATGCATTGTGGCCTCTCCACTGCTGCCCAGGATATGGATATGGCATCCATGGCTGCTGATTCGAGAATGCTGCTAGGGGTGCGTTCGTCCAGGGTGATGGTCCCCACCACCCCATATTAGGTGGTTGAGGGGGTCCTTGGTGCATGTATGACCCTCCCCCATATGATGGCATTTCGGTTGGTATATTCCCCATGGGGGGCTATGGCCAACTCTTCCTATTGCCTATGAAGTAGGCCTCCGTGCTCTCAGCCGCTTCCTGGTTACTGGGCAGTTGTGGGCACAATCAAGTTTTATGATTCAGCCTGCAAACTGCGCATACTCTGACCTTGTTTTTTGGGCATGCATTCTTTGCGTGCCTTCCTCTGCATTTTGGGCAAAAATAGGCTAATGCTGCATCATTTTCTTGTTTCTTCTTTTCTAACGATGAGCGTATCCATCTGCAGTGCTAGAGATGAGAGCATTTCGCTCTTCAAATCCTCCAGCATGTTGCCTATCTCTATTTTGGTGACTGAAGCAGTCGCCTTCATGGTCCTGGGGGTGATTTTGCCTCGCCTTCTCGAGTAGTTCCGGCATAATTTCCGGATGTCATCCATAGCATGCTGATAGACATCACCTCCAGAGATCATGTTGAGAGCCTCCAGTGACTCATTGGTAAGTCCCCTCAAGAAGATGCTTTTGAGGGACTTATCGGATAGCTTCGAGTGAGGGGACCGTTGAAGATTAAAGGTGAATCTCTCCCAATACTCCTCGAGAGACTCATCTTCTCTTTGTGTCATGCTCAGGACCTCCTCCCTGGAGTCTCTTGCTCTCCCAAAATCTTGATATTGCTCTAGAAAGAGCTTCTTCATCTGGTCCCAGGTGGTGATGTGTTTGTCTCCCAGACCGATGAACCATCGCAGAGCTGCATCGTCTAATGTAGAAGGAAATAATTTCAACTTTTGCGCATTTGATTTGTAATCCACAGACCTGCACAAAACATCAAACTTGAATAAAAATAGGTCAGGGTCCTCAGTCGGGTGTCCTCTGAAGGACGGGAGGTGAGCAGGGGATATGTTTTTCATTTTGGTATCTCCTACTCCCTCCTCTATTGGGAAACTAAAGCCAGATGAGACTTCATCGTTATCTACCATTTTTTTGGGAAATGTGGTTTCTAATGCAGCGTTTATGGCCTTCCGGTCATTTAAAACTTTCTGAGTCAATGCTCTAAGGTTGTCTGGCGAGATCGTCTGATCCTCCACAACCTTCCACAATAGGGCTTCCTCTAGAGGAGTCCTATTAAATAGGGGATTTATGATGATTCGTTCATCCCCTTGTTGATGGGATGAGGTGGCACTTTGCACAAAGTGCGGTTCCTCACTCCAATGGACTGCTGGTAGGTCGGGCGAGTCTAACTCAAATCCAAAATGCTCGGTTGACTCAGGTCCTGATGGATTAGTTCTTATAAAGCGACCGTCAGGTCCTCTTCTTCGAAGAACTCATACAAGGTCAGATGAAGGTTTCAGGGTATTGTAAGTAATCTAATTAAGACGCTTCCCCGACAATGGCGCCAAAATGTTGCGGGCCAAACAAGGTGAATGGTTTCCTACTTTTGTCACATGCCCGTGCATTTAATTATCAACCCAGGGAGCTTCGTAAACTTGCGAAGAGTCGAAACTAGGTTACTACAATACCACTGGAGGGTGAGTCTGCTAATCCTACATTTGGGGGGTGTTTTTGAGATGGTTGTCAATCATTCCCGCACTCCTCAATAAATTACGTAAGAAGAACAAAAATAAATATACAAAAATAAATCTAATGCACATTCCTGGAAATAAACCTACTGCAAATACTGAAACTAGTAAATTAATGAACGTTCTATGAAAGCAATAAACTGATAAATAAATAGAAAGGAAATGGGGAAGAAATACTGGCTTGGAGTGGGCCCAGGCTCCAGCAGCTTCTTCCCGATCGAACACGCGCTTTAGAACTTCTGTAACTGTAATATATTTATCAACGCATTACAATGTAACTCTAAAATGGATCTTTATTAATTCCTTCTATATATCGCTCTATATTTTCTATATCGCTATATATTTTCTTAGAACGATCTGCGTGTGTTTATATAACACACCCGTAGAACTTCTATTACAGAAGTGGTTACAACAGTCGATTCTTCCCAGACTAAATTAGAACAGTCTGGCGAATGCAATCGACGTCTGGCATTCTGTTTTGATGGCGGCATGTTCGTTTCGACTCGTGCTTTGCCTGGCATCCGTAAGACGTTTTGATACGTTGGTGCTATCTCCAATTTAGCTCTGCATGATGCAGAGCTGGAACTGCACCAGCCACTGTCATCCACGTCCTTCGAGTCTGGTCAACGGGCAAAGAATCAGTGGCGCCTTCCGACTGCAGGGAGGCGCTCCCATTCAGTTGGCGCCTTTCGACTGTAGGGAGGCGTTGTCTTTGGTTTGGCACCTTCCGACTGTAGGGAGGCGCTGTCTTTGGTTTGGCACCTTTCGACTGCAGGGAGGCGCTTGCATTCAGACGGTGCCTTCTGACTACAGGGAGGCGCCCATGTTCAATCGGTGCCTTTCGACTGTAGGGAGGCGCTTGTTTTCACTTGGCACCTTTCGACTGCAGGGAGGCGCCTATGTTCAATCGGGCCTTTCGACTGTAGGGAGGCGTTGTGTTCAATTGGCGCCTTTCGACTATAGGGAGGTGCCTATGTTCAATTGGTGCCTTTCGACTGTAGGGAGGCGCCTATGTTCTCTCCATTGACTCTCGATGAAATAAAGTGCCAGGTCCATCGAAAGGACCTCGACTGTTCCAAATCTAACTAAATCAACTGCAATTCCACAAAACATACTAAAAGCACACAAATTAGATAACACGCATAATTATATCAAATATCTATATAATCATTTATAAAAGCACGCAATCCTTATTATACAGCCGCATATTGATCCAAGAAGTATGTACAAAATATGAGCATTTCTGGTGCTCATCATCCCCCCACGCCTAACATATGCCATGCCCTCGTGGCATCCAAACTGTAGGTAGCCCTCAGAATTTTTCATCGTCGCCATCTCTTGGAAGATTCGGCTGCCCCTGCGGCCCGAGTCTATCTTTTCGTGCCGGCATGTGAAGGTGTGGTTCTCCTCTGCCTATGGGAAACTACGGCTGTTAATTGTCCCCTTCTTGTTCTGGCCGCTACTGGTGGTGGTATAGCCAGCGTTGTTCTTACCAATTGAAATGCAGCTTCGATAGCTTGCCAGAGGTCGGCGTCTGGAGGTTTGACCATTGCCAGAGGGATATCCGAGTTATCCTCTCTGGAAGGCACTACTTGGGCCTTGTATAATCCGGCCACTTTAGGGGTAAGCCCTGCATTCTCCTTTGCAATTGCAGTGGCCTCCAATTGTGGGCCATAGACTCCCCATCATTCCAAGTACCTCCTCATCATGGAAGGCCGCCCTTGGGATGAACCATAGATGTCCCAAAACTGGCTATTTTCTATCGGATTCACGCAGATGCCAGAATCTCCTTTTATCCTCGAGGATGCCTTCCTGGCCGCCTTGGCTGCTTTCATTTCTTTGCGCAGCTACTCAAAATATTTTTGCCTTTCGATGAATGGCTGCATATCCCATTCGTCCTCTTCTGACTCGACGAAGGTCACTTTCACCTTCTGTCGAGCCGTCCTGGGCCTCTTTGCCTTGGCCTCTATAGAAAATGTGGCGGCTCGGACAGGGGTCTCTTCTTTCTCTTTTGGGGACTTCTCTTCACTCCGAAGGATCGGTTGTGCTGCTATCTCCGGGGGTGATTCATCCTCCTGTCTTCCTGGTGTCGACCCCTCAGGCTCTTCTCCTTCTTCAGGCCTGGGGAGGTCCTCCGTATCCTCTGGTCTTATCTGGAGGCCTTCGTCCTGCTCTGTGTCACTCAGGACAATGACAGGGGGCATCGTAGGACTTCTGTCTTCTTCACCCCTAAAAATAGAGGAATCCTCCCCTGCCTTCGGGCTGCTCTGTCGGGCATCTGATCGAATCTCCCCTGAAGAGAATACTCTTTCGATGGATGTGGGAGAGTTCGTCGACACTGCTTCTGCCCAATCAGTCTGAGTGGCCGCCTCCTGTCTTGTTGTTCTTCTACCCTGAAGTATTTGATTTTCCTCCTGCATCTGCCGGACCAGCTGCTCGAGCTGAGCGATTCTTCTATCCTTTTCCTCCAATTCCTTTTGATGCTGGTTCTGGCAATCCTCTAGAATCTGTTGTGCCATCCAACAATCAGTTTGCCAGTTGAGCACCTCCTCCAAGGCCGCATTGATCTGGTCATTGCTCCCAAAAGTTTCCTCATTCCGTGGGCTCTGGTTCGTTAATTCATGGAGGGTTTGGGCGGCGACGTCTATCTCTGTGTCACTCTGTTCTTCCTCTATCGAGAGGAATCACCGTAGACGTTTCCTCCTGGGAATTGGTTCGTCTTCACCACCAGCGGGTGGCGCTCCTTCCTCCTCATACTCGGGCACTGGGGAATGCCCTCTATCCTCTATGTCTACGGGCACCGGTGACTGTTCTGCCCTTCCTAGAAAATAGGGCAATACCAATTGCTCGATGTTTGCTATCTCCTCTATAGGGGATGCTTCGCCTTGCCCTAGTTCGGCAACCGCATTGTGTTGCTCTATTTGGTCGCCTTCTCCCCCTGCGTCGCGGTTCTGTCTCTGTGCTTCTGCATGGCGGACCAATGCCGATATCAGCCCATGGTGGGCTAAGGCGGACGGTGCCCCCTTCTGGTACCGAGCCACTTCATCCTTCAGAGCAGTCGCCAGGTAGAAGGGTATATTTATTTTTCTCCCATGCACTAGGTGATTGAGGAAGTGCACATGATTAATGTTCAGATGCGTATACTTCCCTGTGCATGTGAAGAATCGAGCAATCTGCTCGAACATCTTTCGTATATCCATGGGGAGGCTACTTTTGAGTAACCCCTCCCTTTCTATCTACATGTTCCCTCTTGGCAGCAGTATTTCGGTATATAGCTTTAGCACTCCGCCCTTGTATGCACATTCCCCCGTGAGAGGCAATCCAGTCGCCTGTGAGATGAACTCAGGGGTGACTAGAATTTCCACTCCTCGTACTTGGGCCGCATCGCCCCTCAAAGAGGTGGCGAATTCTCTAGCTGCCTCCACATCCTGGCCCTGACTGACCAGGGTGCAGTATTCGAGCCACCCCTCGGCTTCGAATTGGGTCCTTACTGCCCCTCTGATTCCATCAGTATCACTGGGTTCATTCTTCTTGATCGCGTGGTTCTTGGACCTTCCTCCCATGGCGCCTTTCGATGCTGTATATTTTTCTGTCCTTCCTTCTGTAGGAAGGCACCTTCTTATAGGAAAGGCGCCTAACCCTAGTAGTTATGGAAGGCGCCCTCTCATTGGCACGCGTTTTTGGCTATGGGGGGTACGATCTCTATGACAGCTATATTTTTTGGTACTGCGTATTTATAAACAATTATATAAAAGATTTGATTTAATATGCGCGTACCTGATTCGGCGTTCCAGTTGTCGTGGTAGCTGCTGATTTGCTGACTTGTGACACGAGGGAGGGGTATTTGATGATGCTTATACGTGTGATGCTTTGTTCCGCTCGAGGCATCCGATCGATGTAAATGCTGCACGTGGGAGGCATTCTTTGGTACCTTCCCCATGTGGATGGTGTCCATGTAGCGCCTTTCGATGTTGTCGGTGCTCGTCTTCGAACAGATGCGCCTTTCGGTGCCTTTTGATTGGTGGGAGGCACTCTTGCCTACATGCGTCTTCCCAATGTGGGGGTGCCTCCTTCTGGTTCGCGCCTTCCCGATGTTGGAAGGCGTTCGTTTTGATGAATGCGCCTTCCTGATGTTGGAAGGCGTATTCGGCTAGATGAATGCGCCTTCCTGATGTTGGAAGGCGCGTATTCGGCTAGTTTATATATATATATATATATATATATATATATATATATATATATATATATATTTTTTTATATGGTGCCTTTTATATATATTTTTATGATGGGTGCCTTATGTAGTAAGGCGCCTCTTTGGATGGGCGCCTTCGATTGGGATAAGGCGCCTTCTTGGCTGGGCCTTCTGAGTAGTAAGGCACCTTCTTTTGGACTTGGCACCTTCTTGACTGGTAAGGCACCTTCTTTGGATGGGCACCTTAGTAAGGCACTTCTTGGATGGGTGCCTTCATGAAGGCGCCTTCTTGAGTAGGGGCACCTTCTTCTTGCATTGGCGCCTTCTTTTGGATGCAGTAAGGCGCCTTCTTGTGGGCTTGGCGCCTTCTAACTGCGGTAAGGCGCCTACTTCTGGACTTGGCGATTTGACTGGAAGAAGGGTGATCAGACCTTCCCAGTTTTTTTCACGCTGCCCAGATTCTATCTACGAGCCGGTGTCGGAATGCTGAGCCGAATCAGGCCTGGTTTCCCAGATACCTATCCCTCGTGCTGTCAGGTCCTCCACCTACAAAAAGCAACCAAAAAAGAAAAGAAAATAAAGGCAGTTAGACGCGTTCCGTGCCTGTTAGGCCCTGGGTTAGGATGCCTGCAGCTTGCATGCGGGCGTCGTCCCTACAAAAAAACACACATTAAAAAACTATAACTAACTAAACAAATTGGGTGAGCACTTTCGTGCCCACCATTTCACCTGTGAGAGTTCGGTCCAGATCTAGCAAGATGGGGTCTCCCCCACGCCTACTCTGGATTCCACCTGAAATGTTTCGGACGTATTATAGGGGCGTAGTCGGTGGCCATTGACTGTGAACATGGTGTTGCTGTCGTCAATTGTCTTGACGCGCACCGCCCCATTCTTAATGAGCTCTGCCACCTCATACGGCCCCATCCACCTCTGCATAAGTTTGCCCTTCCTTTCCTGGAACCGGGAATCGTATAACAGTACCCATTCCCCTACCTGGAACTTCTTCAGCTTGATGTGGTTATCATGCCACTTCTTCCTCTGCTTCTGTATAATCTCTGTCCTCTACAAAGCATCCAGTCGGATTTCGTCCAGCTGATCTAGCTGGCGAATCCTCTATTTTTGAGCTTCGTCCAAGCTCAAATTTAATTCTGAAGCCGTCCTCAGAGTTTTGATTTTGAACTCGATGGGCATCATCGCATTTTTCCCATAGACCAGTTGGAAAGGTGTGCATCCTGTGGTGGATTTCCACGTGGTGTTGTATGCCCAAACTGCCTCCGGCAACCGTGTGGCCCAATATTTCTTGTGTTGCTGCACGGTTTTGGTCAGGATGTTTTCTATCTCCCTGTTTGTCACTTCTACTTGCCCGTTCGCCTGCGGATGGTAGGGCGTGGTTTTGTTGTGCCGAACTCTATACTGCTCCATCAGCTCCTCAATCAATTTGGAGGTGAATTGGGGCCCTTGATCTGTTGTTATCTCCCGAGGAACCCCAAATCATGTGAAAATATGAGCAAATAAGAAGTCGATGACCGTTCTTTCCTTTGAGTCCCTTAATGCCTGCACTTCCACCCATTTGGTGACATAATCCGTGCGAGACCAAAATAAACCTCCTTCCCATCGAAGGTGGATTAAATGGTCCCACGAAATCCATGCCCCATTTATCAAAAGGTTCCAGATGTACCTGGGGCTACAGGGGCATTTCATCTCGGTGGGTTGGTCTACCCATCCTCTGGCACTCGTCACACTTGCTGGTATATGCTGTCGCGTCCTTGAACAGAGTGGGCCAAAAATACCCAGCCTGCAGGATTTTGTAGGCAGTTCGCTTCCCTACAAAGTGTCCTCCACATGGCTCATCGTGACATGCCTTAAGCACTTCTGAAAACTCCTGTTCTGCTACGCATCTTCTTATAATTTGGTCCCGTCCTATTTTAAATAGGAGACCATCCATCCAAAGGAATGATGCGCTCTTCTCTATGACCGCCTGCTTTTCTCGGTAGGAGAGAGCAGGTGAGGTCCTTCCGGTGGCCAAGTAATTGGCTATGTCTGCATACCACGGAGTTTGTTCACTAATAGCGAACAGATGTTCATCCAAAAACTGGTCTTCCACTGCTTGATGATCTGTTGGTATCAATCTGGACAGAAAATCTGCCACGACGTTGTCCTTGCCCGGTTTATCGACTATAGTGATGTCGAATTCCTGCAATAGCAACAGCCATCTGATAATTCTGCCACCAATGGCCGGCTTGCTCATCAGATACCTGATAGCCGCGTGGTCCGTATGGACGAAGACCTTGTATCCCGTTATATAGTGACAGAATTTGTTTATTGCATGGACAACTACGAGGAATTATTTTTCTATCACTGTATAGTTGAGCTCCGCTCCCGCCAAGTTTTTACTGACATAATAGATGGCATAGAATTCTTCGCCATCTTTCTGCCCGAGGACTGCTCCGATCGCACCGTTAGATGCATCGCGAGTAAATATGGAATGGTATGGCCCAATTCGGTCCTCTCAAGACCGGTGCGAGATATCAATTTTTCTTTTAGCAATTGGAACGCTTCTTCGCAATCTCCCATCCAATTGAACTCTACGTCCTTAGAAAGTAGGGTGTGCAGTGGTTTGGCAATCTTACTAAATTCGGCGATAAATCGTCGGTAGTACCCGACTGAACCAAGGAAACTTCTTACCTCTTTCTGCGTTCTGGGGCTAGGTAGGTCTCTGATGACCTCGATCTTCCTCTTGTCTACTTTTATCCCTTCTACAGAGAGGTGGTGTCCCAACACGATGCCTTCCTGCATCATCATAAAACATTTTTCATTACTTAGGGACAAATGATTTTCCTTGCTCCTGTCGAGCACTCTTTCCAGATTTGTCATTGCCTCCTCGAAGGTTTCTCCATAGGCGGTGAAGTCATCCATGTATACTTCCACCCCATCTCCTATCATATCAGAGAATATGCTAAGCACCGCCCTTTGAAAGGTGGCCGATGCGTTGCACAGTCCAAAAGGCAATACCTTATAGGCAAACGTTCCCCATGGACAGGTGAACGTTGTTTTATCTTGATCTTCTTCCCCTATCTGGATCTGGTTGTAACCATTGAATCCATCCAGAAAGGAGAAGTATTTTCTTCCTGAGAGTGTGTCCAAGACCTGATCGATGAACGGGAGTGGGAAGTGGTCTTTCTTAGTCGCCTTGTTCAATGCCCGGTAGTCCACGCAGATCCACCATTTCCCGTTCTTTTTGGGGACCACCACTAATGGTGATACCCATTCACTATCAAAAATTGGATATATGAATTCGATAGACAGAAGTTTGTGCAGTTCTTCTCTGACAATGTCTTTCATTGTTGGGTTCATCCTTCTCTGTGGCTGCCGACTAGGAGTTGCCTGGTCATCTAAGTAAATCCGATGGGTACATATTTTTGGGCTGATGCCATGCATATCTGCGTAGTCCCATGCAAATGCTTGTTGGTGCTTTACCAGAAGCTCTTCCAATTTTTCTAGTTGTATGGGCGTCAACCTGTTGTTGACGTTTAATGTCCTCCCTGGCCCAACGTGTATTTGTTGGATGTGCTGATCTTGGGCGCCAGTTAACGGTGATCCAGGTGCGGAGGTGGATGATTCTCCATGGAGAAACTCCATGATAGCACCATCCTCGTCCTCTTCTGCCACCTCCTCCAAGGTCATCACCGGCTGGATTATGGACAACTCCGTAGTTCCATGCTCGGTGATCCTGGGTTCTTCTCTCGAGTCCATAGACTGAGCTGGCGGTGAAATGGTCAGCCTTTTGATGTTTTGCCCATTGGAGATGGTCATTAGCCCATCCCGGCAGCTGATGTAGGCGTCAGCTGTTGCCAGCCATGGCCTCCCCAAAATGAGCGGGTAACCGCCCAGCCTGGTCTTGGTTTGCAAAACTAGAAAGTCAGCTGGATATTCCCATGCACTTACTGTTACGATCACATCTTCCAACATTCCTTTCGGTGCCATGGTTGATCGATCGGCTAACTGCAACACTGTCATGGTTGGCTTCAGGTTCGTGAGCCGCAGCCTCTGCATGGTCTCTTGAGGCATCACGTTGATGGCTGCCCCAAGGTCAACCAGTGTGTTGGACAGGGAATGTCCTCCAATTTTTATGGTCAGCACTGGGCTGCCTGGGTCTGCATACTTTGGATGATGTGTTCTACCCATCATTAGGTCTGCCAGTTTACCCATGACGTTGATAGTCTGGGTAACCTTCCACCTGGTCTCCTTAGACACATTTCTCTAATTGCCTTGGTGTAAATGGGGACATCTCGAATTGCTTGAAATAATGGGATTGTCATCGTGAGATTCTTCAAGCTCGACAAGATGTCAAATTTTGGCTGTGTTGTTTTTCTTTGTTCCTGCAATCGGCTAGGAAATGGAGCCTCCGCTCTCTCAAGTGCTTTTCCTTCTTCTACCAGAGGTGTCTCTTCTATTTTTGCCTCCTCTTCTACCAGTGGAGGTATCTCTACCATTTCTTCCTCCTCTTCTACCAGAGGCGGAGTCTCTACTCCTAGTTGCCTACCTGATCTAAGCTGAATATTGTACATATGGTACATCTCACCTTCTACGTTGTATGCCGACTGATTTACTCTGTTGTTCGGGTTTGTTGTCGGTTGTGCTGGTAGCTGCGCAGGTCTCGCTGCTGGCAATGCTGGTAAGTTCTGTTGGATGTGAGCAGGAGCTGCATTCTATGGAGTCTGATTCCATGCATTGTGGCCTCTCCACTGCTGCCCAGGATATGGATATGGCATCCATGGCTGCTGATTCGGGAATGCTGCTGGGGGTGCGTTCGTCCAGGGTGACGGTCCCCACCACCCCATATTAGGTGGTTGAGGGGGTCCTTGGTGCATGTATGACCCTCCCCCATATGTTGGCATTCCGGTTGGTATATTCCCCATGGGGGGCTATGGCCAACTCTTCCTATTGCCTATGAAATAGGCCTCCGTGCTCTCAGTCGCTTCCTAGTTACTGGGCAGTTGTGGGCACAATCGAGTTTTATGATTCAGCTTGCAAACTGTGCATACTCTGACCTTGTTTTTTGGGCATGCATTCTTTGCGTGCCTTCCTCTACATTTTGGGCAGAAATAGGCTAATGCTGCATCATTTTCTTGTTTCTTCTTTTCTAAGAGCAGCGTATCCATCTGCAATGCTAGAGATGAAAGCATTTCGCTCTTCAAATCCTCCAGCATGTTGCCTATCTCTATTTTGGTGACTGAAGCAGTCGCCTTCATGGTCCTGGGGGTGACTTTGCCTCGCCTTCTCGAGTAGTTCCGGCATAATTTCTG
Source organism: Wollemia nobilis (assembly GCA_028583015.1). Classification (NCBI taxonomy): domain Eukaryota; kingdom Viridiplantae; phylum Streptophyta; class Pinopsida; order Araucariales; family Araucariaceae; genus Wollemia; species Wollemia nobilis. The sequence continues at coordinate 44,454 of JAQPPZ010002894.1, read as the reverse complement.
GATGTCATCCATAGCATGCTGATAGACATCACCTCCAGAGATCATGTTGAGAGCCTCCAGTGACTCATTGGTAAGTCCCCTCAAGAAGATGCTTTTGAGGGACTTATCGGATAGCTTCGAGTGAGGGGACCGTTGAAGATTAAAGGTGAATCTCTCCCAATACTCCTCGAGAGACTCATCTTCTCTTTGTGTCATGCTCAGGACCTCCTCCCTGGAGTCTCTTGCTCTCCCAAAATCTTGATATTGCTCTAAAAAGAGCGTCTTCATCTGGTCCCAGGTGGTGATGTGTTTGTCTCCCAGACCGATGAACCATCGTAGAGCTGCATCGTCTAATGTAGAAGGAAATAATTTCAACTTCTACGCATTTGATTTGTAATCCACAGACCTACACAAAACATCAAATTTAAATAAAAATAGGTCAGGGTCCTCAGTCGGGTGTCCTCTGAAGGACGGGAGGTGAGCAGGGGATATGTTTTTCATTTTGGTATCTCCTACTCCCTCCTCTATTGGGAAACTAAAGCCAGATGAGACTTCATCGTTATCTACCATTTTTTTAGGAAATGTGGTTTCTAATGCAGCGTTTATGGCCTTCCGGTCGTTTAAAACTTTCTGAGTCAATGCTCTAAGGTTGTCTGGCGAGATCGTCTGATCCTCCACAGCCTTCCACAACAGGGCTTCCTCTAGAGGAGTCCTATTAAATAGGGGATTTGTGATAATTCGTTCGTCCCCTTGTTGATGGGATGAGGTGGCACTTTGCACAAAGTGCGGTTCCTCACTCCAATGGACTGCTGGTAGGTCGGACGGGTCTAACTCAAATCCAAAATGCTCGGCTGACTCAGGTCCTGATGGATTAGTTCTTATAAAGCGACCGTCAGGTCCTCTTCTTCTAGAAGAACTCATGCAAGGTCAGGTGAAGGTTTCAGGGTATTGTAGGTAATCTAATTGAGACGCTTCCCCGACAACGGTGCCAAAATGTTGCGGGCCAAACAAGGTGAATGGTTTCCTACTTTTGTCACATGCCCGTGCATTTAATTATCAACCCAGGGAGCTTCGTAAACTTGCGAAGAGTCGAAACTAGGTTACTACAATACCACTGGAGGGTGAGTCTGCTAATCCTACGTTTGGGGGGTGTTCTTGAGATGGTTGTCAATCATTCCCGCACTCCTCAATAAATTACGTAAGAAGAACAGAAATAAATATACAAAAATAAATCTAATGCACATTCCTGGAAATAAACCTACTACAAATACTGGAACTAGTAAATTAATGAACGTTCTATGAAAGCAATAAACTGATAAATAAACAAAAAGGAAATGGGGAAGAAATACTGGCTTGGAGTGGGCCCAGGCTCCAGCAGCTTCTTCCCGATCGAACACGCGCTTTAGAACTTCTGTAACTGTAATATATTTATCAACGCATTACAATGTAACTCTAAAATGGATCTTTATTAATTCCTTCTATATATCGCTCTATATTTTCTATATCGCTATATATTTTCTCAGAATGATCTACGTGTGTTTATATAACACACCCGTAGAACTTCTGTTACAGAAGTGGTTACAACAGTCGATTCTTCCCAGACTAAATTAGAACAGTCTGGCGAATGCAATCGACGTCTGGCATTCTGTTTTGATGGCGGCGTGTTCGTTTTGACTCGTGCTTTGCCTGGCATCCGTAAGACGTTTTGATACGTTGGTGCTATCTCCAATTTAGCTCTGCATGACGTAGAGCTAGAACTGCACCAGCCGCTGTCATCCACGTCCTTCGAGTCTGGTCAACGGGCAAAGAATTAGTGGCGCCTTCTGACTGTAGGGAGGCGCTCCCATTCAGTTGGCGCCTTTCGACTGCAGGGAGGCGCTGTCTTTGGTTTGGCACCTTCCGACTGCAGGGAGGCACTTGTCTTTGGTTTGGCGCCTTCCAACTGCAGGAAGGCGCTTGTGTTAGCATATATTTGCTGTTATTACATTATATTTCAGGCATATTGTTAACTTGTTATTTGTTATAACAAGTTCTATTTCAGCCTCGGATGGTTTCGTAACCTCCGGGCTATTATAGTCCTGCAGATGTATTATTTAAACCATCCCGAACATGAATATGATCTGCTGTTATTCTAACATGGCATCAGAGCCAGTAACGTGAGAAGAGAGAGAGGAGGCGGACGCTGTTTGCTTGGAGAAAGTTTTGCAGGAAGCGGAAGGCTTCATTTTTTTTCCAGCGCTGGTCTGGAAAATTTTTATTTCCCAGCGCTGGACTGTGCGTTTTTTTTCCTGAATGCATAGTTTTTTAAAAAAAAAAACACAGACCTCCTGTGCGCTGTTTTTCCCAGCGCTGGTCTGATTTTTTTTCCCAAGCACCGCGAGATTTAATTTTTCGCGACGTGATCGCGATTGAATTAATTTTTTTTTTTTTTTTTTGCGGACGCAGGAATTCCCCCCACGCCGCGTGATTGAATTGAAAAAAAAAAAAAATTTTGCGGCCGCGACCCGCCCCCGCGTGTTTGAATTAATTTTTTTTTTTTTGCACCGCGGCGGCACCCCCCGCCGCGACGTGATTTTTCATCACGTGCGGCGGCCCCCCCACCACCTCCTGCTACCGTGACGTGGCCACCCACCCCCTCCCTCCCCCCTTCCCCTCCCCTGCATCATGCTGCCCTGTGTGCGCGACACGCAGCGTGCTGCAGCCGCGACCACAACAGTAGCCGCGGCTAACTGCTGCCCCGCGTGCGCGACGCGCAGCGCGCTGTAGCTGTGGCCACAATAGTAGTCGTGGCTCACTGCAGTAGGCTACAGCCGCGGCCACCACAGCAGTCGTGGCTAACCGCAACAACAGCCGTTGCGGGCTGTCCAGCCGCAGGCTGGTTGCTGCAGTCGCACGCTACGACCGCGACCAACAGAGGAGGACACTGCGAAGGAGGACGCTGCGAAGGAGGATGCTGCAGCCACCTGGCAGAGGCAGCCACAGAGGGAGTTACGACCAGGCGGCCGCGCTCGGGCAGCGGACTGGGGACCCTCCTCAAATACGAGGGGGCCCCTGATCCTATCGGATCAGCCTGCTAGTCCACCTGGTGGTGGACTGTGCGGTAAGGCTCTGGGAGCCTGCAGGTCACGGGTTCCAATCCCGCCTACTCCCCTTCATCAAAGGTAATTTTTTTTTTTCTTTCGACGTTTTTTTTTTCAATTATTTTGTATTTCCTAAAGTTAAAAATTTAATTTTTGATTTTAATTTATTTTCTATAGTTTAACCTTTATAAATTAAAATTAAATTTTTTTAATTTGATTTTAATTTTTTTTTTAAAGGTTTTTTACAAACTATATAAATTAAAATTAATATTTTTTTTAACTTAAGGTTATAAAATAATTGTTGAAAAATTATTTGAGGAAAGATTATTTTTTTAAGATAAAAAGAAGGGGGGTATTTTTTTTCAAAAATCAAAGGGGGAAAGTGAGTAATTTTTGAAAAGCAAATTTGGCATTATTGTAAAGGTGCATTTTCGGCTGCGCCCGACACCTAGTGGGTTATTCCTGTGGGCATTTTTTTTGTTGTATGTTGCATATTTGATTTCTTGCACTATAACATTAAAAGTTAAAATCAAATTCACTCCCTAAGTCCCCGAAATAATTAAAACCCATCCGTGCAATTTATTGCACTACAGCGTTCGGTATTTGTGATACCTCTGGCCAACACTTACAGGTAAAGCTGTCATGATTGCGCTACTGTATCCGCCGCCTAATATAGCTACTACAATGATGTTTGAGCTTGTTCTCTATAAATCGTCAGGGAGAGATAAGTTTGCCATTTTGCATTTTTTTACTCCATCCACTACCCTTAATCGTTCTTGTGTTTAGGCGTAAATCCTGATGAAGTATTCTTCATAATGTTTAGGGGAAGTTACGCCCCACGCATGAGAAGAATCTTCTATGGTAGGTGCCATCAACAAGGTGATTCCCTTTCAGTACTGCTTATGTTCCACGTATCGTATGATCTCTAAAGATCACCTATAGTTTCCCTCACGTAAGGGCGGGTGATTTTTTGTTGATCTTTCTAAATACCTATAGTTTCCCTCACGTAAGGGCGAGTATTTTGTACGGTATAATGACGTAGCAAAAGGTATATCGAAAGGGGGACCAATTGGTGTTATAAAGAACCTTCATCATGTCTGCAAAACTAATGACTGATTCTCATCAGTTGTTGAAAGGTCCTAATTACACACCATGGAAAAATAAGATGAAGGCCATCCTAGCAATGGATGATTTATGGGATGTTGTAGCTGGAGCAACAACCAAACCTTCACCTGTTGCTGGTGCTATAGCTCCATCTAATGCTCAAAGAGACTTTGATAAGCTAGATAGTAAAGCAAAAGTGCTCATCTTTCTTGCTGTGTCTGATGAAGTCCAACCCCATATTGCTGACTGTGCAACTAGTAAAGCGGCATGGGATGCCCTTAATACTATATATGAGGGAAAGAATGATTCCACCATTCTATTTCTTCAATCTAAATTACACAAGCCTGAGCATGAAGCAGGGTGAGACAGGTTGAATTCTTTCTTTGCGAGTTTCCGAATTGAAAGCAAAGTTGAATTCTTTGGGAGAACCAGTTGAAGACAAGCTCCTTACTTCAGTTGTATTGAGAGCTTTACCTAATTCTTATCGGGTGTTTATTACTTCCCTTCATGTATCACAACGAAAAGTTACTTTTGTAGAATTGGTTAATATGCTTCAAGAGGAGGAAGCACGCCAACTACAGAGAGATGATTCTTCTAACACTGCTCTCTACATCAATAGGAAAGGGCAGAACCAAAAGAAGGGTAATTTTCAAAAGGGAGGGAATTCACAAAAGGATTCAAAAGGGAAACAAACTCAACAACCTCAACAACCTCAACAGAAAAAGAGATATTGCAAGATCTGTGACAAAGAAGGTCATGATACAAACAAATGTTGGCATAAGAATAAGCAATCAAAATAGAAAGGCCGAAACAAACCACAAAAGAACAAACAACAAGTGAATGTTGCTATTGAAGAATCTGACACGGATTCTGAGAGAGCTCACAAAGTTCTCATGACTACCACAGTGTCCAAGTAGACGGATCCTATATGGTATGTTGATTTTGGAGCCAGTAAGCACATGATTGGTGACCAATCGTGGTTTGAGTCTTTTGAGGCCAAAGAGGGCAAACTTGTCACTATTGCTGATGATAAAACCTACAAGGTTCAGGGAGAAGGCACTATTTTAGTCACTCTTCCTGATGGCAAGTGTCATATTGATAAAGTTCTCTATGTTCCAAGATTGGCAAACAATTTGTTGTTAGTCACACAAATTCTGGACAAAGATATGGTTGTGAACTTTAGTGTTGAGGGAGGCAAGAAGTGTTGTTCTATTACCAGGAGGGGTAAGAAAATTGCAACCGCTTCATATAAGTATGGCTTATTTGCCTTAGATACTATCTCTACTCCACATGTTGCCATGACAGTCTCTACAAAGGAGGCAACTTCCCTATGGCACAAGAGATATGGACATTTGAGTTCTGGTTACTTACTTGAGCTAAGTAAGTATGAGATGGTTAAGGGTCTTCCTTCCATTTCTACCACTTTACCAGTTTGCTTTGACTGCTTGGCAGGAAAGCAGCATAGAGTGCCTTTTGAAAAGAGCTCTACTAGAGCAAAGAAACCTCTGGAGTTGGTTCATACCGATCTGTGCGGTCCCTTCACTCCCAACAGCTTGTGGGGGTAAGAGGTATTTTCAGTTATTTGTGGATGATTACTCACGAAATATGTGGGTATTATTTCTTCAACTGAAATCTAAAGCATTTGGCTTCTTTCAGCAATTCAAGAAATCTGTTGAGAAGGAGTTAGGGACTTCTATAAAGACCCTCCACTCAGATCGAGGGGGGGAGTTCACCTCTAAAGAATTTTTTGCATTCTTGAAAGAAAATGGGATCACAAGACAGTTAACTATCGCTTATACTCCTCAGAAAAATGGAGTTGCTGAAAGGAGGAATCGTTCCATCATGGAAATGGTTCGTTGCATGCTCACAGGAGCTAGACTTGAGCAACTATATTGGGCAAAAGCTGTCACCATAGCAGTATATCTGTTGAATAGGGCACCCACAAAGGCCCTACAAGGAATGACTCCATAGGAAGCATGGAGTGGTAGGAAACCCTCCATTTCTCATCTACGCATTTTTTGGATGTAAAGCTTTCATGCAAATACCAAAAGAGAAAAGGAAGAAGCTAGATGAGAAGACATTGAAGTGTATTCTTCTTAGGTATGATGAGCACTCTAAGGGTTATCGTTTGATTTATCCCTTAACCAAGAAGATTCACATAAGTAGAGATGTTTTTTATGAGGCTTTCACATTAGCAAACACATCAGATGTATACCTAGACCTTGTGGAAACTTAGGTTGTTAAATCTCCTTCATCAAAGGTTGGAGGTTCTTCTGGATCTTCTTCAACACCTAAAAAGAAGAATCCAAAGTGGTATAGCAGGCTAGGTGGGTAGTTGGGAGATATCAGAGTGAGGCTAAGTATTTTTAGTTCTTAAAGGTGCTATGATAGTTCAGCTTGAGGTAGGGGGTTCTCCATGAGCTAGTGCTCTATAGGAGGCATCGGGAGGAGACAAGGCTACCATGTGTGGAGCCATGGAGGGTGTTCTATGAGGTAGGGTGTTCTATGAGCTACTGCATTCAATATTAGATATGGTCATTATGAATTCATAGTACTACCATTTGGATTGACTAAAGCACCAACAACTTTCATGAATTTGATGAATAATGTGTTCAAAAAATAGTTGGATCGGTTTGTGTGGATATTCTTAGATGACATTTGGATTTATTCTCATAATAGAGAGGAACATGATAAGCACTTTAGGATAGTGCTAGAGATTTTAAGGAAGAATCAACTTTATGGGAACTTGTCCAAATGTGAATTCTATTTCCCACAAGAAAATTACTTGGGGTATATCATATCAGTAGATGGGATCATATTTGATCCAAAGAAGATAGAAGCCATTTTGAATTGGCCACCTCCAACCAATGTGACAGAAGTAATAAGCTTCATGGGTTTTTTAGGTTATTATAGGATATTTTTAAAAGACTACTCCAAGATTTCTTATCCAATAACCAAAATTCAGAATAAGGGGAAGGAGTTTAAATGGACAAAAAAATGCAAAGTAGCATTCAATTTGCTTAAACATAAGCTTACCTCGGCTCCTATATTGAAGATTCTAAATCCCATAAGATTTTTTTTTTATTTGCATTGATGCCTCTTTGGAAGGACTTGGAGGAGTCCTATCCCAAGATAATTTCGTAATAGCATATGAGTCTGGAAAAATAAAAAAGCATGAAGTTAACCATGTTACTCATGATTTAGAACTTGTTGTAGTTGTACATGCTTTGAAAATTTGGTGACTGGGTAGACCATTTGAGTTAAGAACCGATCACCATATTTTGAAGTATATCTTCACTCAACCACTACTAAATGCTAGAAAAAGAATATGGATAGAATTCCTAGCAGAATATGATTTTGGTATTGAGTATATCAAAGGAAAAGAAAATAAAGTTGACAATGCCTTAAGTAGAAGAAAGCACATAGCCACTTGGACTCGTATTCATGTGGATTTAATGGGGTAAGTCAAAAAAATGCAATGCCAAGATCCAGAATGTAGTAAAATTTGAGATAAAGTTGAACAAAATTTGAATAAAAATCAAGATTATAGCATAAAGTATGGACTTTTATGCTTTAAATATTGAGTAGTTATACTTGCAATGGGTAATTTAAGGACAGTGATTATACGTGAAGCTCATAATTCTCCTTATTTTGCTCATCTCGAAGGAGACAAGATGAGGGAAAATATGAAAAATATCTTTTACTGGTCTGGCATGAAGAAATATATCACCAAATTTATGGCACGATGTTTACAGTTTTAGAAGGTGAAAGCTGAACATCAGCATCCAACAAGAAAATTGTATTCTCATAATATAACCACTCAAAAATGATAGGTGATATCAATGGATTGTATTGTCAGTTTTCCTAAGACAAAATATCAGCATGATGCAATTTTTGTTATAGTAGATAAAATTACCAAAGTTGCACATTTTATGCCAGGAAGTACCTTAGATGATGTTGTAGTCGTTGCCAATAGATTTACAAAATACATTTTTAGGTTGTATGGATTTTTGGAGATGATTATCTCTGACAAGGATTCTAGGTTTACTTCTAAGCTCTAGCAGGCTCTCCATCGTGCAATTGGCACAAATCTAAATATCAGTTCTACATATCATCCTAAAACATATGGATAGACAAAAAGGGTTAACCAAATTTTGGAAGATATGTTACACATGTATTGCATGGACCATAAGTCTTGTTGGGAAGAATATTTGTATTTGGTTGAGTTTACTTATAATAATAGCTACCATTCTTCCTGGAAGATGGACCATTTTGAATATTTGTATGGAAAATAGTGCAAGAATCCATTATCATGGGACAATCCAGAGGATCGGGTTGTAATTGGACTAGAAATAGTTAAAATAATGGAAGGGCAGCTAGGACTAATCCAATAAAGGCTTAAGGAAGCCACTGATAGATAGAAGAGTTATGCAGACTTGAAAATAACACCTAGGGAATTCTTTATGGGTGACAAAGTATTTCTAAAAGTTAAACCTAATAAGAGTACTATTAAATCAACTAAATTGGATCCTATATATGTTGGTCGATTTGAGATTGTGGAGAAAATAAGTCCAGTAGCCTATTGGCTTGACTTACCACCTAACCTGTCAAAGATCCATAATAATTTTAATGTATCCATACTTAGGAGATATATTACTAATCCTGATCATGTGTTATTTCTAATTTGCAGATGGCAGATCCGACAACCTTTGATGTGAGACTTGTGAATATATTAGAATTTCATTCCAAGACAATGAGGAAAATAAATATTGATCAGTGTAAGGTCCAGTGAGATAAATATTTTGCAAAGAAATCCACTTGGAAAAAAGTGGAAGACATGAAAAAAAACTTTCCTTATTTATTTGATGATGTTATGTAATAATACAGGTTGAACTACATACCACTTATGAAAAGTGGAGACTATGCAAACACTATGTTTTATTGACTTTTATGTAATATTGCAAGAAAACACAAAGGACTATGTTTAATCTAAGGGGGGAATATGTCACATCCCACCTTGGAAGAACTCTATTAAGATGTTATTTATGTATTGATATCTGATTTTAATGCTTGGTATATTTACATTATATTTTTTCTGTCAAGAGAAAATGATGCTACGTTGCATTACTTGATTGTAGGAACAAGTATTCTCGTAGGTGGAAGATTGACCACCAGATATGAGAAGGGAAATTATGACAATGACAAATCAATAGGTAAGGCTCATGTTCTCACCATCACTAGTATGGCGGTGATACCTGAGAATTACTCTAAAATACCCACCCATTTAAAGGAAAAATGGTGATGGGAAATAATGAGCATTGCATTGATTGCTTGTGGATGCCATTTGTGTGATATATATTAATTGCACAATTAATTTGCATGAGATTGGCATAATTGAATCTTACCTTGAAAATGCACATTAAATAATGGTTTGCATTTTACAAATTATTTAGAGATATTTTATGCATTTATGTCATACAATTTAATAATATTTATTATGATTTTGTGAAATTATTAAATTGGGTAATTTCTAGAGTAAATATTTATTGTCTTGAACATGCTTATTTAATATAATTGCATCCATCATTAGGTAGATTTTTCTCCTACCAATTTGTCCAATTATGATTGGACCAAAAAGATAAAAATATTTTATTTACTTAAAAGGATTTTCTCTTGCTCCACTTGGTTGTCATAGAATGATTAAGTTGGCAGATGAGATTCCTCATTTATCTCATTTTAAAACCACCCACATGTTAAATAGATAAAGTTGACTTAAGGGATGGTAGAAAAATAACAAAAGACAATAAAATAACATCTCCTTGTTTGGAGAAAAAGGAGCTATAAATTATCATAGAGGGGAGAAAAAGTTATGTTCTGTTAGACTAGAGAAGGAAAATGAAGCTAGAGGAGAAGGTGAGTCAAGCAAAGTCACCCTTTCAGGATTCTAGGTGGGGATTTTCCTATTCACCTTCTATTTTTGAATGCTTTACGATTAACTACTTCATGACTAGTCCTCTTCCCTTTCTTTCCATTGTCGAATTTATATATATATTAATTTCACATGTTAACAAAATGATGTATGTGTTTAATTTCACATGTGTTAATATAGAATTAAGGCCATAAATGATATAGTGAATGTTCAGTAGTGAAAACTACACTTATGTTTGTCGATGTATCATCAATAGTGTAGTATGAACTCATTGGGTATAAAAAGCCTTGTTTCAAGGATCTTATTCCCTTCATGTCCAAGTATCCAATTTCATTTTGTAACCGACCAAAATATATCCATAGTATATAACCTATTAGGCTTTACCAATATTATGATTCAAAATCACTACAAGCCTTAAGGATAGAAGACTATCAGTGCAACTTCTTCGATAACCAGTTGTGGTATTTTTATTTATGGTAGTTTATATGCCACTCTTTTTTATATTTGTCTACTTACATTTACGTGGTTTCATTATATAGAGAACACTCTCTATTTAAACTACCCAATTCTCTATTGGCTACGATGATCCTACATCATTGAATATTAGAATGTCGAGTTTTCTGTTGGAATTTCGTTCTAATTTAATAACTTTTCTTACACTATATGTGTTGTGCTCCAATATCTAGGGGAAATTTTGTAAATCTATGATTACCCTTGCATCAGTCTATACCTGAGTTCGCATATCTAGATATTCTGAATGATTTAAAATTGAGGATGATTGATTAATTTATTAAAGGTATTAGAGTATGAATCTTCCAGGATAACCATATCTCTATTGATAAAACTCTACTTCATCCTCACCATATCGCTATCTTCTTGCTTGTGTATAAAATGCCTAACTATGTAGTATATTATGTATGCCATATCCGAATGAACTAAATCAATTTACCACTGTGTCTGCCATCGAGAATTGATAGTAGAATGTCACAAGTGACCATTTAGTAGTGGATTCTACGCACCCATAATATGGTGATATAATATCTTATACAGGTATAGACACCGTTGTGTAGTAACGACTATGTGTTCAAGTTCTTAACGGTCTCCACTGTAATTGAACCTTGTATATGAGGATAATTTTTGGTATTTTGGAACAACTCTAACCAGTGTAATAATATGAAATTAGCTCCTTTTAATTATAGATGAATCCACCAATCCGAACTTCATCTTAGTCACTGTCTAATCATTTTGATTCCATACTATTTTAAGAAGGGATTCATAAATCTTTAGACAATCTAAATACTACCTGGTTTACCTATATGCCAAGGGAATCACAACATGTATGTTATCAAATGTTTTATATAACAGGTTTAGTGTGATGGAGCTTATTGGCTGTGTAAGCAGGGAGTGACATTAACTACACCCGAGAGCAATCCATGTCTCTACCATAATTGACAATAATATTTACATATACTCTCACTGTTTTGATTGATAATTACGTTAAAACATAAACCCTTAGGTCATAAATAACTAAATAAACCCTTAGCACCTACTAATGTCTTTTTTGACGACACATGGAGAGGTTATTTGGTTCGGTTATGCTACTCAAGGATTATTTAATATGAGAGATAACTTATATTGTTCAAAGATACCAACATCGTTATCCAAGCGCTAAACACCTTGTTTGGATCTTCAATCCAACTCCTATCACTATTGGCTACCTGTTATGTATTCTTTGGTGTCTTCTTTGACTCTACAGTTGTTTGACCATAATATTACTCAACTCCCAGCATGTATGGGTTATACCAATATTTAAAATTAGGTTATTTTGTGATAAAAACATCATCTATATGAATCTAGTATTTGACATTATATTATGTTGAAAATATATATAAATACATGTGGATTGTATAAACTATCTCTTTTCTATTATCCTAATAGATGTAGATAGGGAATAAAGATAAAAATGGATATGAATTGAATTCTTTCTTATTTTTGTAAACAATGATGAGTGTCATTGAGTCTCATCATTAAATCTCAAATATCTTATCAATCTGGGGTGGTGTCCAAGGTTGTCTATGATAGAAGGCTAGGGTAGAGTACAATTCAGGAATTCAGATTTCAAGCATTTATTGGGTGAGACAAATTTGGTTTAGCCTTTTGGTGTCACACTAAACCTAATATATAGAATGGAAACTTGCAGGAACTAAAAACTAATTCTAAGTTGCAAGAATTGAAATCTAACTACAATTGCAGGAATTGGAATTGGTAAATTGAAAGTCTAATCTAATTTTGCAGAATTTAAATAACATAATTTAAATTGATGAATTTAAATGTTGCTGAAATGAAATCCTAAGTTACATTTGTAGAATTGAAACCTAGTTACTCTTTCATAATTAAAATTATGCTTGTAAATGAAACTTATGCTAAAAACACCTGTCAATCTCCTACCACAAAAGGTCGTTAAGCTTCTGCTACAAGAATTGACAGCAAAATGAAATATGCTGAAAATGGAAAGTTGCTAAAATAGAAAAGTAGGGAAAACATGGAAAGCAAAGGAAAAATGTTTAATATAATTTATCAGTTGACACACACACAAATTATGTACACAAATATAATAGAAAACATAAATAACATTATACAAACTTAAAACAAGAAAAGTAAACTTGACAAGTAATCTGTTAATTCTGTTGCAACAAAATTATAGATTAAAACCTACCATAAAAATCCTCCTTCTGGATCTGAAAGTGGGTCCATACTTCCTAATATAGAAGGAGGTGAAAAGCACTCCTTAACTAATTAACACTCAGAACAGAAAATGATAAAATAACTGCACTTTTATTGATGACAAAACATGCTGAAAACTGTTACAAAAAATTACTGTATAGTCCTAATTGTTGCAATTGAAAAATCTCCTCTATTCTGATTCCTAACTGGCTCAACCAAGGAGGGAGATATGTTATTTATATAAATATTACAACATATCCCATGCTCAAATCAGACTATGTGCCACTTTACAGTGATTTACCAATAATTTTGGATCTGAAATAAATGCAAATCTGGACAATTTGTGTTGCAGTAGTAGTCATTGGCCCTTAGAAAGCATCTTCAGTGGTGGGAGTACGTGAGAGAAGTCTAGAAATATCTCACACATCTTTCTCCACTTCAAAAAATGTCATTTATATCTTGCAAACAACTTCCTATTATGTTGTAGTTATTTCTGGGTTTATCCTAGAAGAGGATCAATTGATATTTTTCCATGAATGGTGGCTTTGGACGGCAAGGATGACAAAGACAGCTGGGGGATATTTTTTCTTAACCTTCTCAACATTCTTTCCCTTTTTCCATCATCAAAAAATAGTCAAAAATTCAAAAAGTCAAAAAGCACTTTTTATTCTCAATCCGGAGCTAAGTGGCTCAATCCGAAGAGACTGTATTTCTCAATCCGAAGATACCTATTCAATATGAATATCTTTGAAATGACCAACTGTGTGCTCTTCAAGTTATTTTAGCTGCATTTCTCAAGTGGATTAGCCCTCAGGATTATATTGCAATAGCCTTCATTCCTCTCCATGTGTGAATTCCATGCCTTGCCATTCATTGGTAACTTGTTGGAATTTACATGGTAAATTACCACATTTTCCAACTCTACTGCATAGTTGTAAAATATTGGCATTTCTTACAAATTCAAACAAATTAGAACATGGAAAAATTATTCAAATATCAACATGAAGGAGTACATCAAGTTGCTACTGAATTTATACACTTCATTCACCAAGTAACCATGCTGAAATAGTGCAGCAGTGCTGCACAATTGTCCCTACTTTGTTATACCCTGTTGCTACCTATTTAGACCATGTGGGAATGATTCTAAATAGGTCATGTATTCTTTAGTCCTTTTGAACTCATTCCATACATATCCTCATGCTTTGCTTGACAACTTCAAGGTGTTCCTATAAAGTGATAGCTTGTTGATTTTTATATGGCTATTTTTTTTAGGTTTTTAGATTTATGACAGTCCTAAAATTTTGGCTTCAATGTGGATTTGAAACAAGTTTAAGGGTAGGAAAAAATTCAAACACCATTGAGAAGTTAATGGATATCAGCATACCACATTTGGTTAATTGAAATACATGTTTTTACTTGCTACTTAATCAAGCAAAATTAGTCACAAAATGTTGAAAATAGTCAAAAACAAAGATATAGTATTCCTAACATAAAATCATGCAAACACTTAACAAATAGTATATTTTAGTCAACTATTTGGCAATTAACTTATCATATGGTAGTCAAACATTGTGTAATAATGAGGTATTTTTGGGCCTCTTCATCCCCCCCAACTTGAACTGATGCATGCCCTCATGCATATTAGTAGGCCATAGTAATATGCAGGTTTTATTCTTGTGAAAAACATCATTTTCTACCTGCTAACTGAGAAATTCCTCCTTGCTGCACTATATCAAGTATTTTGCAATTAAGCACATGTATGACTCTTTTTCTATTTTTCAAGTTTTAGTGCTGCAAGGTACCTCTTAAAGGCTTGATATCATGTGATTCATATTGCAATAGTCTTATTGAGGAACCATATTTGGTAGATGCACTACTACTGATGGAATTTTTTGTTCTTAACAACATTTCAGCCTGAATGTTTATTTTTGTTTTTTGCACCTTTTGAACAAAATTGATAAAAAAATTGGATTTGAAATGCTTGAGGGATGTACTTACTTGTGGTAGAGCCTTATGAACCTCAATATTTGATGTACCCTACTCTTTTTGCTATTCTATAGCATTTTCAGCAATTCTGGTATAGTTTCTACTCATTTCGAAGATATCCTGCTCATTCCAAAGATATGTCTGTTCATTTCAAAGATATGACTGTTCATTCTGAAGATGCATCAAAAAATACAGAAATGACCTCCTATGTAAATGTTAGCTACAGATTCTATTGTGGGCCCATATCTAGAGTGTATAAGCCTTCCATAACATCAAAAATCCCTTCTTCATCCTTTTGTTTAAATGCTATTCTTTGTTTTGTATGTTGTTGTTTTATTCCAATAGTACTAAAATAGAACCTTCAGGTGCATTTTGCTGATTATCCTCCTTCAATTTATCAGAAAATTATGAGATATAAACTTGCAGTTCTCCTTCTGAAACTTGCCCTACAAATTGAAATAGAATTGATGCCATGTCTGTCCCAAAATCAATTTTTTGCACAGTTTTGGAATTTCCATGCAATTAAGGGCATAAGGGGGTGTTTCTTGACATCTTGAACATGTTCCATTTTCAACTTGCCAATATTGTATGAATATTTTATGCCAAATACCGATTATCATACACTAAATGCTAAATATTTACTATGAATTAAATGCAAGAAACACATACCTTACTGTCCTAAAAATTGGTCATGCACCTTACAAGCTGCTTTTGATGATTGTTAGTAGGCTATCTGAAAACATAAACATAATACATGTGTAATGTGAGATTTGTATAATGGTGGAACAATGGTGGGTATATCAACAAGGCAATGCATACCGAAAATTTGATTTTCATGCAAACCAACTCAGTAGCACCTCCAAGAAGGTTTTCACTACTGAATTATTCATTTTTTTTCTTTCCTTTTTTTTTTCATCTCTTTTTTTTTCATTTTTTTCATTAGAAGAGGCTGCCATTTCTGGTTTTCAACCAACTTCTATCCTTTTTTTTTTCATCTCACTCTTATTTGGATAAGACCAATCCTTATTTTGCAAAAACATGTCAATTGTTGTATGAAAACACCATCTCTTTCTATTGAAACCTGCAACATTGATGCAACCTTCCTTTCTAGATGAGCAATAAGAATATTCTTACATCATAATTGCCTCCTTATCACTGTAAATGAAGTATTGGCTCCATTTTTCCTCTTCCTTGCTGAAATTGATGCTTGTCCTCATGTATCCCCATTTTGTGGGACATGCCTTTGCTGCAATTTTTTTGTTTTCTCTTTTTTTTTTTTTTCAATTTTTCTTGTCTTGCTTGTACCCAAGAAGGAAGTTCACAAAAAAGACTATTCTTCTTTTTGCTTTTCTTGTATTTTTTTTTGTCAAACTTTTTATCATCACTCTGAATCTGATATTGAAGAGAAATTCTCTTTCATTATGTGTACATCCAATGGAATCTCCTTCAAAAAATCCTCCTTAGTTAATGGTGCATGGTATACCCGAAGGCAATGTCCATTCACCACTAACATCCTCCATGAATTACCAATGGGAGAAAGAAGCACTGCTCCATATATGAAAACTTCTTCAATCAAGTGTTGTCCATGCCTCCTAGTCTGCAAAATCTTGTCAATCTATACTTGAAACAATTAAATACCAATTCCTAAAAGATGTTAAGTGCTTACATCAAGATAAAATCTTGATATACCCTTGTAATTCCATGTAAAGGAATTGAAATATTGTTTCAAAATAGCAACAATTTTGCTTTTTTTTTATAATTCAGCCAGCTAATAATGTTCAAGAATTTTCTTGGCTACACTTCAATTTGTTTCATTTCTAGGAGGACAAAATTTACCCCTTTGTAATTTCTTACTAAGGAGTTAAATGGAAGTAAATTTTCTATGTGCAGTTTTTCTAGTTTTTCTCTTTTATCCAAGGTTAATTTTTGTGTGTTTGGACTAAAGGTTTT
This sequence comes from Wollemia nobilis, assembly GCA_028583015.1. NCBI lineage: Eukaryota > Viridiplantae > Streptophyta > Pinopsida > Araucariales > Araucariaceae > Wollemia > Wollemia nobilis. Next base: position 27,702 of record JAQPPZ010002894.1, on the reverse strand, counting down.
CTGTGTATCTCCATTGATTTTTGTCTCTTAAAGCTCAGGTAAGTTCTTGTTTGAGCATAGTTGGATGTTGTTGCGGTCAATAACATTTTCTACAATTTTTTTTACCAGATTTAGCTACATAGACAGGGGTTGTCTATCCTGTATTATTCAAACTGATCATAGGTTGGGCTGAAAAAGACATATTTTTGGTTTGCACAATAAGACAAGAAGTGTACAACTTTAGTAGATCAACTACTTGTCATGTAGGATCACCTCTAATGAGATCAACTATTGTCTGTGTAGGCTAAGAATTGCTAGGTTACGGTTTAGCGTGATAAAATCCTAACAATCTTTAAGTAATAATGGAAAAATCTAGGATCACCATTAAGTTGTAAACTCCTATTTTGATTGTGCAAAAGTTTTGTGATTTTTTTTTTAATAGATTTCGCTTACATAGACAAGGGTTACCTGTCATGTATTATTCAAATTGACCACAGGTTGGGCTGGAGGTAGTGGTTTTACTTGCTCTATTTGTTGTTGTTGGGATCTCCCTTGAGAAGAATTTAGACCAGGCAACAAATTTTGCATCTCTGATTTGTGAAAGTAAATGGCATTTATTAGTGATATGTCCTTGTGAAAAAATGCTACAAGTAGATGATATGATTGTTTTTTTCAAGGGATAGTCTTGTATATCTGTCATGATGTCTTCTCAACACCTAGAACAAATTTGTTTATACTACCCTGATGATATGGATATAAAAATGGTAGTACTAGTAGATGGCTCCTCTAAGAGATCTTATGTTTCTTGATAATGAGGATGATGAATTCTTTCAATTTTTATCAAGAATTTCAAACATAAGCAATTTAACCCCTAGGTGTTAAGATCACCTCCTTGTGGTTACTTGTTTTCTAAATGGACTGAAATGCAATTTACCAAAAATTGTTTATAATGCCAATCATTTATCCAGATTTTACTCTGAAGTTCACAATTTAGTATAATTAACAATTATTGGGCTACTTTTACCTTCTAACAACACTGTGTCCCCGGCAACCGTGCCAAAATAATGAGTGTCATCGAGTCTCATCATTAAATCTCAAATATCTTATCAATCTGAGGTGGTGTCCAAGATTGTCTACGATAGAAGGCTAGGGTAGAGTACAATTCAGGCATTCAGATTTCAAGCATTTATTGGGTGAAACAGATTTGATTTAACCTTTTGGTGTCACACTAAACCTAATCTGTAGAATGGAAACTTGTAGGAACTAAAAACTAATTCTAAGTTGCAAGAATTGAAATCTAACTACAATTGCAAGAGTTGGAATTTCTAAATTGAAAGTCTAATCTACTTCTGCAGAATTTAAATAACAAAATTTAAATTGCTGAATTTAAATGTTGCTAAAATGAAATCCTAAGTTACATTTGTAGAATTGAAACCTAGTTACTTTTTAATAATTGAAATGATATTGTAAATGAAACTTATGTTAAAAACACCTGTCAATGTCCTGCCATAAAAGGTCATCAAGCTTCTGCTACAGGAATTGACAAAGAAAATGAAATATGCTAAAAATGGAAAGTTGCTAAAACAGAAAATAGGGAAAACATGGAAAGCAGAGGAAAAATGCTTAATATAATTTGTCAGTTGATACACACACAAATGATGTACACAAACATAATAGAAAACATAAAGAACATTATACAAACTTAAAACAAGAAAAGCAAACTTGACAAGTAATCTGTTAATTCTGCTGCAGCAAAATTACAGATTAAAACCTGTCATAAAAATCATCCTTCTAAATATGAAAGTGGGCCCATACTTCCTGATCTAGAAGGAGGTGAAAAGCACTCCTTAACTAATTAACACTCAGAATAGAAAATGATAAAATAATTGCACTTTTATTGATGACAAAACATGCTGAAAACTGTTACAGAAAATTACTGTACAATCCTAATTGCTGCAATTGAAAACTCTCCTCTATTATGATTCCTAAATGGCTCAACCAAGGAGGGAGTTGTGTTATTTATATAAATATTTATAACATATCCCATGCTCAAATCAGCCTATGTGCTAATTTACAGTGATTTGCCAATAATTTTGGATCTAAAATAAATGCAAATCTGGACAATTTATGTTGCAGTAGTAGTCATTAGCCCTTAGAAAGCATCTTCAGTGGTGGGAGTATGTGAGAGGAGTATAGAAATATCTCACACATATTTATCCACTTCAAAAAATACCATTTATATATTGCAAACAAATTCCTATTATGTTGTAGTTATTTCTAGGTTTATCCTAGAAGAGGATCAATTGATCTTTTTCCATGAATGGTGGCTTTGGACGACAAGGACGACAAAGATAGTTGGGGGATATTTTACCTTAACCTTCTCAACCTTATTTCCCTTTTTCCATCATTAAAAAATAGTCAAAAAGTAAAAAAACACTTTCTGTTCTCAATCCGGAGCTAAGTGGCTCAATCCGAAGAGACTATATTTCTCAATCTGAAGAGATTGTATTTCTCAATCCGAAGATATCTGTTCAATCCAAAGATCTTCAAAATGACCAACTGTGTGCTTTTCAATTGATTTTAGCTACATTTCTCAGATGGATTAGCCCTCAGGATCAGATTGCAATAGCCTTCATTCCTCTCCATGTGTGAATTCTATGCCTTGCCATTCATTGGTAGCTTGCTAGAATTTACATGGTAAATTACTGCATTTTCCAACTCTACTACACAGTTGTAAAATATTAGCATTTCTTGAAAATTCAAACAAATTAGAACATAGAAAAATTATTCAAATATCAACATGAAGGAGTACATCAAGTTGCTACTGAATTTATACACTTCATTCACCAAGTAATCATGCTGAAATAGTGCAACAGTGCTACACAATTGTCCCTGCTCTATTATACCATGTTTCTGCCTATTTATACCATGTGGTAATTCTTCTAAATAGGTCAGATGTCTTCTATAGTCCTTCTGAACTCATTCCATATATATCCTCATGCTTTGCTTGACAACTTCAAGGTGTTCCTATAAAGTGATAGCTTACTGATTTTTATATGGCTATTTATTTCAGATTTTTAGATTTATGACGGTCCTAAAATTTTGGCTTCAATGTGGATTTGAAACAAGTTGAAGGGCATGAAAACATTCAAAAACCATTGAGAAGTTAATGGATATCAGCATACCACATTTGGTTAATTGAAATGCATGTTTTTACTTGCTACTTAATCAAGCAAAATTAGTCACAAAATGCTAAAAATAGTCAAAAACAGAGATATAGTATTCCTAACATAAAATCATGCAAACACTTAACAAATAGTATATTTTAGTCAACTATTTGGCAATTAACTTGTCATATGGTAGTCAAACATTGTGCAATAATGAAGCATTTTTGGGCCTCATCAAACAATAGTTTGGTTTCTTAAAATTGAATGATAAAATAAGAATGAGAATCAAAATAGCAATTAGAAAGTCTATTTGTTAAATAATGTAAATAAATACTTAGATCTTGTATGTGACTTTGTATGATAAAGAATAGTAGTGCTTAACAAACTATATTCTGTTTTATGATTAATATTAAAAAGAAGAATTAGAAATGTAATGTAATTCTTCTAAATTGAAAGAATGGATTGGTGTCCATTCCTTAGAAGAGGTATGGAACTCTTCCATATTATTGGCGATAATCCAATGAACTACTTATATGATGAATGGGATTAAGAAAATAATCCTCATAATATTAAATATGGATGAATTATGGAAATTCATGCTTGTTGATATCTTTAAAATATGATATACATTTGACAAATGATTGATGCATGGTTGCATAAGATAAGCATGGTTTTCTTGTAATGCATTTGGCATATTTGCATCCAAGTTGTTTTGATCCCTTCACTATCATCTCTCACACCATGAAAACTCAAGACATTCTAAATAAGAATTGAACAACAAATATTGAAGACTATTATACTGTTCATTTTGTATAAGCTTATTTTGAGATAGTTTCATTGTAAATATAATTGGCTGAAATAATTGTTGTAAAATCAGCCATGATTTGTAATATTTGATGCATTTTGATTATAAGCTTATATATTTTAGAGAAAAAGTCTTCATAATGTAGTGCTCACCTCAATTAGATGATAGGTGATATATGCATTGGATTTTGATCAAGTAAATAGAAATTAATTTAATTAATATATCTTGTCAAATGACGATTAATGGATGTATATACTTTCTATCTCTAATTGACTACATTAGTGTATAAGGAAACTTATGAATGATCTTTCATAAAAATAAGAGACAATTAATTTTTACACACTTAGTCTAAGTGAATTAAAAACAAACCAAACATTCAGTACAATTGGAAATATGACAAACAATCACAAAACCATCAACACCTTATAAATGATTATATTTTATAATGATGCTTAAGACAAATATCCCAAGTCATACATACATTTTCACGAGTAATAATAGATTAATTATTTCCTCCTAATTACTTATCTTCATGGATAGTATGGATAGGAGGAGGGATGATTCCCTTTGGTGAGGGTTAGATCTCCTAAATTGATGGTATAACCATTGAGATGTCCTCATGTCATTTGGTGATGACATGATGGACATAGCCATTGTATTATCCTCATACCATTTGGTGATGGTATGATGGAATTGTAGGAGTTGGTGCTCCTACTTATGAATGGATTTGAATGAATTGTAGAAGTTGGTGCTTCTACTCAAGTGTGGCTTGAATTAATATTTTGTGGCTCAGATTACTTACCATTCATTTGGAATAACTTTGTCTTATATTATTATTATACTCTTCACTCAATGAAAGGTGGACAAAGTTAAACATAGGATCGAAAAAAATTATTGGATGAGTAGTAATAATTGGGGTTTTTTACAATTATGGCTACAAAATCAATGGTAATTATCAATTAGGTTCTACAACATAATTATAATGCTTCAACAACTCCAAAAAATATCTATTCATGGAAATGAGGACTATTGATGATTATGTTGTAGCAATGAAAGAAGCAACAAGTCTAGTTGCAACAATCTATCTAGTTGAATACAAGGGGTGATTTATAGAAGTGGGTGTTGTGGTAATAGTAAAGACTCTTTAGTCTCATTCTCTAGAAAAATTAACTTCTTTTTTCTTATTCTTGAAATACAGTAGGTTAGGTGTAATATAGGATGGTGTAGAAACATTCTTAAAATACCCAACCATAATTTTATAGCAATGATTCCAACTATATTAAGTCTTATGGGATGATAGGAAAGATTTTATAGTGGGGGTGATATGGCAAGGTTACTTAAATTTCAAAACACTCCTATGTCCACTATATTTCTCCTCTCTTCCCATCCTTTATAGAGGACTTGTCAAAGATCTAGTTTTCAAGGGACCCTCTGTCCAACAATGTTGAAATTAGGTTTTTAGTTACTAGACTATTAATTTCTAAAATTAACAACAATTCTTCACTTAGTCATTGTTCTCTTTGATTGTCTTGGTTTTCAGACAGGTGGTGGAATAAGAGATCAGGGCTATTGCACATCATGCAGAGTGACACAACAGGGTCGATCTCAAGAGAATGGGGTTTGGCTTAATCAAGGGCCTCTAATATTTTGACAAAGGCTAGCTCCTTTACAAGATGTGATCTTGAGAACATGTTTCCTAATATAACAACAAGGAAAACCTAAGCTAACAAAAGGGATGATGTGCCAAAGATCAAATAAGATTCCATTGCATAGTAATTCTAACTGTAATGTATAGGTATAAATACTTTCTCTCCTCAACATACATAAGCACATATTGAGATGCAAGCACACGCACACAAAGGAGACAATTTGGGGTATGAGAACCAAATATATTTGGAACCAAATAGACATATAGGCCTCTAGTATGTATATATATATATATATATATATATATATATATATATATATATGCAAGTAGAGTATTACAAAGATTATGCCAGGAGTGAGGGTTCGGGTTACCCATAAGACCACCCAGAGATCCACATATTATTATACAAAGAAAAATAAAAGGAAAGTTATACAACTTGTCAATCCTTTATAATATCTACACTTATACAATTTATAGATTACAAAGAGGAGGTTTTCTCTCCAAAACTCATGTAGATATTTCAATATGACTATTGCTCATATGCCAGGTCATATCTTTATTTAAGTTGATTTTTCCAATATCTCTAGATTTGTGATCATAACTATCATAGGGTTCTAAGTATTTGGATGAGAAACTACCAACATTTTTCCATCTACCCCCTTTTTGGGGATTCTTGTAGTCAGAGTGTGGAATATTTTTGCAATTAATGCTTCAAATTTGGTATTACTTATTATACTATTATTGTCCTTTCAAAGATATATATTATGATTTATTGCAGGAAAGGATTTATTCCCTAGAAGACTGTACATATCAATACAATGTGTGGGGTCCCCTAAATTTTTAGAGCATGGATGTGTTTAGCCTTCAAAACTTCTAACACCGTTTGATGTTGAAGCTTCTATCATATTTCAACCTCAAAAATTTTCTTGTCATATGATCTCAAAACTTTGAGTGTCGAGATTTTTGCCTTTCATATTCAATAGAGATTTTTGCAGACTTTCAATTTTCATACTTTTAACCTTTTTGCACTTTTTTAGACCTTTTATCTTTAGATCCTTAAAATATCATAGTTTTTGTCTTCCACCTTTCCAAGTCTCAACATTTTTTTATCAACACTTTATTTGCATTTTATCCTATGGTACATCCTTGGATTCCTACCTACTTTTTTTCTTTGTGAAAGTTGCCTTGCTAAGGCCTTTTTTTACGTGTAGTGAGCACTCACTATAGTCATTGGGGAAAAACTATCTTAAATACATCCAATAGCTAAACCTTAACAAGAAAATCTTTTACCAAGAGGATTCTTATATGTCAGTGACCGTTGGTCATCAAAGTTATCTTGTGTTGGTCAATGGTTCTAAGTTTTATAGTATCATTGTCATGAATTACTTCAATCTCATATGGTCCTACCACCTTTGGAGCTTCCCTTAGAAATATTTTTATAATGAATCATATAGAAGAACTCGTAACTAGGTGCAAAATACTTGTTTTTGGTAAATTGATTGTTGCCACAATGCCCATTGGTGTTGAATAGCCTTCGTGTAAAAGAGTTATTTTTGGTGCATTTTATCCAATGCATGCAATTTTTCAATACTGTACTTTGTGCTTATAAAAAATCCAAGTCTACCTCCAATGCAATCCCTAGCATCTAAATTTTGAACTTGATTAAAAGTGATACATTCCTCCCATAGACCAACTCATATGGTATGAATCTTACAAATGTATTCCATGTCATAAAATAAGCCCATATGGCTTATAGTAGTCTATTTTCCCAATTCCATTAATGAAATTTTATAATCTCAAACAATATATTTTCTAGATCCCAATTGATGACCTCTACTTGGTCATTTGCCTATGGGTGATATGGTGTGGACATACAATGATGAATTTTGTACTTGTTCACTAAGAAATTAATAAGATTAGAGTAAATTATGGTCCTCAATCTATAATTATATCCCTTAGGACTCCGAATCTAGTAAATATGAACATATTAGAATTCTACAAATGTAAAATCTCATGTATGTCATAAAGCCTTGGAGTCTGTCTATTTTGTTATATAATCCATGCAAACCAAGATATATTCCTATTCAAATGTGATTCTATAAGGAGAACAAATTCCAATCCTCATTTTTGAATGGTTATAGGATAATTTGAAGATGAAAGGGTATGTCATTTGATTTAACAAGTTTTCCCATCCTTTAGAATCTAGGCATACTCCTTTGTATATTTATGGATTTTTGGACAATAATAGCTTACTCAAAGAATATTTTATGTTGTCCTCTAGGTTATAAAACATATTGCATAAGGACCATAAAAACAAGCACTCAAGATGCCATAAATCTCATCCTTCCAAACACATGAAAACATGATTTCATGTGGACTTCTATAAAATAGGATCCCTTTTATCCATGAATATTAATTGTTACGATGAACCAACCTATATTGCTCTCTTGGTTAGGAGTGCAATAAAAAATCATAGTGGTCAAATAATTAGCTATATCAATATATAATGGGTTATTGAAAGATATAACAAGCATATGCTCATCAAGGAACTTATCCTTCATAGATGCTTCTTCATGACTAGATGTCAAGTTGGATAGAAAATCCATAATATTTTCATGACCAGGTTTATCAAGTATAGTTATACCAAACTCCTAAACATGATTATATGTTCTTATGTAGAAGAGGATCCCTTTAATTGATAAAAACTTATTGTTCTAACAAACCAACCTATAGTTCTCCCTTGGAAAAAAGTGCAGCAAAACATTCATAGTGGCCAAATAATTATCCATACTAGCATAACATGGACTATAAATAGATATAGAAAATATATGCTCAATAGGGAACTTGTCCTCTATAGGTGCTCCTTCATGACTAGATGTCAAGTTGAAAAACAAATTTACAACATTCTCAATATATGCTATTAGCATAGACTATGAAGTCATCTATGTAGATTTCAATTTAGTCATGGAATATATGAGTATAGATTCTAAGAACAACTCTCTAAAAGGTTGTAGGAGTATTATACAATCTAAAAGATAAGACAAAATAGTTAAAGATACCCCAAGAATAGGTAAATGTGGTTTTATTATGGTCCTTAGGGGATATGTGTATTTGAATGTACCTATTAAATATTAAAAAAAAAGCAAAGATATCTTTTTTATACCAAAGTGTTGTCAATTAAGGATGGTTGAAAGAGATTTTTTACTTTTGCAAACACATACAACATTTTTTACCTTTCTTCAAAACTATGACAAGTGGTGACACTCATCGACTATCAAAAACGAGATAGATAAAACTTGTATTAAGGAGATTTTGTTGCTTTTTTTATAATTTCCTTTAGTGCAAGGTTCATTCTCCCTTGAGGTAATTAAATAGGCTTGCACTTCTTTATATAGATGTGATGTATACAAGATACTAAGGTGAATTTATTACATGTCCTAATAATTCCAAGCAATATTTTTGTGTGCTTCTATAATAGTCAACTAGTTCTTTCTATTTTTTGGGAGAAAGTTGGTTATTTATAAGCAAGCTCTTTCCTTAAGAAATCTCTACCGATACAAGTCTAGTTTCCCCATTGTCTTGATCAAGAGAAAGTGAAAATAACTAGTCAAAACCATAGGATTGAAGAAGTTTTTGAGAAGTGGTTGTAGAGATTTTGATTAGAGGATTCCCCTATAGAAGACTCTTTTCCAATGCCTTATTTTAGTTGAGATTGATGATGGTTTGCAAAATAAACATTTTGTAGTATGTTAGGAATTAGGGTGTCTTCATTCATTGGTTTCAAGGCCAATGTATTATCTATGATTAGTATGTGGCAAAGGAAAGTAACATCATTCTTTGTTTGTTTTTTCCAATATTGACTTTAAGTGTTTGAAAAAGGTTGGGTATGTAGATACAAAGTATGTTGTTACATTAAGAGATTGATAGATGGAGTACTATTGGCATATGTCGTAGTGTTGAAAATATTAGTGCATCCATAGTCTACTTGATCATTACATGTATAGTTGTTTCATAATCAATCAAGACTACGATCCCACCTATCCTAACATTCACTATTGGGCATCCTAGGTCAACGTACTTAGGCACCATCACTTTAGCGAGCATGAGATCTACCAACTAGCCCACCAAATAGACTATCTAGGAGTTCTTTTTATCCCTTCATAACTTCTTGATGCATAGTTATTTCATCACTTTGATGTATGTGGGAACATCTTTGATTACCTAGAAAAGAAAAATCTTAATAAAGAAGAAATTTTATAATTCTCCTCTAAAATCAAAATTTGATTGAGGATTTTTATTTTCTTATTGAAGTATTTTAGGAAAAGGGGCTCCTATTGATATTGACTCTAGTTGAAATGGATTTATTATTATGTAGAAGTATATTATTAATAGAATTTATCCTCCTATCTATGCAATGGTCAATGCGTGTTTTGTGTTTTGTAAGACCCTCCCTAAATGAATATGAATATTATTTAAACCCACTAGTAGGATGGTATAAGTGGAATAGTTGAGTGTGTCATTATTATAGACCAATTGGATCAAATTATTGTTAAGGTTGAGTGTAGGATATGTAGGTAATTATAGCATGATGGGGTTTGACCAAGAGGTATTGTTAGGTGGATGCACTAGCAAGCCCTATCGGTGGCCCTAAGGTTGTGGCTAGGAATGCCAACTTGGATGAACCCTCCACTATTGCAGATTGGTCCATTATTGATTTGGAGGTTGAGGGGATGGTTGTTGCTACAATATGAGTGATAATGCTTTAGAAAAAGAGTACATCTATAACCCATTTGACTTGTAAATAATGATTAAAGTACTAAGGATCATGAAATATATCTAGAAATTATGGTCATGGTTGCAATGGCTTCTTCTACCCCATGAAGTAGTTTTGGTCCATGCATTTCTCCTTGTCCTAGTATATTTATTTCATCCTAGATAATAAGGTACACTTCTCTATGGGATGATATTCCTTATAGATTTTGTAGATTTTGTCCAAAAGACATGTGCAGACTAGATTATTATTTGTGCACTTTATGTAGAACATTACACATGTATTCTCATTGATATATTATTTCTTCTATATATGGAGAGTATCCAACTAAGTCACTCAAAAGCTGGTAATATTTATTTTAATTTTTTCTAGCATATTTCTAATGTTTACTTGTGTAATATCCCATGAATATTTTATAGCCCCCAAGCTCTTGCCTTTTCTCGTCATTCATCTTGATTAATTCTTACAAGGCCCATAGATTTTATTTAAAGGTAACTTAGTTACATCTTCACCTCCCATGAGATGAAGTGCTTCGATGCAATCCTTCTAGATACCTTGTAAGAATAATAACTTTAATAAATTTTGTTCCACTTGCATTGCTTGGACCTTTACATATTGTATAAAAATATTTCTATAGGGTCTTCTAGCATTTCATTTTTCTACTATGGCATCCAAAAAATTATATTTTTATTCTCTTGTATCTTATAATAATCTTGATGCTTTCTCATACACTTTTATTTCATCTAGTCCTAAGTTTGAATATTGTTTCCTCCCAACCCTATAAATCAACATAGGGATGCATCCTTTAGGGTGGAATGTAAAATTTTCAACTATGCATCACTTTTTTAGTAATAGCTCCTAAGAGCATATCAAATTCAAACAAAAATATGTCTAGATATTCATTGGATTAGCCCACAAAAGTTGGATAGCATCAAAGGTAAAATATTTTCCATAGTGGAAAAAGACTACAAGTTCTAAATAAGGAACTCAATTATATAGGGTTTATGGGTAGCTTTCTATGTGTCTATTATTGATTCTAAGTGGAACATTAATTGTCCAACATGATTAGTCTTGATTGTAGCTTTTGGGTTTCTCATCCTCCTTAGGTAATGAACTAGTTCCTTTTGATCATGCGACAAGTGTTTAATTCTAAAATAACTATATAAAGGTAAAAACCATGCATCTACACCATTGCAAGAATATAACAATTTGACAAAGGAAATAAAGTAATCATTTGCACAAATAAAATATATTCAATAAACTGGGGTGATCTTTTATTAACAATGGTGAAGCTCGATTATAATCTCTCCCTATCAGGGAGTAACTCAAATTGATACAAATGTTACAATGTTTGAGGCCCCTCAATAGGGAAAGATGCACTTGAATGGTCTTCAATTTAACACTAATTTATTTGAGGGCTTACTAGGATGCCTCCTTCTCCAGTATCAAGAGGAAGAGTCTTGAAATATGCTTTGTCTTTGAGAGATCTATTATCTGCATATAAAGAAACAACAAATCATATTAGTAGCACATGAAGCCTCTTATGATGAGGCTAATTTCCAAGAAAGTGCATGCATTGAGGCATATATGTAAAGAATGCATGAACATGTATAAAGATGCATAATATTGCTCAAAATTTTGATAACAAAACATGAAGCAAAGCTTGAAACATATAAAGGAACCTAAATATGTATGTAATCTTGCATATTAAGCATAAAGGAACCTAATATATGAAAACATGTAAAGGAAAGCATGAAGTGCACAAATGTAAGAAAATATGCCTATTAAACTATAAATAAACCATGGAAATGCATGAAATGTGATTGATCTATGCTAAATTAAGCTAAATGCATACTAAGAAATGTAAATCTATGGCTAAATCAGAGAACTAAGCATATCAAACCCTATTCATTGATGCTTATAGTAGCTAGCTCTGTTAATCGTTATTGACAACTGTAGCTGAGTCTATGGGCCACTATTGAATTGACAATAATGGCCACAGGGACAGTGTTTTGCTCTTGAAATTACATTTATGGATGCACAATTTATCTATGGAATTGATGATCAAGGATCGCTGGTGTGTCCAAACATAGATTTATAGGTGAATTATTATGAATTTGCAATGAATTGGTGTGAAATGGTAAGCTTGCTCCTCAAGATATTGAAAAATTCATTGCTTCAAATGCAGGTGTCATTATCGAATTAGAAAACATCTTGGCACTCCTCAAGGATTGCAAATGGCTCTCCAGTTTGGTAGGGCTTTGACTTGTCTCTATATTTACCTCTTTGGGGGGTCTATAAATAGACTCTTTAAATCCCAATATTGGCTTCTCAAGGAAGCCAAGATCAAGAATTGGTTAGCTTGAGCCGTTGGGAGGAAACCTTACCCAAAACTGCTTCAAAACTGTTGCAATTTGGGTTGTTGCAACTAATTTTGCTTGGATCAAGAAGGTCAAGTTTGTTACAGGGCTAGCCTCTCTTGCTTAGTGCAGTTAGGGGTAGGCTACCCTTATTCACTCTAATTATCAACGGATAGGATCCTATCCACTGATGTTAATAGCGACTAAGGCTGTATAGGCCTGGATTTCCTAAAATGAGTGGTTAGAACCATTGCTTGGTCTTGGAAAGGTCCAAGCTCATTCATATGGTTTGCAAAGTTGCCCATATGAGTAGTCTCCTAAACATGATGTGTTTTAGGTGTCTACAAATGTCCCTTTTGGGATGCATTGTGGAAAAATATGACACTGAGTAAAAATAGACCACCTAAAGCCATGTTATAGGTTGATTGATGTTCATTGATCTGGTCAACGTTAGATGCCCCAATCATAAAAGGGTGTGCATCTCAGATTCATTACCTTTGACAAGTTAAGGAACTTGACTCAAGTACAACCTTTTGCATTAGGCTTACTTGATCTTGGACATTGTTCAATTCATGAAGAGGCTAGTGTCTATGATCCTTCATGCTTCAAGAATACCAAACAGGGGTATGATTGTCTTTGTAAATTATTCGTAAGACGAATTTAACTTACATGATTAAGTGTTAAATTGTTGATTTTGATTATAAATTTGTTGATTATGACTACTCCCTCAAGCAATGAGTCAATGAGGAAAGGACAAGTGATGAAAGCGATGAGTCGCTTGACCAAGATGAATAATTTGGACAATTCAAGACATTTAAATTTTGTTACATGACAAGTCCTATTACAATTGTGATTTCAACCATTAATAGCAATTGTACATCTCTATCCCATGGAGCAATCTGATCGCAATGGTCTTCTTAGAGAATCAAGATGATAGAAATTCAATTAAGCATGTGATGAATCACTATGTTCAATGTTTTATTGAAATTTCATAGAAGAAATGAAATGAACGCCTTGTTCCCATGGAGCAGCTGATCGCCATGGCCTTCTTGGAGATTGAAGAGAAGACATTTCAATTCGATGATAAATAATTTCATCCAAATGGCCTTATGGTAATTACTCATCTTATCGTATTGCATGGAGTGCAAGTCGCTACAACCGCAAAGTGTATAGGGTAAATAACTAGATATGAGGTGCATTTGATATTTTGTTATTATTTGATTTTTTTGTTAATTTTGTGATTTTTTAAAATTTTGGACTGATAGATAGACTTTAATGTCCATGATGAAACTCCTTATGATTATCAAATGTGTTCATTAATGACTTGGATGAAATAACCAAAGGTTTAGGCTTCTTTGGCACTTTTGACATTGACCAAAGGACTAGGTCATCTTTGGAGCCTTTTGGAATTGACCAAAAGAAACTAAACATCTTTGGAGCCTTTTGGGATTGACCAAAGGAAACTAAACATATTTGGAGCCTTTTGGGATTGACCAAAGGAAACTGGGCTTCTTTGGAGCCTTTTGGGATTGACCAAAGGAAACTAGGCTTCTTTGGAGCCTTTTGAGATTGACCAAAGGAAACTAAACATATTTGGAGCCTTTTGGGATTGACCAAAGGAAACTAAAAATATTTAGGGCCTTTTGGGATTGAACAAAGGAAACTGGGCTTCTTTGGAGCCTTTTGGGATTAACCAAAGTAAACTGTGCTTCTTTGGAGCCTTTTGGGAATTGATCGAAGAAATTAGGCATCTTTGGGGCCTTTTGGGATAAGGAAACTAAAAATAAGTGGAGCCTTTAGGGATTGACCAAAGGAAGCTGGGCTTCTTTGGAGCCTTTTTGGATTGACCAAAGGAAAATAGGCTTCTTTGGAGCCTTTTGAGATTGACCAAAGGAAACTAAACATCTTTGGGGCCTTTTGGGATTGACCAAAGGAAACTGGGCTTCTTTGAAGCCTTTTGGGATTGACCAAATGAAACTAGGCTTCTTTGGAGCCTTTTGGAAATTGACCAAAGAAATTAGGCATCTTTGGGGCCTTTTGGGGAATTGATAAAAGAAATTTGGCATCTATGGAGCCTTTATAAATTGAGATAGAGAGGCAAAGGGCACAACCTTTTGGAAACCAAGCAATTTATTATTAATTTATGATGGGATTGAATTATGTTGTTGATTAGGAAGGCTTGCTACCTTGATTTACCCCATGTTGCTTGATTGTTAAATTGCTGATTTGGGGGAAGTATAATACTAATAATGCCCCAATTAATGTTTTAAAATGTTTTTGTTTTGATTTTATGTTATGGATGCAATGCTTAAACGGTGATGTGATTATGCTATATCTATGTAATGTATTGATGACATGCACTAGATAGATGATAAATGTATTATTAGATGTGATATTTATTTATAGATGATCTATGATGTATGTATATGGATGCAATGGTGAATGTTAAATACATGTTTAATTTGTTTCAATTGTTTATGCATTTAATCTATGTTATATGATATGATAGATGATATGTAATGTAATGCATTAATTAGATGAGGATGATCTAATGCAAATGAACCTGCATGCTTTAATCACTTAAAATATAAGGAATGAATCTAATATGTGTTTTACAAACTAATGGATAACACCACTGAATGTATAAAAATCATGAATGTAAATGGTAACTCTTATCATAAGAATTAATCATTTCAGCATCCACATGTGAGATGAGATGATTGTGAGATGTATGGTTTTCCCTTATAAGCTTTTGTAAATTAAAATATATACATAAAATAGTTAGTGGTCGTCTAAATATCATTGTTGATATCCATCCGGTATCTAACCTATTTCATGGACACCCCTTAATAAAAAAAACCTCATAAAGGAAATTGGTGATTGATTAATGAGATGATTTGTTGTTATAGGGGATTTTTGAGGTTTTCCATAAGACTCAAACACCCTAGTGGATTAATCAAACATTGTATAATGACTATACAAGACTCCTAAAAGATAAAATCTTTTGTTAAGAAGACCAAGATATTCATTATCCCTGTGTGTGTAAATAAATATATTAGATGAAACATAAGACTACCTCATTGCCAATCGGGATTCATTCAACCCATTGCTATAATGAGGATCACAAAATATTCACCATGATCCTAAGTTTGGATATAGTTGGACTAGACTACTAGGTAATACAAGCTAGCTCATCTATGAATTTCTTAGAACTACCCCAATGCCAGGCAGGATTCATTCAGCCCATTGATGTATTGGGGATCACTCAATGGCTTTGAGTACTAACCATTTTAGGGATTCAAACTCTTCACCCCCTTATTTTATTCACATTTATTGGGATAATTGCTCATGCTTAGTGATGGAAATCACTGTTTATTTTACTTTTTTTTTTTTAGCAAGGGATTTGCTTTGATTTTGGGATTTTGCTTATTAAGCAAGGGATTTATTTGGGTAGGGGGGAGCTTGTCCTTTTGTCAATGATCAACATCCTAGACCATGTGCATTACAAAATGAGCAAGTAAAAACCTTTCACTTAAGGTGACTAGGACCACTTTGTAGTGTTCATCATTCCTTGTTCAAACTAGGATTAATAATGTTTAAATTGTGATATTATTTTGAAATATGCAAGGTACTATCAAAACTAGACCTCATCTTCAAAAGCGAAGATAGCTTTCTATAAAATCTTATAAGATCACTGGGTATGGCTAAATGACCGAAAAACCTTAGTATACACCTTATAGCAACAAAAAGGATTGTGTTGAAAAACACAACTACTCACACGGGTGATGAATGATGATGATGAAAGGATGCATGATTAGCATACAAACATGGTGTTGTTTGTAAGATTGTAAACACAACTTATCCTAATACAAATGTAATGGATGAAAATGCATAATGAAATGCAATTAAATGAATGCATATGCAAAATAAAAATGCAATACCAAATGTAAGTGTTTTTATTGTTTTTGAAATTTTGTTTTTCAATTGTTTTTTAATTTTCAATGATTTTATGATTGTTTTTGGATTTTTAATGATTTTATGATTTTTGGTTGTTTTATTTTTTCAATAAGGTATGCTACCTTAGGTATCCCTAGTGTGTGTGCCACTCAATGAAAGTGAGAGAGATGTGATACATTTGGAGGTCTCACTTTGCTTTATTGATCATGATGTGGATGATGGGGAAGGTGTGACACCTTGAAGACCCTCAATGTGTATTGTGTTTGATACATTGTGCTTTGGCTTGGCTAGGATGAGTAGTAGAAACTGATCCCTCCTATTTTGGCATGAAATTTCATGCAATGCCAATGTCTCGATGAGATGAAATGAGTGAAGATGAAACATTGTATGAAGCCATAGGTTGTGTAGATTGATTTAGATATTTTTGTTTCTCTATTACAACACTGATCATTCCCATAAATTTTTGGAGAGGTAGTTTGATATGCACCTTATTAGGTTGCTCAACTTGATTGGAAGGTGTTGTGTTTGCTTCATGTGCAAACAAGGGGTCTTGGAAGACTCCTATTTGAAGTTCTTGCCTTTCGATCATATCTTGTACTAAATCTCTAAAGGGATAACATGTTTGGATGTCATGATCCATTTGTCAATGGTAAACACAATATAGATTTTCCTTGTGTGCCTTTGATCTACTCTTATTAGGTTTCAATAGACAGATATCTAGAAGATTGATTTTTTAGGCTTCACATAATCGACTAAAGATCGATGCTAATGTCTCTGGCAAATCATTATATTGTCATTATGGTAGACATTATTGGATTTGTCCTTGATTTTGTTGCATATTATTTTAGGCCAAAGGAGGCTGAGCTTGGTAATTATGCTACACTAGTAGTGGAGGTGGTGCAACCTTGTTTGAGGATTTGGGGATACTCAAAACAACTTGATTGACTAGGATTGTCCTTTTTTGCATGTTGCCACATGCAATATTCTTGATTTTCCATTCCATTTTATGGAGTTGAATATCACCTTCCTGGAACTTGATGTCCTCAATGACCTTGGCATGTGCTAAGGCCTCCTCGAATATTTGATACTGTTGTAATTGTAAGAGAAGCAAGATTTGTTTCAAAAAGCTTCTTGTAAACATTCGGATGAGTTCCTTTGTGGGTGGGTGAAAGGTAATTTTAATATCATCTTCCTCCATATATTACCATACTTTATGACTGGATCATTTTCAAGTTGACGAAGGCTAGCCAATTCAGTAAAGCTTATCTTTTTCTTATCACTAGAGGCAAAACGTTGTAGGAATAGCTCAACCAATTGCTCAAATGTGTATATGCTATGATATGGTAGATGATTATACCATTTCAAAGCATCCCTAGCTAGTGTTGTAAGAAATATTATAAACATCAAAGGATCATTTTCTTGAAAATGAAAGCACATATTGATGTAGATTGTCATGTGCTCTTGTGTGTCTCCGTAATATTTGAACTTTTCAAGTTTAGGCATCTTGAATTATGATGGGTATGTCGGTGATGACACTGATGGATGCAAATGCTGATTTCTAAGCTACTTTAGCATGGGTTTTTGATAACCCAAAATTTGAGGTTGTTTTTCTGATGAATTTACTCGATCATTTAGTGCTTTGTATGGCCCTGAAGAAATGATATGATCTTCCTGTTGTCACCCTTAATTAGGTAGAGGAGGCCACTTTTGATGTTGAGATGGGTGATAAGTATAATCATTAGGTACCTCATCATAACTAGATTCAGGGTAAGCATCTACTTCTTCCTGATGTTTCCATAGGGACTCTTCATCTAAATACTCTTCTTGTAGATCTTGGTATCGTTGAGGAGTATGAGGTTATTGATGATAACTAGATAATGGCCTTTCATGTTGAACATGATTTTGGCAGGGTCAAGGGGAAATATTTAGAGATTGCACTACGTGCCTTACATGTTGTATCCTCTGGGTGCTAGGTGTAAACATAACTTTATGCAATGCATTTTGCACTTGCTCTTGTTGTATCTTTTGTTGTTCTTCTATCTTTCATTGATACAACCTTTGTAGGTGTGCTCGTTGTGAGTCCACCATTGTTGTTGGTTAAGTTGTGGTCTCAGTGCCTGATGTGCATGATCCCATTGTTTAGTTGTATGGGATCTATGTACCCTCATATTTGAGATACAAATAGGTTTATCATGTCTTTCCCCCCAAGTAGGATCTATTGATTGTTTTCCATGCTCCCTAAAGGTTGCATTGACATGATATTTTGGTTTATGAATGGGCTCTGTATAGTCTGACGATGTAGAGCCACAATGTGGTTACACCAAATACTCTTCACGAGGAGTAGGAGGATGAATTGGATCCTCTTCCTCATCTATAAGGAATGAATCATATTTAGGATTAGGTGTAATCTCTGTATACTCAAGTTGCATAGAAGCACAATGTGTGCATGCAGAGTGCTCTCTGTGAGGAGTAGGGAGATGACTTGCTCAATCAAATGGGGTGGTTTGCTCATCCAGGCTAGGCCATGGTGTATTCTCATGTTCATTTTCTAATTTATGTATACCTGCAACATTGACCTACTAGGCCCCTCGATGGGTGGATTGTTCCTTACATATAATTCTATCAAGGTGTTCCAGTCAAGAAGGTTTCCTAGAGGATCTATGGATGCTTCATTAATAAGGATATCTCGAAGGTTTGACCCCCTATGGATAGTATTGATGTTATGATAATACCTAGGATGTCATTCAAGGATGGCCATTTCCTCTAGACTGATTTGGAGATGTTCGATGATTATGGAGTTTGAGTCCCTCTCTAAATTAGAGGTCTTATTCACCATGGGATGTCCCCCAATCATTTTTTTGTTTAAAAAAAAAAATTAACTTCCAAAAAAATTTGTGGGTTGTTATATATCAAAATGATTAGTGCAACAAGATGATCACAATGAGCTATGACTACAAAAGTGATTTTTGGGTCAAAATTTGTATTTTTGGAATATTTGGCCAACCGGGGCTTGTGGAAAAATGACCAATTCTAGGAATTTTGGGAAAATGTGGATCCAGGTCTCAAAAATGATATGAGGGGTGCACAAGGGGCTAACTAAGACAACAAAATAAATTTGGTAATTTTTTGGGTTGTCTAGGGCTTTTTATAGCCTTTTTAGTGCAGTTTTTCTCTATTTTTGGCTTAAAATCACTCAAAAATAGAGTAATTATAAAACATAAATAACTTTTTTGTTATAGCTTTGATTTGCATAATTTTAGATTCACTGGATGTAGAATCAAAAAGTAGCAATTTAGTTTTGATTTTTGATTTTTTTGAAAAATTAGGGTTTGGTCCCAGATCGAGGATCTTATGTTGATTACATGAATAATAAAGAAACACACAAAGTAGACAACATGATTATCTCATTTAAATATTAATGTGTTTTCGAAGAACTCATCTCATGCATTTTAATTTATTGTGAATATACTCTGAACTCTTATCGTGTTTTTCAAAATTTGATGTTATACTCCATTTGTTCAAAGGTTTTCACCTATATACTCGCACACGCCAAAATATGGGGATGAAATCCATACTCAATGAGGTAGCATAGGTACTACCAACCCTCACCCAGCACATCATAGTCAACTATACACCCTTTGTAGAGGACTGCATGTGATTTTATATGGATAGGATAGTTCTTGGGTTGGCCTTGGCCACGGATGGGTCCTAATGATATAATGTCAGATGAGCCAACCGAGTGGTAATAACTTCCATTTTTGGTCACCATCAATGAGTTGGATGTGAAAGCCCAACTTCGTTGATGTTTAATTTGAATCACGGTGTGTGTGTGTGTTATTTTTAATTTTACATTAAGGAAAGATGAATCAAGAAGCATTCATGATTTTTCTCTTACATGCCTAGAAAATAATGTTTTACTTTCAAAAAATGTAGGCTAAATACTCTTTCTTTCAGTGAATGCAAATGCAAAATCAAAATTATATTGGCCTTTGGATAGGCCCCAAACAAGAAAACCCTAATACACAGTCTAAATAGGGTTGCTACTATGTATAGTAGGCAACAGACTCGACCGTTGTACAGAGTAGCAGTTAGAAATGCTAGTCGTTGGAGACTAGGGCAGCCAACAGAACTGGCAATTATTCCTAGCAATAAATAGCAAAAAACATAGTATTTTCTAAATTTATCCTTAAATATCACTATGTTCACTATTTAAAATTTGTAATTTGGATTCAAACAGACAAAATACAAACAAAAATCATGAAAAGACAAAGACATCCAACTAACTTGGAATCCTCATTCGATGATGAAACAAAATGCTTATTATTTTACAATATTCTCTACTAGTCGTTGTTGCTCAGAGCGGCTAGGATGCTATCCACTGTATTCAATCACAGTTGAGATTGTTAGTTGTTAATCAGAGAGACTAGTACTTGCACATAGAAAACAAAGCAAATCAATAAATGCAACGAAAATGCAGGGTTTTGACCATGATCGCCACTGGTATAAAGGTAAAAACCATGCATCTACACTATTGCAAGCATATAAAAATTTGAAAAATGAAATCAAGTAATCATTTGCAAAAATAAAATATATTCAATAAATAAGGGTGATCTTTTATTAACAATGGTGAAGCTCATTTAAAATCTCTCCCTCTCAAGGAGTAACTCAAATTGATACAAATATTACAATAGTTGAGGTCACTCAACGGGGAAAGATGCACTTGAATGGTCTTCACTTTAACACCAATTTGTTTGAGGGCTTATTAGGATGCCTCCTTCTCCAATGTCAAGCAGAAGAGTCTTGAAAGACACTTTGTCTTTGAGAGATCTATTATTTGCATGTAAAGAAACAACAAAGCACATTAGTAGCACATGAAGCCTCTCATGATGAGGCTAATTTCCAAGAAAGTGCATGAAATAAGGCACATATGTAAAGAATGCATGAATGTATAAATATGCATAAGATTGCCTAAAATATTGATAACAAATCATGAAGCAAATCTTGAAACATATAAATAAACCTAAAGATGTATGTAATCTTGCATATTAAGCATAAAGGAACCTAATATATGAAAGCATGTAAAGGAAAGCATGAAGTGCATAAATGTAAGCAAATATGCCTATTAAACTGCAAATGAACCATGAAAATGCATGAGATATGATTGATCTATGCTAAATTAAGCTAAATGCATGCTAAAAAATGTAAATCTATGGCTAAATCGGAGAACTAAGCATATCAAACTCTAGTCATTGATGCTCATAGCAACTGGCTTTGTTAGTCATTTTTGACAACCACGACTGAGTCTGTGGGTTGTTTTTGATAACAACGGACATGGGGATAGTGTTATGCTTTTGAAATCAGGTTTGTGGATGCTCAATTTCTCCATGGAATTGATGATCAAGGGTCGCCAGTGTGTCCAAACACAAATTTGCGGGTGAATTGTTATGAATTTGCAATGAATTGGTGTGAAATGGTAAGATTACTTCTCAAGTTTTTGAAAACTCCATTGCTTCAAATGCAGATGTCATTCTCATATTGGACAACATCTTGGCACTCCTCAAGGGTTGCAAATGGTTCTCCAATTTGACAGGGCTTCACTACATTCAACTTGTCTCTCTCTTTTCCTCTTTGGGGTTCTATAAATAGACTCTCCAAATCCTAATATTGGCTTATCAAGGAAGCCAAGATCAAGAATTGGTTGGCCTAAGCAGTTTGTAGGAAACCTCTGGAAGCTTTCTCACCCAAAATCGTTGCCATTTGGATTTTTGCAATTGATTTTACTCAACTCAAGAAGTTCGAGTTTATTACAGGGCTAGTCGCTCTTTCTCAATGCAGCTAGGGGTAGGTTGCCATTAGCTACTCTGATAATCAATGGCTAGGATCCTAGCCACTGATGCTAACAGCGACTAAGGCTGTATAGGCCTAAATTGCTTAAAATGAGTGGTTAGAACCACTTCTTGGTCTTGGAAAGGTCCAAGCTCATTCATATGGTCTACAAAGGTGCCCATATGAGTAGTCTCCTAAACATGATGTATTTTAAGTATCTACAATAACATATATCAGACTACCCATGGTAGTATGTACTTTTACAACCTCCAATAGAACAAGTTCAAGATAAAAATAGATGTTGCTTGTATAGTGACTTGGTTCTCCACTTCCTCCCAAAATGTGGTCCTTTTCAATGGATCCCACTAGCTTGGTTGTAATTGGTTATTATATGATGACTAAATTATGCTTCTTTATTCTAGTAATTTTATCTACTTTACTTGTTATACCTACACAGTTAGTGGTTAATTTAGTAAGGAATATTTCCTTGCTATCTCTATTTCAATTCATGCAATTAAATGTCTTATTTTACAAAAGTGATAAATCATAAAATAAAAGCTAGTAATAGAAACAATGGCAAACCTCCTTCTATGTAACCTTACAACATATAATTTAACTCCAGCATAAAATATAGACTAATATTATTGACACCTTCCTCGACAACAACACCAAAAATGATAAGTTATACATGTCATTTTAAATTATCAATCTAGGGTCATAGTTCTTAACAAGGTGTCATGCACTATATGTGCAAGCAAGAAGGTCATCTAATCTTGAAGTGCCTACAATAAATGCATCTATTAGAGGAATGAACAATCTATAGAAATTTAAGGAGGAATATCCTAAACTACTAGATGGGAAAGCAAGGGAAATTTATTGTTGGCACTAGCCCTAACCTCTTAGGTATCATACTCATTTATAATATTCTTCCTCACACTATTAGAGTGTATGAGAGCACAAAATATTTCTTCACAAGAGAATATCTACCAACCAGTTTCAATCTTGTGATTTTTTTCTCTATCAAAATATTAAAGTTTTAGTCAACAATCCCTATCACAAAAATAATGGAAAATAGAGGAATTTGTATATTGGAAAGGAGGAAAAGTTATTAAATAATGATAGAAGTATTTAGATGATGAGAAAAATAAATTAAGAGAAATAAATTCTAATGGAAGAAATTCATAAGAATATTTAAAAAGAGGGAAAGCCTACTTGTAGAGCTCTATGACTAACTATTATACTCACGCAATTAGATATGTAAAATAGAAAATAAACATGCATCCATAGAAGCAAATCATAATGACATATAGACTTATGCACAAATTAACCATAATAGATATGTAAGTGTCAAAAAAATTAGACTTACCTAATTAGATGGAGGTAGTGGTTTGTTTTCCTTGGTTAACAACCACTTTCTTAAATATAAGGTGCACCCTCCATTATTTAATTGTTTAATTAATACTCTGAATGATAAACTACTCGCACTATTCTATTGTGGTAGTAGAAAATATCTATATATATTTGAAATTACAACACAAAAGTAAACATGTATTCTAAACTCTCTGCACCATGATCAATTCTAATTTTATATTAGATGTTTATATCATGCATCTCAAACATGGAGAGAAATTTATAGAGACTATTTTCACTTTAGCATTATTTTTTAAAAGGAAAAATTAAATGTCTTAACAATATAGAATATAATTTGTCTTATTCTTCATAATCTAAGACTAACCAATTGGGATGAAAAACATTGCTAAAAATATTGAATTAAAAATATACTACAATGGGAAAGTCACACAAAGTCTCCAATAGCCACATAATTTTTCCACTCAAATCAATCCATCTAGCTAACTTTTTTGACTTTCACAAACAAATTCACTTTTATGATGGGTTGACATAGCTAGCCCCAAGCTAGTTGGCTTTGGATTTGAATTGAGATGTTTTCCATTACAACAATGTCCCATAGATCAACAACATGAAATTGGGCATTAATACTATGGCAACCTAATCATTTTTTTTAGTTTTATAACAATTGTCATAACTAATAGTTCTATAGCGAGCAATAATTCTAGAGTAGCATTTATTTCTGAAGTGTGCATCTAGCTACAATGGTTTCCACAAAGTTCTATTGTAGAATACAAAGTCAAAGCATTACCATAATAGGGGAATTTGATAAGCCTACCATATTTCTTCAAAAATAATAAAAAATCCTAAGAAAACATACATATTCAAACCATTCAATGACATGCAAGGTAAAATAGGAAATAAAATTAAATTACTAAAATAAATTCTATAACTTAGCCAAAAACAACCTTTAGGTAAATAAAATATAGACAAAATGCAAGCATTTCTAGCATCCATTAGCCACTCACATCATTGAGAATGTTGGCACCATTCTAAAGTATGATGCTAAGTTGCTATATGAAAATTCTAAGCTGGCATAAGATGTATGACCTCATTGTTATGAGATATTCAAGACAATCTTGGCACCACAGATGCTAAAGCCTTGAGTGACCCTTGCTCCATGTAGATAAATCATCCTCTCTTAAGAAGCGATTTTCCCGTCTAACACCAATTATGGAAAGCAACACTTGAGTTGGTTAAGTGTATACTAATTTGTATGAGTGAAAATCTAACCAACATTCACAATCCTAAAAAGTTTGTGTGCCCTAGTAGGTTGATTTGTGAAGAAATTGATCAACTAATTTGAGGAAGTCGGTGTCAACTAATTTGATCAAATTTATTAGATACTTAATTATCATAGGTTCTACCAAAGGTGAAATATATGGCTTGAGAGGCTCCACATTAAAATAGCATCACCAAGTATGGAGGAAAGTTAAGATAAAGGTGTTGTGTGCAGTATATGTAAAGACTATAGCAAAGGGGTTTAATATTTCAATGTGGTTTTGAAAATCATTCCTTCTTAAGATGGATTCAAATTTGATATCCATATTGAAATTTGTGAGCAATTGTGATATTTGTCATGATTATCCTTATACTAATGTTGGTGCCCAAGTATCTTTGGACTTGATGATACATATGCTAAATTTCTCGTAACCACCTAACTTTACCCACTTTCCTAGTTAGAGTTGATTTCTAGGTACTAATAGAGGCATGAAGCAACATCTAAGGGGGTTTTTTATATCAATTTGAGGTATGCTTGGAAGGGACTTTGCCTAGTGGAGTTGTGTAAAGCCTTGTTATAATAGTGTTTAGTGTATGGAAATTGTCATTACATGTGTAAGGATGAACAATCTAGGAAAGTGTCAATTAGATCCCATAAATGCTACTAAAAGAAGCTAAATAAATTTAAATAGCTCTAACACCATGGAATCTGAAATGTCAATGTGTATCCATGCTTGAAAACCAATTGACCAATAGAATAGTTTTCAGGTCCTTAAATGGTACTATAATAGTCATATTTGAAAATATATCCATACTAAAGATGCAATCATGTTTATTTGTAGTTGAGGGCATGCCTAAAAGGTGATTCAAGTTGATAGATTTTGAGGGTCTAAAAGGAGCAAGCAGCAATGAATAGATTATTACTTTTTTATTCATTAATTCTACAATATTAGAGGAAATACAAGATATGATGGAATCTATGACTTGTCAAATATGTGACTAGTAAAAATATTTGTGTAACATCACAAGTCCCTTGTTGGCATTGAGTGTCTTATTGTTGAGTATTGCACATTCTAAATCAAATATTGGTTAGGTGTGTCATATAGGTCACAAATTTTACTAAGCACTAGATAATTCCATCACTTAAGTAATGGTTAAGTATTGATTTACCTTATACCAACTAGTGGTAAGTCTACACCAAGTCAACAACATTGAGCTATAATACCTCCTACTTAGTGAAGTAGTAGTCACGTGTCCATGACTCTTAAAAGAGCTTAGACTAGATAGAGGGTGGATAAAATGGTTTGTTATCTAATTATCCTTACCATTGAGATGCTTGATCATCGGGTGGAACTATTGTAAAAGACCATTATTTCATATGACATGCATTTCCTAACTTTGAGTATGCAAAAATGTAGAGGTTTATGATCAAAATGGATAATTGTATCCTTATCTATGATGTAGTTATGCCATTGTCAAGTAGTTTGTGGTACATAGTTGCTTCCCATAGGTAGAGAAGCATTGGACAATATCACTAAAGGTTTTAGAATGGTAAGCAACAAGGTTCCCATATTGAATCAAAATGACACCAAGTCCATAGTATGATTATGAGGCATTGGTTTTAATCTCAAAGGGTTAAGTGATGTTAACTATAGTTTTGATACTAAACAAAGGTACTTTTTCAACTATTCAAACACCAAGTTTTGACTTCAATTTTATTAAAACATGATCTTTCTATGCATAATTTGGTAGAATGGCTAGCAACATGTGAGAAAACAAAGGAAAAATTGCAGTTGAAGTTTTCTAAGCCTAAAAATATTGGAGATCAATCAAGTTCATAAGAACAAACCATTCCCATATTTCATATAGCTTAGTTGGATCTACATAAATATTATCACAGTTAATGATATAGCCTAGTTAAGATTGTTATATGATGTCAAAGGAGCACTTGACCATGTTGGCTTGAAGACTATGATAGCATGGTGTGTCCAAAACTTCACATATAGTGTCAATGTGTTCCTCTAAAGTCTTATTGAAGATGAATGTCATCCAAGTAGACTAACACAAAGGAAATGGTTTGAGTGTGTCATACATCAAAAGTATGAATATTACGTACATTGATCAAGATGACAGATATAAACTTCCTTTTAAATTAATCTATCATTTGTCTTAAAAATTATCTTACAAATATCTAAAGGATTCATTGGTATTTGATGGTTCATTGATTTTAGGTCAATGTTGGAGAAGTATTATGTTAGCCTCACAATGACACTGAGAGGGGGTGTGAATCAGTGTAGCTTTTTAAAACTTAAATCTTCAACACTCAAAGCCAAAACAATGAAAACATAAAACTAAATAAAGAAATTATAACAAGAGAACATCACACAACAAAATATGTATCGAGGTTCACCGATTTGGCTACATCCTCGAAAATGACTGTTTGGACTCCCATCCAAATCCAGCCTTTGCAAAGCACCAAATTTACAATCAATTTACCAGCACCCACTGGAAGGAGCACCAACCCTTGTTTTATCTGCACCAACAGAAAGGAGTACCAACCC